>JARWKJ010000017.1:3821451-4241451 GCA_029959095.1 Rhinichthys osculus
GGCTTACAGATGCGTGAGGGAACTACCAGGGAGACAAATACATCCCGCTGTAAGCGTTTCAATACACAGATGATAAATTACATCTCAAACTGTCATGAACTTTGAATTCTTGAATGGTTAAAGCAATAGTTCACAAGCATTTACTGGCCATTGTGCCTTTCCAGACCTGTATGACTTGAATTTCTTGAGCACAAAAGGAGATGCTGATCAACGTTGAATGAAGATGCACTCTGTCAGGCTCCAAAAACTACCAAAAAAATATCATAAAAGAACCAAAAAGAGGTTAATATGATTCATGCACTCTATTCCAAATCACATGCCAATTTTGTGTGAAGAACAGAACCTGATTTAAGTCGTAATTCACTGATCCACAGATCTCAAATCATGTTTTCATTCAAAATGCGCACATTAACACCACGTTTGACAATGATATGAGCAAATGCAACACAAAGGAATCAGACATTTATGTCACTGTGATTTTTATTTTTAATACTCAAATGTATTTTATATATTCATTTTATTGTGATTATTATTACTATTTAACTATTGGTCTGTTCATCAAACCACCATCAAATGACTTCAGAAAATGTGGAATATAATGCAAGATTCGTATGAACTACTTTTTTAACAATTTAATGGTGACTTTTTTTTGTCCTTTTTTGAGCCTGAAAGTATGCAAAACGTAAGGTAAAGCCCAAATTTAAGCCGTAATTCGCAGATTCACAGCTCTCAAATGTAATATTTTCATTCAGAATGGGGACATAAACCATGTTTGACATCAGTGATGCCAAATGCCATATTAAACCCAAATGATTTGAGCGCTAGCCTACAGAGGAAGATTACCAGGGAATGATGTCTTAAACTTGTGTGTTCCTCAAACAAAGCATCAAATGACTTCAGAAAACTTGGAATATAGCGCAAGAGTCGTATGAACTACTTTTAAAACACTTTAAATTAGCTTTTTTTTTTTGTACTATTTGGAGCCTGCACTTTAATACTGTATGATTAAAGTGGTCTGGATGGTTACTTTCAAAGCGTTTATGAACACTGTGTGAAGTCAGCCAGGCTTTCAGGTTTAAAGATGAGTAAATAAGTTCACCTGCTGAAGTGTGGCGCAGTACCGCTGGTCACCACTAGCCCGCGCAATAGCACTAGCATTCATTAGAGAAAGCGGCAGGTTTACAGGGTCTTTCATGACAAAGGCGTCTTCAGAGCCGGCTAAAGTTCGGTCCTCTCAAACAGAGCCCGTTTTGGTCTACACGCAGAGATTTCCTGAAGATCCAGGGCTCTCGACTGACATGAAAAGAGCAAGACACTGCCTCAGGGGTACTGGTGGAGGGAGAGGTGTGGAGGGGGAGAGTACTGGTGGAGGGAGAGGTGTGGAGGGGGGAGGGTACCGGTGGAGGGAGAGGTGTGGAGGGGGGCACAGGGGGATTATGGGTACAAAAACACAGGCAGAGGTAGAGCGCGCACCCGCGGCGCGTGTCTTACGGCGACGCCCCTGGCAACAGCCTCTCCAGGTGAGACCGATTCAGAGACGCCTTTGAGTGACAGTACATGCACGCGCTCCTCTGGAGGGACTAACTTTGACTTTACCCGCTTTTCCTCCAGTAAGCTGATGCAGAAACGGAAAGCATCCATATGACCGCGGGGCATGAATACGACGGCGCTAAAAACACATAACCGAGAGGTGTGTTATTTACGGCGGGCGAAGGCTCTTATGATTGTTCTTGCAGGGGATTCGGATGGGGAACGTGTAACAGATGGCCTGTTAACAACATCAGGTGAGCCGCGAGCCTCCCAGAAGAACTACCTGAGAACGCAGAGACGCTCCGAGTCGGACGCTTTTAGAAACCAGACAACAGACCTTCCCTTAAGAGCCGCGCGGTGCAAAACTCAAGAGCTGCCAGATCTGAGGAAGTTGCCAATCGTGGAAACAGACAAAGAAATAAAATGTTTAACTTTGTTATGGAAAAAAAAAACATGTTATTTTGGTGAACGCACACACACACACAATGTCTCCCGGGAACATGTTTCTTCAACTGCAAGCGCTTTTATGTCCTGAAGGTTGATTTTTATTAACACTAAACAGAAATAAATAATTTTATGTTGTGTGAATTCTATCATTTTATTTTTAAAGCTGCAGTCCGTAACTTTTTTGGGTTAAAAATTATCCAAAATAAATTTGAGCAAATACATAACCAGCCAGTGTTCAAAACTATCTGCTTGCCTTAGCTCGATTCAAAACGGTAAGCTTGTAATAATGTTTCAGTGGTACTGGTGGATTTCCGCGGGAGATTCGAGCATGTCTTTGCGTCATTACGTCACATCTGTACACATAAAGAAGAGTCTCGGCTAGTATAAGCTATCGCGTGTGAGGATGCTGGAGGTGGAGATTTATAGCCTTTTCTCCCAGCACTTGATATGATTAAACTTATTAATTTGATGGCGGATCCAGAAAGGTTCAAACGAGATTTACTGCAATGTTTTTAGTTGGTCAGAAGAACAAAATTGGATCTTACTTGTTCAGATTACATTTGGGTGAAAATTATTATGTTGATCATACTCCCAAAAAGTAGAATCTGTGATTCTGAATGATAGTAGTGATTGACAGCTGCACACTCTCCTCAAAACATTGGATTCATCCGCGCTGTGCCGACTGCCGAGGTACAACTCGCGTAAAGTTGATAAATCCGCGAATGACTGCAATTGCAGATTTCGAACAGAGATGGCGACAAAGAGGAATAACTGTGGACTGCAGCGTTAATACTGAAATGTCTCACACACAAACACACTCACACCCCCCACACACACACTCATTCTTGTGCTATCTATCTTTATGAAGACATTCATTGACTGCAATCTCTAGCTCCTTACCCAAACCCATCACAGCTAAAAGCCTAACTTGAACCCTGACCCTAAACCTAATTATAACCTGATCCCTAAAACCAAGTCTTGACCCTCAAACAGGCCTTTAAAGGCTCTCAGAAACTGAGGACCAGCCAAAATGTCCTGACTTTACTCTCTTTGTCCTTACTCCGATGGTCTAAAACTCAAACCGGTCCCCAAAAAGATAGTTGTACACACACACACACACAATAGCATATATATATATATATAGTTCATTTGCTGGTGTTTCTTCAACTTCAAGCACTTTTATGCCCTGAAAGTTGTCATATGAATGCCACTGTCATTTTATTTTTAATACTCAAATGTATTTTATATACTGATTTTATAGTTTTAACTTTGTCCATGATACATTCTCAATCTTAACACATGGAATGGAAATTCACCATACAAACATTATTTTAAATTATAACTATGGTCAAATAATTAAATAAACTGTAGAAAATATAAAACAAAAATATTTAAATTTTTTTCACACAATAAATGCTGAAAAAGTTTTTACACAAAATTGTTATTTTCACCGCAACCAACAATACTAACCCTAATCGTGTTTTATCAAAGGTAGACAAAATAATTTGAGAAATATCAAGGTACATCACTTTTTAATTGTCATATTTAGTTTATCAGTATATTTAAATTATAACAGAATGTTTTATTGTGCATCATTTCCAGTTAGGCTGTAATTTTGTCAAAATATGCAAAACTTAAAATATTTAATCGTGTATATTCAGGATACATACAATTATTAAATTACTCTTAGCAAGAAAAAGAAAAAAAGAGATGGACACAAATGTTTCAAATGTCATTTCCACCACCAATGATGAAATGATGGAAATAAAAATAAAATAAAAATTGATGTCGCACTCGCACATTAGTAGTAGGCAAATGAAATAAACTAGTGAAAGTGCAAGTTTATTTTCTAAACATCCACAGGGCCAAAAGTGCTAGAGTTGGAGAAACACTCACATCTGTTTTACAATTATTTTTTCATAATTATACACAGCTGAACAATCAGGGATTCAATAATTGCTGATGAAACAGTAAAACAGAGCAAAACATAAGAACGTGGAAACGGGGAGCCATCATCACGTTGATATCAGACAGAAAGAGAGACACACAGAGCGATTAGCATGTAAAGGACGCATCAGCATTTTCCCTTCGCCTCCTCCTGCAGTGAAAAGACAAACTCAACTCTTTGTAGATAAACAGATGAGCAGCATGTTTTGTGTTAACTTTATCAATACCTTACAAGCGGGTCGCAGGACTCTAACGCTTTAAAGACAGCGGTCAGATATGAGTTTATCTGAAGAGAGCCTCACGGAGAGAATCATAATACTAGTGAATAAATATTACAGGTATAGTAACTGAAGCCGCCTATAGAGCTCATGTAGCCCCGCCCCTTTTCAGTGCTGCGCTCGTTGTCTTTTGACTTCCGGTCTGCATTTATGAATGAACTGCTCGTTTTAAAATCTTCCCGGTCGACTGACATTTGTTAAGACATCTGCATTAAACATTACAATCCTCATGATAACTTTCATTAACTCTACATTAAGTAAATCCACTTTAAAAGCTAGTTACTCCTGGACAGCGATGTCATAAAGATATACAGAGCGACCGCAAAAACGGAAGTCCAAAGACAATATTTTAAAGATGGCGGCGCCCTCGTTTCTCTGGCGCATAAGGTCTATAGAATCATGATTATGACATAATCACTTAAAAAGGGTTTGAGTTGCTAAAGCAGAACCGAATTTTATCCATCGGGATTTGACTGGATGGAAATATGTTCAGCTGTGATATTATTACTAGGGCAACCCTAACCCTACTTATTAAACTTTAGCACATAATTCACCGCACACTGATTGTGGCATGAATGATGCCTTAAATAATGAGGCTTACTTTTCTAAAGAGAATCATTTTATATCATCCTATCGCCTAGCCCTAATCTGACAACTCAGCTTTATTGGAAAATAAAAGTATTTTTCAGAAATTCCAACACTATCTCACGAGCAATTCGTACGAGGTGGCTAATTTGTACGAATTCATACGACCTCACTCGTACGAATTCGTTCGATTTGTCTAAACCCCAATGATGGGTAGGTTTAGGGGCGGGGTCAGAAATTCATACGAATTGGGCAACTCGTAAAATATGTACGATTTAGCAAAAATCTACACGAGTGAGGTCGTATGAATTCGTACAAATTAGCCACCTCGCAAAATACGCACAAATTGGCGTGAGATCAGTGGTTTAGTGGTTTGCATGTAAACCCTTTAAAACAGGTTTTTATAATTGTTGATTTGGGGCACTTTGCTATACAAGTAAAGACAGATTGTGTTTGTGCGCTGATTATGAACACAAACATGTTGGATCAACAATCCACAAGCATGTTGGTGTTTCTGGAAGCTGAGCTAGTTTACTGTCCTTTATCCACCTGGAACGGTTCATTCCCCGGGATGGGATGGGATGGGATGGGATGGGGATGGGGGGGGGGGGGGGGGGGGGGGGGGTGACCTTGCTCAAAGCCAGAGGAAGGAACAGATTAATAGGTTGCTGTAGACAACAGGCTCACCCTCACAGATGGCAAGATCCGTAAGAGGTCGATACAGATGAAAACGTAGCTCTTCACAGGGAGGTCAAGTGCCGGGTTACGCTCGCATCACATGAGACCCATGACATCTGATGGCCACGGCTTTGGGGGGAAACTTTGGCCACGTTTAACCACAGTCACCCTTGGTTGCATGCAAATCAGAACGTGTTTTTGTGCAAAATGAACCAGCCAAAAAAATTAAATAATAAATGCCACAGACGAGGTCAAATGGAGTTATTCACTGGGACTGGAAACAAAAATGGCTGTTTAGAAACGCTCTACATACTGTAGGCAGTTTCAATTGCACATATCAACGCTGCAATACTTTAATAAGCATATGCTGCGCACACAAATAGTGGTTACAATTACACTTTAAATAACACTGAGAAATCATTCGTTTCCAGCATTGAATGACATATAGGTTGCCTTATCCACCATCTTTGAGTCAGTCAGAATGCATTCTGGGATTGCCGTCTAGTTAAGTTACCTATATTGCCTTAAAGGGATAGTTCATCCAAAAATCTAAATCCTGTTATCATTTACTTACCCTCAAATTGTTCCAAACCTGTATGAGTTTATTTCTTCTGCCGAACACAAAAGAAGATATTGTGAAGAATGTCAGAAACTAAACATTTGATGACTTTTTCCATAATATGGAAGTCAACAACTGTTTGTATTCTGTGTTCAGCAGAAGCAAGAAATTCATACAACTCGGAACAACTTGAGGGTGAGTAAATGTTGACATCTTTGGGTGAACTATCCCTTTAAGTTGCCTTTTTAACTCTTTAAATGTACGGCTTTCCGTGTTTTCACTGTTATAGGGTAGGGGGCGCTATGACACATCTACTGAAAGAGCACAGAATCTCCTGATCAAAACACAGAAGAAGCAGATATAAGCGATAGCACATGTAAGAAGAAATACGCGATCATCGACATTAAACAGCAGATTAATCGAAACGGTCTAATGTTACTGAATGCAATGTCGACTCAGGACGAGCTACAGGACTGTGAAGCTTTGAGTGTGTTTGACTTGATCTACTCCATCTGTGTTTTGATCATCCTTCTGAATCCCATCTGGATGTAGTCTTTGACAAAAATGCGATTTGATAGTTTGTTGATAAAAGTTTGATAGAAGTGTTAATAAAAAAAAAGAATGCATGAAACCACAATAAAACGTTTTTGGTAACACTTTACCGGTACTTGAACGGGTGTGCATAAGACTGACATGACGCCTTCATAAACATGACATGACACATGTCATGAATATGAAGGAGGTTTCATGCATGTTTATGACCGCTGTCATTAAGTGTAATTCGCTGAATTATGACATTTTTAATGCAAATATGACATTGTTTGAGATGTCTTTGTTATGACACCTTGACATTACTAAGACAGCACAACCTGTCATAAATATGTCATTAACATGACATAGCAGATTAATTATCAAACCAATAGCTTTATGGGTTAACATTACATTAAACTGTCATGTGGTTGGTTTTGACATTGGCTGTCATGAAGCCATTATAACATTTTAATGACAAATTCAATTTGTACCACTGTAGTCGAGGTCAAGAAAATTATTCATGACACAGTTATAATGGCCTCATGACAGCCAATGTCAAAACCAACCACCTGACAGTTTAATGTAATGTTAACCCATAAAGCTAAGTGGTTTCTTAAGTTTCATAATTAATCTGCTAATGTTATGTTTATGACATATTTATGACAATTTATGTTGTCTTGGTAATGTCAAGTTGTCATTACCAAGACACTGACAGGTAATGATGTACTGGTTTATGTCAAGTTGTCATAACAAAGACATCTCAACCAATGTCATATTTGCATTCAAAATGTCATAATTGAGCGAATGACACTTAATGACAGTCGTCATAAACATGCATAAAACCTCCTTCATATTCATGACATGTGTCATGTCATGATTATGAAGGTGTCATGTCAGTCTTATGCACACCCCTTAATGTAAAGTGTTTTACCACGTTTTTTTTTTTTGTTTTTTTTTAAGCCGCGCTCTATTCTTTCTTTTGATATATTGCATGTTCAGATATTCATACAACAAAATATTCTGGGGGCCATGACAATTTTGTTAAAATGATCAAGAATGCTGGCGGTGGCTGGCAACTTTAAAAAAAAAATGCTGGCGGGGAAAGAGTTAAAGAGCCGTCTCGTCAGGAGTGCACCTATGACACCAGAGTTTATCTCTCCAGAAGAAGCTTCCATTACCCAATGACTGTGTAGAGAGTGGCATCAAGCCTTCTGTGATCTCTGATAGGACGGTCTAGCGTCAGGCCCCTGTCCTCTTTCTCCCGTCTCTGTGTGTCTCTTTCTCTCTTATCGTCTCTCCCCTGCTCCACACTCCTCATCAATCCCACATTTCACATCCAACTGAGCTCTGATTGGCCCACTGCAGTCATCAGAACCTGAGACCATATGGACCCACCCGACCCGACCCCAAACCACTCCAACAAGCAGCCACTTTCTACACGTTCATAAACACTTATTATATTACTCATAATCTAATTTTACTTACATGATCATTTTCTAACAGACAGTTTGTGCTACTGTATCTTTAAGACGTGCATATCAATATGACCTCATTAGAGCAAACCAAGTTACTGAATAGGTGTTTATATTTCAGTCATAACAGGTGAAACTCGAAAAATTAGAAAATGGTGCAAAAGTTCATTTATTTCAGTGATTCAACTTAAAAGGTGAAACTAATATATTATATAGACTCATTACATGCAAAGTGAGATATTTCAAACCTTTATTTGTTATAGTTTTGATGATTATGGATTACTGCTTGAAAACCCCAAATTCAAAATTAGAATATTGTGAAAAAGTTTTCATATCTGTAAGGCATAATCATCAAAACTATAACAAATAAAGGCTTGAAATATCTCACTTTGCATGTATTGAGTCTATATAATATATTAGTTTCACCTTTTAAGTTGAATCACTGAAATAAATGAACTTTTTCACCATATTCAAATTTTTCGAGTTTCACCCTTATGTTAATGAGCTCATGTGCACTTTAATACAGTGGACTAAGTGACTAAATCAGTGTTGTTATTGTTAACTAATGATAAAATTATTAGTTTGTTAATTAAAATAAAGCTGAAATAAGAGAAAATATAAATATGAGATGAAAAAACATTGTCAACATTTGTGACTGTACCTTTAAGATGTCCATATCTAAGAAGTTCCATATTAAAAATCATTTTCGTTAATTGGAGTAAAGCTGAAATAAAATAAAATATAAATATTTCATATAAATCTTATATATCTTTAATGAAAATTAGAAATGTTTTCTTGCCAAACATTTGCAACTAATTGAACAACTAATTGAAATAAAAGAAGTTTAAGTTGACGAATGAAACTGACTAAAACTGAAATAAAAATAAGTTAAAGCTAAATAGAAATATTAAAAAAAGGACAAAAGCATGTGATAAAATTTTAGATAAAACTGAAAATATTAAAATAAAAGCTAATTCAAAATGTTAATAAATACTATATTTGTATATAAATAATCCTAAAATAACACTGAACTGTATGCTTATGTATAAAGATGTTATGTTGTGTATGTCTACATCAAACTCTTCTACTTCAAAAGAGGAAGAAAAATCCTGTTTTACAAGATATATGACGCTTTTAACAGATTTTTAATAGCCCCCCAAAAAATCAAATGAACAATATCATGCAAGTTACTTCTTATAGGCTAGTTGTGTCCCTTTGAGTAATGAATGCTCCTTGTTTCTGCAGGTTTGTGTGTGTGTGTGTGTGTGTGTGTGGCAGGTGTGCAGCTCACCTGGGGCCTCGATCAGCTGTTTATATATTCCCAGGAACGCAGACTCCGCCTCCTTACTGCGCTGGCTCAACGCAACCACCTGCAGCAGAGAGATGAGCTCATCAATCTAGCACACACTTAAGGGCCACGCAACACATAAGAAAACATTACAATCAATAATTCTGCTCCATATGTTGATACCGCAGAGCTGCAAATAAACTTTGTTCCAGTACTTAAGCGGAGAAAAACATTAGTATGATGGCTCTCGAGGAAAACTGTCTAATAAACTCACCAATGCAACAAAGCATCCGATACTGCGACAAATATACCAGATACTCACACTCATCACAACTCTCACTATGGGTACGCTTAGAGTTAATTCTGCAGGATGTAAACAGTGCATTATGGATGGCTTAATAATACTTTTGGCAAGGTGTGCAGTAGCGCACTGCACAGAACACTGTATCTCACAATGAACTTCCACTTCAAGTCTGATGAATAAACCATAAATAATGTCAACTGTGATTTTTCCAGACTTATTTAATTGAACGGCTAAAAGTTCAAATATTTTAAAACTGAACTGCAAATTAAAACTAAATAACTCCAATGTACAAATGGTCATGTGACAAAAAATTTAGCATACTGTTCAAAACATTTAGCTTTGTATAGTGCATAGTGTTTCACAAACACTGTGTGTGTGTGTGTGTGTGTGTGTGTGTGTGTGTGTGTGTGTGTGTGTGTGTGTGTGTGTGTGTGTGTGTGTGTGTGTGTGTGCGTGTGTGTGTGTGTGTGTGTGTGTGTGTGTACACATGTTTTTCTATCTGGTGGGGACTTAAACCTGAATGCACACAAACTCATGGGGACTCGTGTCACACATGGGTAAACACACTTATAAATCATACAGAATTATTTGTTTGAAAATGTAAAAATGCTAAATGTTTTCTGTGATGGGTAGGTTTAGGGGTAAGGTTAGTGTAAGGGGACAGAATATACAGTTTGTACAGTATAAAAACCATTACGTCTATGGAGAGTCCTCACAAAGATAGTGGACCAGACGTGTGTGTGTGTGTGTGTGTGTGTGTGTGTGTGTGTGTGTGTGTACATGTTTTTCTATCCCGGTGGGGACATAAACCTGAATGCACACAAACTCATGGGGACTCGTGTCACACATGGGTAAACACACTTATAAATCATACAGAATTTTTTTTGTGGAAAATGTAAAAATGCAAAGTGTTTCCTGTGATGGGTAGGTTTAGTGTAAGGCGAGAGAATATACAGTTTGTACAGTATAAAAACCATTACGTCTATGGAGAGTCCTCACAAAGATAGTAAACCAGACGTGTGTGTGTGTGTGAGACAGAAATGAAGAGGAAAGTGTTGCTGACAGCTCTGAGTCTGTGCTGGACCACTGAAGCCAGGTCAGATTCAACCACAACCTCGCCTAACCCGACCCGTCACCCCTGCTATTCTCCTCTCCACAGGTGACTCAAACCAATTACGGATTCATTTAGAAAGAGCGGGAGCAGAATGGGCCGCCACCTGGCCCCATAGAGAGGGCACCTGTGCCTGTGGATATGTGGGTTAGAGCTGCAAAGACCACACAGAAAACCTCAGAAACAACACTCGGGCCGTCATTGAGATTCAAGTGCACACTGGAGGGGAGGTTACTGCTCAAAACCCTGACGGGACGCTTGCTGCCCATGTGAAATACGAGCAGACAGGCCTGCGGGTGAAGCGGGTTTGATGCCAGTTGTGATGGGAGGAAAAAGAGAGACTCACAGCGGCTGTGACTCAAATCAAACACAAAGTCCTTTATATTCAAATCAAGTCATTAATGTTTGACTCAAAGGATGTTTTATACTGAAGTAAATCAAGAGAAGTCAATGGCTGCGTTAGAAGACTGCATACTGTGAAGTATATGCGAGTGAAAAGTGTCTGGGTCATATTTCAGCCCACAATCAAAAGAAGATAAACACTTTTTTTTTTTTTCAGAATTAACAACATTTAAATGAGTCAATACACCATCAATACTTCCAAACGTGTTTTTGTCTTACCCTGATTCACTATGGTAAGGCTATTATAAGTGTTTATATTTCAGACCTGTCTGGATGGTTTTCGCGGGAAATTGCGCGTACATGCGTCGCTCGCCCGTGTGTGTCTCGTCATATCTGTAAATAGAGAAAAGTTGCTCCGGCTTCTTTGACGCTTGTCTGTTGTGGGAGTGTGTGTGTGTCTGGTGGGAGTGGCAGAGGTTAGTTGAGTGAGTGAGTGAGTGAGTGAGTGTGTGTGTGTTTATGTTTATATTACATTGTGGGGACCAAATGACCCCACAAGTATAGTAAAAACTGAAATCACCTACATTGTGGGGACCAGCCAGCGGTCCCCATGAGGAAAACAGCGGATAAATCATACTAAGTAATGTTTTTTGAAAATGTAAGAATGCAGAAAGTTGTGTGTGATGGGTAGGTTTAGGGATAGGGGCAGTGTAAGGGGACAGAATATACAGTTTGTACAGTATAAAAACCATTACGCCTATGGAGAGTCCCCACAAAGATGTGTGTGTGTGTGTGTGTGGGTGGGTGGTTAGTCTTCACAGCGAGCGAGAAAGGTTGACATGGAGAAACTAAATCTCCAACCAGAGAATCACCCGTTTAAAAGAAACGGCGAACAGAGGAGAGTCTGCTGGAGAAAGAGAACGAGACCGAGCTCGTAATAAAACAAGAATCAACATTAGCTTGGCTTTTCAGAGATGGAGAGAACTGAGGGGTTTGTGAAATGTTGTTAAAGCGACGCAGAGATGATGGTGGTTTGATTATTTAACAGGTCAGTAAGGTGTTTTATTGAAGCTCTCTAACAGAGTTCACTGTAAAGCATTATCTTTTGTGAAGATCATTTCATTATTGTTATTGTAGCGTTGGGCTGGGCTGGAATTTAATTTCAAGGAGATATTGTGTCTATTAATAGGTAAAGTAACGTCTTCAGCTAGTCAGCTTCAGATCCTTTCTATCTAAACTGGTTAAATCTCTTCAGCCTAGTAGTGAATCTTTTATGATAACCATATTCATCCGCACAGTCACGCAGAGCAAAAGCACAACCACTGTTCTTCTGCAGGGCCAAAAGTTACATAGTAAACCTATTTTTCAGACGCACTGAAAAAAACATCTGGTGTAGAATTTACTTTGAAATAATTTTTACTCAGAAATTGCTAGTATATTTCACTAATAATTACAAAGAAATGGCAAGTAACACATTGAGACGTGAAATTTTGAAGTACACACTGACTGTAAAAATTTTTACTGCTATTTAATTAAAAATATTATGGTAACAATATTACACATAATATTTTTGAGTATAAGGCTTGATTTCTTTCATGGAATCTACCTGAATAAATCATGTAAAATCCCCTTAATTATTTAGTCTATGATACAATGAATTTAATATTTTTTGTGAAATACGCTTTTTTATTTTAAGTTGACGCTCAAAAGTGTGTGAATTAGAGTGAATGGAAATAACCTGTTTATATTAGACTTTTAGTTATATTGCATTATTAAAAGACTGTATGCTGCTCATAATCAAACTTGTTACTGCACTAGCATCATAACAAAGTTTTAACTCAACGATCAAAGCAAAATGCTTCAAAATATCACTACATGCAGTTATTCACAACCTTATAAGCCCAACTCTTCTGCACAATGGTAACGATCAAAACTTCAACATAATAGAAACTCTTTCAAATGTCAAACATAACTGAACATTAAACATCAACAGATGTTTCCCTTTACTCAAAAACACATAAAATAACACTTAATTTCAACATTTCCTCTCCATTGCCAGCCATGTGCAAAGCATGCTGGGAACTAACAATGGTGTCTCTAAATAAAACCGCATAATTGAGCTAATTCTCTTAAAATAAATTGGTAGCACTTTTTCCTTAATTTTATCAGCTTAATCGGTTCCTCAATTCAAGCCTCAAATGTTTCCCTAAAATAATTAGGAAAATGTATCTCTTGGTTTTATTAGTGAAATGTTCTCAATATTTTCTATACAACACTGAACCACAATTTTCTTAATAAAATATACACAATATTTTTAATTATTTATCACAAGACCCAGATTCATTTTTACAGTGCAGACTGAAATACGGTAGTATTTTCTTGTTAAAACGTACTCTAATAATCTCTGATAAAAAAAAAAAAATTACAGTGTGTTTATAGAAGCCTAATACAATGCTAAACATATAAATTAATTATTTATGCGTAAAAATAGTTTTTGCTGTAGATTGCCTTTAATTTAGGCTGATTGCAATTTTAAAAGGTTAATTCATTTATTAATTTCACCACTGCATTATTTTTTATTTATTAATTAAAGAAATCAATCTGAATGGTTCTAAAAATCGGTTTTCTTTTCATGCAAAATATAATTTATTTTTATTAGTTTTGAGGTGAAATATGAGCCAGGTATTTCTTCATGAGATTTATTGACACTGAGAAATTAAAACCTGTAGGCAGTATTATGTAAAACACCATGCATCATGCAACAAACCGTAGTATACCATTTAATTCAGTAGCATTCATTTATAGCATACTATATTCTGCGTGCTGTTGCATGCTGTACGTTAGGCAAATGCAGTAGGAAAATTTGCATTCTGCACACATTTATACTTTCCTTGAAATAGCAGGCATGTCATTCTGAAGCTGCTCTATAAGCATCATGTCATGTGAAGTGTGCCGTACGCTCAGTCCTCTTCTGCCGCTGCCTCATGAACTTCATGCAGAATCCAGCGGCACTACAGGAATCAATACTGATACAATAGTCTCCCGCGCTCGCTGTCTAAAAGCAATTGTGTTTCTCTCTCTCTTTTTTCAAAGACATGGCCTTCAGTTGCTCCATCAGCACTGGAGCTCTCACATACGAAGAACACAAGCCAGTAAACGCAGAGAAAGAGTGTGTGATGCTTACTGTGAAGACATGTTAAACTAGGCAGAGCATCTGCTGATCTGACCGCTTGAATCAATGCTGCTTCTCAACACTTGCAAAACCTGCAAATAGTTGCCTAAACACTCCTCTCATCTGCCATTGGTCAGACAAAAAATGAGTCCCACCCCAAACTCATGCCATTGGTTGAGTCAGAACTTGACATGTCGAGCTGCTCAAAACAAACAGATCAACATTAAAAAGTTATTTCTTACGCAAAAAAATACTTTAAGTTGGTATCTGATACTTCTTTCAGTGTTCAGAATCTAATTGGAGACACAAAAATACGCACATTTATTTATAAACTTTCTCTTTCCTACAGCATCAGGACTGAAAACATGAATGAATTGCACACAGACTGTCTCACATATGGCCGGATAATCACGCAAAGATAAATCCCTGTAATTCTGCAAGAGACAACAAACATTTCCTTATGAATTTACACAAGATGAAGAGCCATTCCAGCCTTCATTTGTCAAGGGTATAATGACTTATTAGACGAAAGCATCATCACCATCATCATCCTCATCATGTTAGATTTGGACATTTTTACGTACCTCTCAGAGTTCTTCATCATCTCTTAACGAGAGAACACATAGATTACCTCCAACATCACACCATTAACCCGTCAACTCCAGCGCCTAGACATCAATCACACACACACACACACACACACACACACGTGTCCATGCGCTGATGTTAATATGCACGGGACGCCTCCACATCACTGATCCAGCTTCCGTCTCTCCTGAGTCCAGACAACATACGACAGCAATGTTTGTGCTGCATAAAATCATATTGAATATTAATTTAGATGGATAACTGAGAAATATTAAAAGGCTCATTTCATGCGAAATTGCATTTACCTTGATCTTTTGAAATGTGAATTTGATGTACTACTAAAACATTCTGTAACAATTAGAGTTTAAAACGTACTCTTTTGAAATTGAAATTACATTTTTTTGCTTTAGGAAAATTGATTTCTCCTGTATATAAACTAACTACCAATCAAAAGATTGAGGTCGGTTTTTAAAAGAGCCTCTTCTGCTCACCAAGGCTGCATTTACGGTAGTATAACTGTAATATTGTGAAATATTATTACAATTTAAAATGACTCCAGTCTTCAGTGTCAGATGATCAGAAATCATTCTAATATGCTGATTTTATGCTCAAGCAACATTTCTGATTATTATCAATTTTGAAAACAGTGCTGTTTCATATCTTTGTGGAAAACCGAGATGCATTTTTTTTTTCAGGATTCTTTGATGAATAGAAAGCTCTAAAGAAATAGAAATCTTTTGTAACATTACTGTCACTCCTTACTGAATGAATAAAGGCATTAATTTAAATAAATAAGTCTTACTGACCCTGATCTCCACGGTCGGACATTGCTAACTAGTGAAAGTTCAAAAGGCCAGAAGTGTCTATAGTTGAACCAGCCGTATCTGACACGAGCCCTATAGTAATTCTTTGAAAAGTTTACAGTAATTTCTTCCTAGTTTGTAAAAGCAGACCTCAGCACTGCGCGTCTTCTAGTACTTTATAATTACAGCTTCAAAGCGCAGAGAACTTTAAGATACTTCTTAGTCCCAAAACTTCAAGTAGCGATCTGCCAAATTTCAAAGGTATAATTTAGCTTTTACATTAAACACACTCCAGCATTCATTCATTGACTAATTTCTCATTTGCACAAACGAGGGAAAAAATTCAAATGCGTGGCTGCCAAAAGCATCTGTGGTTGGATCCCATAATTAATTTGAAAAACAGAAACTATGCTTAATTTTCTGAATCTGTGAATGTGTTTTCACACACGTGCAACTTGTGTGTGTGTGTGTGTGGGTCAAGAGGAGCACAAAGAAATCAAGAAAAGTCAGTGTATAATGTGACAAAAAGACAGCATGAGGCAGGGAGACTCCAATTAGCAATTATACACTCATCAATTACAATTATCACAACTGGTGATTATGCAATTAGCAGAATCACCATGTTTAGCCTTGATGGCTAAACATTTAGGATGTGCTACGGAAAGAGTTTGGGTTCATGAGGACAAAGAGTCAGATTGAGTGACTTAATTCAAAACTACAAGAAAGTTAATCACAATCAGTGTGAATTAGACATTTTTAAAGGGATAGTTCACCCCAAAATAAAAATTTGCCATCGTTAATTTGCTGTTGTGTTGTTCTAAAACCTATAAGCTGTTATTGTTTTGCAGAACGCAAAATGAAAAGTTTAGAAGAATCATGGTTGCACATTTACAGTACATTTACAATGAAAGTGGACTGGTGCTTTCAAGCTTTTAAAAGGACATACAAGAACCATAAAAGTCTTTCACTATCACTATATATTTCAAGCCTTCTGAAGTCACAGGATAGCTTTGTGTGAGGAACAGAACCAAATTTAAGTCAAAATTTACAGACTGTGCTGGAACTCTCACTATAGACAATGACATAATCTTTTATTTACGAGTGAACTATCCCTTTAAATTCAGGTGCGCATACAATTATCTACACTTTTGTTGATTTTTCCCCCTCTGAAATCCATATATAATGTTTCTTGCACCAAAGCAGTTTATCAGGACTATTTTCCAGGCTCCCTGTAAGCATTAGAAATAAACAGGCTGTCTTTGCTACTGTCCCTTTAAGACTTCTATTATGCAATAATGAATGAGTCTTTGCAGTTTAGTTTCAATAAACGTTCTGTGTGAGCTGGAGAGGGAAGGAATGTTAGTGTGTGTGTGTGTGTGTGTGTGTGTGTGTGTGTCTATATAGAGTACATCAATCTTTCATTTGCATCAAAAAAGCGAAAAAAAAAAAAACAGTTGTCCAAGATATGAACATTTAAACTCTTGCTACACAATTACTGAAACACACACACGTGTGTCTGGTGCGCGAGACTCAGGCCATGCGTCAGGTTGAGCTCCTGTAGTGACAGTTCAGTTCGCTC
This sequence comes from Rhinichthys osculus, assembly GCA_029959095.1. NCBI lineage: Eukaryota > Metazoa > Chordata > Actinopteri > Cypriniformes > Leuciscidae > Rhinichthys > Rhinichthys osculus. The sequence goes on from JARWKJ010000017.1 coordinate 3,838,666, forward strand.
TATTATGTGTTCACTTTAATAACAACCGCTGGATATAACACCGTCAACACACACACACACCACATAGAGGAGGCTGTATTATAACAAAGCACAAAAGGATCAATCCACTTTTACATTAAAATGACATCTACATGAACATTCTCATCAGAGTGACTCAAGAACGTCCAGTTAAAAATGCTACAGTTATTTTCCCAGAGCACAAAAATTACAGCTAAATACATATACAGGAGACCGGACTATTTGTTACACATAATCCACGGTTTAGTTTTGAAAGTGAATTTCTGTATAGACACAAACCTTTATGTCTTTCAACCAATATTGGCCAGGAAAAAAAAAGTTCACTAAGGTGATGTCCACCAATAGTGGGGCATGTTGTCATACTATAAGCCAGGGGATGCATCCAGAATTTGTTTATAATTGTATAAATATAAAGAAGATTCTCCAGTCCGGTCCTCCAATCCTCCACTCCAGTCCATTACACAGGAAATATGTCAATGCGAAAAAGTGATAAAAGGTTATTTTGACAATAACGGTCCACAGAAATAATCACATGCGTAAGGCAAACTATGAGTTATCCAGCGTCATAGTGAATCTGTCTGAACAGTTTGAGATGGACTGTGTGAAAATGCAGCTGCCGTCTCTGAGGCGCAGAGAGAAATGAGCAACCGAAGTCCTGACACATATCCAGTCCCCGCGTCAATTCCAATCAGCAGCCTGTGTCACTCTCACACACACACACACACACACAGCCGACAGTCACAGGACCAGCGCAGCGCTGGTGCAAAACTCAGGCCTCAACGAGAAGGACTGCCCGATGCCCCGGGGCAAGCTTGAAAGACGTTCGGGACAGTTGGTGGAATAGTGACTCTCCCGATTGGGCCAATGCTGCGTTGTCACGAAAGTTGATCCTTTAAACATATTTTTAAGTCTTGCCAGTTTAAGCATTCAAGCGCTTTTAAACCATTCAAGAGCAAGAAGATGCGAAAGAGAGCTCAAGTCGGGTGTCGCGTTCATGCTCTCTTTCGCGTCTTCTTGCGCTTGAACGGACAAAAATACTCAAGTTAAAAAGTCCTAAATTAACATAAACAGTTGTGAGAAAATCGAATGTCTCAGATCTGTGTCATGTGCGTCAGGTCTTAAAAGTATCAGCAGCCTAATAAACCTGTTGCTGACTATGTCGTTAAAGGGGTCAAAATTTTCTTGATCTTTTGAAATGTAAGAGGTCTTTGTACCATCAAAACATCCTGCAAGTTTCATGGCTAAAAACGTCTTCCTCTTTATAATCAAAGCGTTTAAATCAAGCGCCAAAAACAGCTTGTTTTGATATTGGGTGACCTGTGATGTCACACTGGCAAATACATTTGCATAAGCCTGCCTCCAGAGCAAGGCATGGACGAATAGTTATACATCATCGCATCACAGGCCCCGCCCACTGGTGTTCAGTCACTTAACGGCGGACACCAGATGCGAGCGTCGCGTCAAAAGCAAACAGAAGCCTTTATGATCACTGACGCTGTCTACACTGGATACAGCATATAGATGCCGTTCACTTTACTCCTCGCTTGAGATGGTGAGCCTCTTACAGATCTCAGTTCAGCTCTAAATCCAGACGAGATTCACAGGAAGAGATGATAAACCCTGATCAAAGTCATCGAGACTCAACCCCTCTACACTCTATAGAGCACCACAGCTACAGTACTGAAACTAACCCACATGCACAAGGAGGAGCGCACACGTTGAGAGACGTAGAACTAACAGTATCTTTGTGCAGACATTTAGATGTTCTCGCACCCATTAAAATCTCTTTGGAACATCTCGGATCAAGCTGGAGAAGATCATAATCTGGTTTTGTTCACATCTGTCCCAGTCATGAAAGCAGACAGAGACAAACTGAATACTGAGCCATTCATGTTCATTTCTCAACTTAACCTTGCTGGAAGATGCAGTAACTACAACCACAAAAGCAGGGTTCTACGCTAAGGTTTTTCCCAGGGAGCACATGTGCTCCTAAATGAAAAAATGTAGGAGCACACAAAGAAATTTTGGAGCACAATGAAAATTTTTCAAGTAACAGAGTTTAACAAACTATTTATTATATACACTACGAGTGTGCTCCTTCTCTTTGTGTTCAACTATGGTGTGAAACCGTCGATTTGATGCAGAAGTATAAATTACACTTTACAATCACTTTAGTAAAACAGAACGAGGGGAACGTGTTGCTCTCAGGAGGAGGCTAGAGCACACTGGCACACCTGGACATCTGCATCTTTCCACTGCAGAGGCTCTTTCCACAACATGGAGGACAAACTAGTTTAAATGAGTGTATTAGTATTTACTAGTATTAGTATCTACTGTAGATTTAGTAAACTAAAATCTTATTGTATTTCGTCGACTAAAACTAGACTAAAACTAAAACAATTCAGATGACTAAAATATAATGGGTTTAGTTCAATTGTAATGCATTAATTTAGAATTTATCTAAAATTTCCAAACCCACATACTTCCGGAGAAAACATCTATTAACCAGTTAATATGAATGATTTTAAAGTTTGAACATGCAATACAGATACAGATTTAACTACTGTGACTGAAAAATATTTTAAAATTAAATAAAACCACTTTTCCTAAAGTAGAATAGTCTTCTTTTCAATTAATGATAGATGCATTCTTTATAACTTGCATACATCATTCTTTATTCTTTCAAGCAGCAGACATATTTATTTGTATGAATTAAATATAATGAATCCTTATTAAAGCTATTAACGAGCAGTGAATGCTATTGTCTTTTTCTTTTGTTGCTTGATGACACAGACCCAAGGGGGTAATCCATCGACCGGAAGTTGAAGCCGGCCGGGTGCCGCCATGTTGTAGCAGAACTTCACTTGCGTTAGCATTTCCATTGACTCCCATTCATTTTGGTGTCACTTTGACAGCGAATAACTTTACATCTGAGGCGTTTAAAGACTCCATTTGTCCATTATTTATTTCTAAAGAAACACGACAATGTATAAAGGGCTCCATTACCTTCTATGTTACATTATGGCCCCGTAGAAACAGATTTTGTAAAAATAGGCTAACGATTGCGTCATAACCACTCGACTCTCTGTCGCGCTGTACAGAAATGACCGTACAGACAGGAGGAGAAGCTCGCAGGCGATCGGGGGGACGTCCCGTCAAGGGAGAAGCCCATAGATAATGAGTCCATAAAAGCAACGGAATACTTACTCCTGCTCACTCACGCCAAAGAACTCTTTGCTCAAGTTCCCCGTCTCTGCAAGATTAACGTTGGCAATTTTCACGCACAGCTACTAGAAGAGTAACGTCTGTCAGACAGGTTGCTCACGTCATCAAGCTTAGTTTGAGTCGGTTTGAGTCTGCGCGTCAGGAACGGAAGTGCTCAAAAATCGCTAAAAATGGGCTTCAACTGCTTCAACTGAGTTCCAATGAGATGGCTCTGTCCACTTCTTATACTGTCTATGCACAGACCGCATTAGGTTTATTACCCACGGCCACTTTAAGACAGCGGATCCTGTCCAATGACATGCGGATCCAATGGCACTGATGCACATCCGATACACTCTCAACTGTTTAAGACATAACCAACATAGTTTACCTGAATACTCTCCAAAACGGACATTTCGACATAATGTTGTGTATTTGTCCATTCAGACTCGAAAGAGCGCTTAATTCAGTCCTCGCACGCTTTAAATGTGTCTATGTGCATGGCTGCACGCTTCGGGTCGGGTGTGTTCGCACAGAAAACTGAACCAAATAGAGCTCTTTTTTTTGCGTCGTCACTCTTATTCAGATCTATATGTCTGCTCTACTCATTCTCCCAGACGGTTACATTTTTTAACGTTTTATGAGATGCAGCGCATGTCAACCCGTGTGCCGCTGGGTAGATCAGCACGTTACAGTACAAATGTGCGCATCTACCACAAACGCAGGACATCAGTATTCTGACTGGATCGCTTCCCAAATCGTCAGTATCTAAGATTTGTCTAGTTTTTATTCGTTGACGAAAATGTCAATAGGTTTTCGTCATAGTTTTTGTCATTCAAAACTAGTTTTTATTTAGTTATCGTCTCGTTTTCGATTATAGGTTGTAGTTACTCGCACATTGTGCTCGTAAATCATTTTTCCGGTTCGCACGTATCGATTTTTAGGGGCATAGGCTATGCGAGCAAAATGGTCGCACTGTAGAGCCCTGAAAAGCATCATTTCTTATCTCTCCATTGACAGCCATTCAAAAGAAGCTGTTTATTTTCACCATGGATTATAAACATCATTATTTATAAACCTGTTGGTTCTCCTGTTTATTATTTAGATGAGAATGACAGACCGACCAGACAGACAGACAGACAGACACAGGAGAGACTTCATCCTGGCCTGTGAGTGAACCGAGGGCCGGAAACTGACCCTCAGGAACCTCAAGAGTTATCGCAGACGAGACCCAACACACACACCCCGAGCCGTTTGGAGCAATCTCTCCATGTATCACATTACACCGCTCATCCATTATGAGCACTTGTGTGCCAGTCAAGGTGAGCCAGCGCCGTGGAGAAGGGAAGAGAGGGTCTGGTCCGTGATGGATGGATCTGGCCCGCCACGGCTCCTCTCCTCTCCCTCACGGAGCTGGTGACTTTCCAGCCAGGCAATTATCATTGCAGAAGATGTAATAGCCTAATTAATTACCAGTGTCAACGCTGCCTTTGTTTCACTGTAACAGGACATCACGCCAACAGAGCAACCGCTCAGAGCAGAAAAACTCTGATGAACGAGAGGCTCACGGAGCACAGATGATGGTGAGGAGAAACACACACACACACACACACACACACACACGGCCAGTGCTGAGCTAAAAGCATCACCTTCCCTCCACCAACACTAACATCACACAAAACCATCCTAAACTAACCTAAATCTTTCTGCATTTATTACCGCATTTGTTTTGACAACTTGTCACGTCGTAGAACAGCACAAAATCCTCTTTCAAGGTTCTTTAGATTTTATGGAGTTCTCAGCAGGGTTGTGCAGCATTCAGAATTAAATTGAGATGCCTTTTAAATTTCAAATAAGCTCCAAAAATTGAATTAAATTTTAATTAAATTGAGCTGGCAAGCATGATGCAAAACTGTAATTGGAATTTATAGATAGATAGATAGATAGATAGATAGATAGATAGATAGATAGATAGATAGATAGATAGATAGATAGATAGATAGATAGATAGATAGATAGATAGATAGATAGATAGATAGATAGATAGGACACATGATTACTGGTATAGAAAAAAATATTTCATTAGTGATATTCTTTCAGATGGGTTGAACACATTGGGTCAATCCTCCTGACCTTAGGCCACTAACAATAAAGTACCACGGTAATTCCCTCAAGCATAATGCAAATACCATTGGGTATAATTAGAACAAGGTATCCATCAGACAGCATCACTGTGTAGTGTTGACCCAGCACCCTTCATAGTGTAATTAATTGGCAGCTAACACACGTCTTTAAGCGGCCCGTGAAACACCTCAAGAGGGATCCAGCTCTCACAGACCACTGGAGCCCAGCAGAAAGCACTTTATAATAACGTCAAATGTCGCAGCCAGCCATCGGAGAGTGAAATATTATGTGTCAGGTCTGTCACATTCCCTCCGTTTTTACATCTGAGCCGAAGCGTCGGCACACAGGCAATCGGAAGGCAGAGAGAGAACACAAATACAGCGTGGCAGTGGCGGGAATTACTGTGACTGATGACGTCTCTACGTCTCATCTCCAGCTAAACGTTCAACACAAACACAATAAAACGGCATCTTTGAGAGGAGCAGCTCTAAGAGTGTGTTTGTAGCTGTAATCCGCGCGGGCTGACTCGTCTCCGCTCCTCGGCTCACACACACGGCGAGGGGAGTTTTGCATAATTAATGACTGTTGATGTTTCCAGGTAGTCGCCCGGCAAATTCACTTCAGACCGGCTGCCACGATCACGTCTGCTTCGAGAGCGACACCGGAACAGACAGCTAACATTACCGCCATAAACAAGGCAATTTTGTACAGTGTCTTCTGTCATTATCGTGAAGTGTTCAGGGGCGACAGTTCGAGTCACTTCGGAGATGAGAGTGCGAGGAGAAATGATGAAAAAATAAAGGCGACGCCGAGTGCTTTTCTGTGTTGGCAAACCTACAGAGGCTTCAGCTCCTTGTTTAGTGAAGCTTCAGTGAACTTGAAGATGTCAGCAGAGAATCTTTTGTGCTGTCACAGGAATACGAACAGATACGCAACGCTCGCAGTACTAGCAGAAATAATGTATTCATTGAAATGTAATAGGGATGAGCAAAACTATATTTTCATAATAAGTCAGGAGAACCTGAACAACCAGTAATTCCCCCCTCAAAAGTCTGACATCATGTGGACACACATGAGATAAATAAAAGCAGTTTTATTAGGGTTAATCCATCTCAAGTGGTCCAGTGGGGCTTGAGCATTTATACTTTCTAATTATTTTTGAGTGATTAAGTATCATTATTGCAAAACCACCAGTTTTTGGTCATTAATGGAAACCTCAATATCTGTTCTCAGGATTGGAGCAAAAACTGACCTCTAGAGCCCATTTCAAGGTGCATATACAAACAGAAACATTTAGCACATTCTTGTTCTTTAGACTTATAATTTAAGAGCAAATGTCATGACCCAGATTACTCACGGATCCACATTTAGGGTCAAATCCCAATGGGGAAGCCTCAGTCCCAAATCTTTTTCAGGGAGCACCTATAGTATAGTCAGTGTGTGTGCAGAAAACTTCAGGTTGGAGGCTTAATTGGAGGCAATATTGTGCTTTTTCTAATCTGTGAAGTCTTTCTAACATGGGCTGTAACACTTAATTTTTTTTTGCACTACATAAACAAAGAAAATGATGCAAATAATGAGAATGTTGCTGGGAACTTTGAACACAGCAGGTGATTTGAGGTAAACCTCTTGAAATTTGCTAGCAAGATTATTAGTGTTGAATATAAAAACAATAAAAAAATTCAAATGTTTCCGTCACTTAAAATAAATGTTAATTTAAACAATAAAATATAAAAACAACTTAAACTTATTTTATTTCAGTTTTAAATTCTGTTTAACTTGAAATAAAAATTAATAATAAAATAATAAAAACTATTTTAAAAAATAACTAAAATGCTTTTAATTGTGAATCATTTGTCACTTGAAAGAAAATAAATATAACTGAAATACAATCTTTAAAAATATTAGAAACATTTCTAACTGTAACATGTAACTAAAACTACAATTGAAATAAAAATGTATACACATTATGTAGGCTAGACATAAAAAAACACTAATAAAAAATACAAAAACACAACAAAATGACTAAAACTTAAAAAAAAAGAGGTAAAAACTACATCAAACTATTAAAAATGATGTTTTCTGATGGCTGCAGCAACAGTGCTTTAACCCTCTGGGGTTGTTCGGCCCAAATGGACCCGAAGCATTTAAATAATTTTTTTTTTTTTTAAATCATAGCTTTATCGGAATGGTCCGAAATTTGGTGACTTTGTTGGTACTTGGTATATGAACACCCAAAAAAATTGGGGACAGGATTTGAATAGTCTAAGTGGTTGTAAAAAAAATAGTCACACTCAGGACCTTCGGCTACAAATGGATCCAATAGGAAATGAATGGGAAATTACAGAGTTTTTTTGTGCGTACAATCTACAAATCAGCCATGATCCAGAAAAAAAGCACACAACAGTGAAGGAGTGAATCTATAAAACATCAAGAGTACAAAACAGACACATCCACATACACACACACAATCACACTTTTATACACATACACACTAATAAATTCAGATTACATATGGGTTTTGAATTTTTAAAATGCTCAGTTTGTCCACCAGATGGCATCCATCTCATTTCAAAAACTGCTTTCATGAGGCCTAGGCTTGACTCTAAAATGAAATACAGCTTTAAAAAAAAAATCTATTATATTCAATGGGGAAAAAATGGGTCATAATTATTGCATTAATATTAATTATAAATCTTTTTTATTTTTGAAATTATCTCAAAACACCAAAAAAGAAAAGAAAAAAATATTATTAAAAAAAAAAAAAAAAAATTATGATTTAAAAAAAAAAAAAAAAGAATCCTGCCCTTTGGGTCCATTTGGACCCGAACACCCCAAGTGTGACTGTTAAACGAACAACCCCCAGAGGGTTAAAGAGAAGGACATTAGAGACATCTTCAGCTAAAGCACATTGTTGGCATGCTAAAACCCTCTCAGAGAAGTTGTGTCTCTTCATTCTTCCCCTTTAAAGCACCACAGCTAAAAATGAAAAACATGCACTCTCACTAATCGGCTAGTGGAGAGTCCTGACCGGGAGGAGAGGAGTTTGCTGGTCATCTACAAGCACCGCATGCGACATTAAACATTTAAAACACACCACCCACCACGGCCGGGCTATTTTTTACAACTTTATCCTCTCATTATTAATTTGTAATAACCTTTAAGGCTTTTTGATGTCATGCATATTTCACAGAGAGATATCCTTCCTTTTTCACAGCTCTTACTGTGGGCTGTCAAATGACGGATCACCGGCGCGCCGCGAAGGTGTGACATCACCTGCTATAATTAGAACAAAGCGAGGTCTTAACCTTGACCAGCACGAGTCTTTTTAGACACGATATCAGACGGTGATATAAATTAGACAACTGACGCTGCATGTGTGAATGATGTCTGCGAGCATTTGCAGGTTATTTTAAAAAGTCCCGAGACGTGAAAAATGATGCGGAATCGGCTGGTGATAAGCAGCTAATAATTTCTAGCCACTTAGGCATGTATGAATATGACCTGTGAGACCTCGTTCCTCCCCTCACGTGGTGTAAATCAGCAGCGAGTGCAATGAGACCCAAAGGAGCTGATGAGTCCCATAATTCTCCGGGCTGGGATTCCTCCTCCGTGGGCTCCTGGACACCGGCCAAAGCCTCAGAGCACCACGACTCGGAGCCAAACTCTAAGAGCCACAACGTAAATTCAGTCTGTTTGTTTAAATGCCAGAGTTTCTTTGGCCGGACACGTTCACTGTAATAGTGCTTCCTCTTGGTGACCCAGATGATGCATTGCATTGTTCCTCCTAATGGGACAGCATACAAAAACAGGATTTTAAGTCGAGACGAAATCAAATTTAACCCTATACCCATTCCTGGTTTTATTCTTCCAATAAAAATGAAAATTTCTCGGAAACTAGTTAAACCTCTTCTCCACAACATTCACTTTTCAGGATCCAATAAATTCCTGATCGATAAAGTTCATTTTATAGAAGTAAAATGGGTTGTTAAACATATGAACAGTTTTTTTTCTCTAGTGGCACAAAAAATGTTTTCAAACATTTCTATGAAAGCCAATTTTCATTACATAAGGGGAAAAATCATGCTTTATTAAATAACAATAATGACATAAAAAGTAAAAAATTATGGCATAAAAAGACTATTATGACAAACTTTTTGACTTGTGTCTTCAGAAAAAAATCTACGAAATAACTAGTCAAATTTGTTCTTAAAGAAATGATTCAATATTAAAGTTTACAAAAGCAAATTTGTTTAACTGTGTAACTATTATAAACTTGCCATTCTTTTCTGCACTTTTTTCTAATACGTACGTCGTACGGTTTTATGTTTGCTTATATTTTTATCAATTTCTGGTGTTCTTGCTTAAACATTGATTATTACCTGTTGCCTGTGTTGTTACTATGTGTGTGATTTCTGATTTGAATCTCATTTTGGGTTAAATATTCAACAAATAACAGTTTAATAAAACACCCATAATGCACTGCTATAATGACTCCGCTGTCTTTAGTTTGCAACTGCAGACTCATGTAGATGTTTGATTTCTATATTGTTTTTCAGGATTGTTTTGTAATTTTGATGCATGATGGGAGAAGTGTTTGTTGATCGCTGATATCCCATGATTCCTGCTTACTGACTCTCTTCTATAAGCCTTAGGCACTGGGACAATTTACTGCATTAAACACAAAGGCTCACACACAAATAAATGCAGGGTTAAAAGCAACCCAGCGTTGGGTTAATATTTAAATCCAGCATGGAACTCTGGAAATCCAACATCTACAATTACATGGGGTCACTATAGCAGTGCATTATGGGTGTATCTTCAACTATGGGCACATAAACACAATTGAATTATTTAAAAAAAATTTTTTATAAAATCTGACAAACAGATCAATATTGAAATGGCTTACATTTATTTACCTTTTTTTTTTTTTTTTTTTTTTAAATTGGTTACAATTTATGTTAAGGCATCCTTGTTATATAGTGAATGTTATAAATATTTTTTGATAGATTTTCATATTGTATATAGGCAAAAAAAAAAAAAAAATATCCCTTCATAAAACATTTGAGGAGTAGCAAAAATAAATGAACAAGTTGAAATCTGTTAAATAAAAAATCCGCCCCAGGACACAATCGTGCCTAAAGTCAAAGAAACACACTGTTATTATTTGTTGGCATCTGTCATTGTACCATCGGCGTGTCAGTCGTCTCAATTACAGATTGTTATTTTAAAATCTTTCTGCTGTTAAAAGGAAGCAAACACTCCAACATGACAGTAGAAGTCACAAAGAAGCCATGTTTATTTATATGCTGAATAGATGCAGCTAGCATTTAAATGACACTTCGCATTACACACTCCCCATCCCTGATGAAACAGCCCTTAAAAAACAATATAAACACAGTCTTCTGGGTCACGGATTACGCGCAGGTAAACTGGATTAACCATGGTAAACCACATCGCCCTCTGTCCGTTAGATAAACCTCATGTGTGATGGATCTCTGACAGTGTGAAGAAAGAGCTTCAGACGGGGATAAGAATCTGCCTGGCTTGCAGAACGACGATTAAAGCAATTAAATGCAACTTAAAATGCTGCAATTCATCTGTTAAACCTTAAAAGACGTATTTGAAAGTCTGCATATCCTTGAAGAAAGCGAACAGGCAGCAGTGCATGTGAAGACGAGCGAGTGTGAACGCATGTGCGTGTTTGAACTGCGGGACAGGAGACGACGAGTTGATTTAGTCGGGGAATAGATGTCTGTCCTTCAGACCACTGGATAAAATTGGTCTCAATATAAAATGTAATAAGATCTCAGTGCACCTCCAGTCATTCTGCACATCTCTGCTATATATAAGGTACAAACACACTCAGGCAGACACATATGCTCACAATTATTGTAGTAAAGTAGTGTTTGTGAAGCTACTCTGAGCTAGAAACATACTCAAATGTTTCGGTAACGCTTCTTTTTACAGTCCTGTTACCCATGTACTTACTATGTACTTATTATAGTAATTATAATTACTGGGTAAAAACTAGGTATAACCCTGAACCTACCCCTAACCCATGTACTTACCTTATATTAGCCAGTACTTTCTAGGTAAGTACACGTAAGTACTGTACTGTAAAAGGAAGCGTTACCAATGTTTCTATAAGAAAGAAAGAAAGGTTCCGTGTGCAGCAAATTCAGCGATGTAACATTTTGTCACACTATACTCTTACATCTGCTTGTTACTGAAAAGCTAAACTATTAAAACAGCTGAACTGCTGTCACCCTCCAGACAAATGCAGTGACGTTAGTAGCACTACGTTTAGTTTCTCACAACACTGATCCCAGCTCTGCTCTCTTGATGATAGAAGGAAAAGAAATCTTATCAGAGCTGTGAGCTCAGTGCAGGACTAAAGGTGACGCTCTACAGCCCAAAGAAATGTGAACCTGTTCTCCGGCTGGTCCTTTCACACCTGTCAGTGGTCAATAGATACTCTGGGGAAAACGAGCAAAAAAGAAAGAGAGAGCCCTTGACACTAATCCCTCGAGACCCAATTAAAAGGGTGACAATCACCATCACCGCATGGAACCAAGGGAATGAATAGACGCCACTTTAATTGAACTAAACATTTCCTTCAAGAGAGATTATTAACACTTACACAAATATTTGAGAGCAAGCGCTCGGTTTCTCTTCCTAGTTAATCGTGACGATACAGCAGGAATAAAAATCATTCATGTAGTTACACAAAGTTACACAGCAAAGTTGAATATTTAGTTAGTGGATTGATCAAATCACACGAGTCTCAGGATTTCAAAAGCCAGAAATCCCAATTTATAGTGTAAGACGAAAACCTCTTTTTCGTGTTTCTTCTGCTAAACTCTCTCCTGTTGACGCTCCACACCAGCTTCTCACACAGCCAAATGTTAATTAGTATTGTGCTTAATCCGATACTGGAGAGCCCCAAACTGTCAGGTCATATTATAAACAATCGGCCTCAACGTTAGCGCAAATGACACGTCGCGTCGCTATCTCTCCCCGCAAAACGCTCCCAAGGAGCTAATTGGCCTACTTTATGCTCTCTCTTTGAATTGCCATTTCTCTCTTCGTTCGGGGTATTAGTCTTGACAACCATCGATCTGTAATGCGCAGCATCCTACTGTATATATTTTCCGAGAAAAATAAACGGAGGCTGGGAAACGGAAGGAATGAATCCATTCCTCCTGCTCTGACGTAGCGGCTGTAACTCTGTGTTGCTTTTGTTTGTGACGGTGCGCTCGAATGAAGGATTGCATGCAGTTCCAGAAGAGAATGAAAGTTCAAACACTTTGCCAGCAGCAAAGTAAGTGTAACTTTTCTCCTCTTAAATAATTTAAGATTAGCAACATCATCTTATCAATCTATCGATCTCTCGGCAGAAAGATGAAAATGGAAAAATAATGAGGGAGATGAATGCCGCGTAAAGAACATCAATGTGCAAAATTTAATTATCTGCTGCGGTGAGAGAAAAAAAACTGTTGGCTGTTTTCTAAAACAAAAAGAAGCGGTTAATATTTTTTCCTTCTCTGCATATTTTAATTACCAGATCAATCATAACTACGTACGGCGCGCCGCTTGCGAGAGAAAGAGAGAGAGAGAGAGAGAGAGAGAGAGAGGAGAAAATTGCGAGTCTAAATGAAAAACAATAGATTTACTTTAAAGTCGGAGCTCTTTTGAAGTCTAAATTAAAATTTCAGGTACCTTTAGGAGAAGCAGCTTCACAAAGTTATGATATTCAATTAGTGAGTTTAGATTCCACTGAAATTACACTTCACAGCTCGACACCATGTTAAATGAAAACTCTGGAGACTCCATTCTTCTGTTGCCCTAAACAGACAGTGGGAGTTCAAACCAACGGAGGAGCCCTTGGAAGTCTGGAAGCGAAAAATAATGGATCCTCTACAGCCAGATGAACATCTCTACGATCCTACAATCTTACAATATCTACTGATGCCTTCAAGATTTGATGAGACATGTGCACATGAACACCACAGCAATGCTGCATTGCCCAATGGGGGTAATGAGTGTCGATTAAAGAATCATGGTGGAAGCTAAATGAGACATGTCATGATTTAACTGATATACGTTTTGTGTACTGTTATAGAGTTATACATTTTTATTTTGCAAAAAAAAAAAAAAAACTTCACAGAAGGAAATTGATTTTGCTCTATGGGTGAACCACATGAAACCTGTTGAGAACATATCTGGGTCAAATCTCATAAAAAAAAAAATCAAAATACAGAAATAAGAAATTATATATTTCATAAAGAAAGTGAAGCCTATTTTTAGGAATTTTTTTTTTTTTGGCACTGTGACATTATACGCTGATTTCACGCAGCCGCCATTTTGAAATCGCCACCGGTGGGAAGAAAACCGGAAGTGTCGCCTTTAATCATAGGAGAGTCGCGAATGCGATGGCGTATTGTTGTGTATAATGTAGAAATTAGTTATTCTAAAAATTTACATAAATTTCTTTCATACTTTAGACTATATACAGTGAAATTCATTTATAAATAAAATTATTTTTTCATATAGAATTCAGAACATAAAAAAAGAAGCAGGAACGAACCATAGACATATCCAACATCCAATAGTGTAAATCGCGGCAGCAGCTTCAGGTTGGTAGTCCAAGACATTGTTGTTTATCTGTACTTCCGGGGTTCTTCCCACCGGAGCCTCGCTTTCGATTTCAAAATGGCGGCTGCGTGAGATCAGCGTATTGATGAAAATTAAGCACATTTAACACCCAAATTCTCTTTGCTAGATTCAATAAAAAAAAATATATATAATCTCATTTTCATTACTGTAAAGTTAATATGAATACTTTATACAATATTAACTCTATATTTAAATATTAAAGTATTTATAAATGATGGTAGTATGTGATGTACTGCCTTTAAGATTACAACATTTAAATGAATAAAATGTAAAATAAAAATGATTTCAATAAAAAAAATTATATGTCTTTTATAATATATATACACTCACCTAAAGGATTATTAGGAACACCATACTAATACTGTGTTTGACCCCCTTTCGCCTTCAGAACTTCCTTAATTCTACGTGGCATTGATTCAACAAGGTGCTGAAAGCATTCTTTAGAAATGTTGGCCCATATCGATAGGATAGCATCTTGCAGTTGATGGAGATTTGTGGGATGCACAATTGGCACTAAGGGGCCTAAAGTGTGCCAAGAAAACATCCCCCACACCATTACACCACCACCACCAGCCTGCACAGTGGTAACAAGGCATGATGGATCCATGTTCTCATTCTGTTTACGCCAAATTCTGACTCTACCATCTGAATGTCTCAACAGAAACCGAGACTCATCAGACCAGGCAACATTTTTCCAGTCTTCAACTGTCCAATTTTGGTGAGCTCTTGCAAATTGTAGCCTCTTTTTCCTATTTGTAGTGGAGACGAGTGGTACCCGGTGGGGTCTTATGCTGTTGTAGCCCATCGGCCTCAAGGTTGTGCGTGTTGTGGCTTCACAAATGCTTTGCTGCATACCTCGGTTGTAACGAGTGGTTATTTCCGTCAAAGTTGCTCTTCTATCAGCTTGAATCAGTCGGCCCATTCTCCTCTGACCTCTAGCATCAACAAGGCATTTTCGCCCACAGGACTGCCGCATACTGGATGTTTTTCCCTTTTCAAACCATTCTTTGTAAACCCTAGAAATGGTTGTGCGTGAAAATCCCAGTAACTGAGCAGATTGTGAAATACTCAGACCGGCCCGTCTGGCGCCAACAACCATGCCACGCTCAAAATTGCTTAAATCACCTTTCTTTCCCATTCTGACATTCAGTTTGGAGTTCAGGAGATTGTCTTGACCAGGACCACACCCCTAAATGCATTGAAGCAACTGCCATGTGATTGGTTGATTAGATAATTGCATTAATGAGAAATTGAACAGGTGTTCCTAATAATCCTTTAGGTGAGTGTATATATATATATATTTTTTTTGTATAACAAAATACAAAAAATACTGTATAATAGCAATAAAAATGCTCAAAGTGAGAATTATAATTCCTTATTTTACTACAATTTTATATACAACATTGAAACAAACCAAGGACGTTTTCATGGGATTCCCCCACACAGATTCCAATCACTCAGATGAGATGGCCATGCAGATACGCATGCATTTCCCAGAAAGAGCTAAATGCAGCATATGCAGATGGCATGTAGAAGTACAACAGCCATTCATCGCTTTACACACGCACCGCTGCACATGAATAAGCTCTGATTCGGTTTCAAGGCTGATCGAAGGCGCCATTTATCTCCACCAGCCACATACTCGTGTGTCGTTTCTACAAGCAAATGGTCAGAAACAACACCTACCACAGCACCAGCATCATTTACACACACTCACACGTTCACTTCACACTTCTGAGCGCTCGACGTCACAGTCAGCTGTCGCTGTTTTGTGTGTGTGTTTGGAAGTGCCGTTGGAGACTGTGTACATTTGGTTTGACTGAGCTGATGGCTCTCTGCAAACACGTGTCACCGCTTTGATTACAAACACTAATGCCACTATCTGACTCAGCTCCTGCGTTCTGTCGGAGCAGATAGTGACTTCCTGTCCTCCCCCCACCCCGTGTCTCAGTTGCGAAAGAGAGCTGATGTTTATTTCTTTTGGCATGTCCTCGACTGGTGCTCCGCCACCCATTTCACACGTTTTTATTGGCTAATTTGAGTGCGTTCGTGCCAGCGAGCCGTGTGCGCGCATCACAGACCGAAGGAATCTGGCCTCGTTTCTACACATCATGTGTTTCGCCACTCGTAAGCAAACAAAATGCTGAGCTGAAGTGGATTCTGGGCCATTGTCTTTGAACGTTTACACGTTTTTATATCCGCTCTCTGTATGCAGAACATTTGTTTAGATAATAATCTGAGAGTTAAGAATAATCTGAACCTAAATACATTCAAAAGTTTACCATTCTCACTATTTTCTATTTGTTTAATTTGTTCATTAACCTTTTTCCCTAGTATTATACAATTATTAGATTTAAATAGTGTACG
The DNA here is from genome assembly GCA_029959095.1 of Rhinichthys osculus. Classification (NCBI taxonomy): domain Eukaryota; kingdom Metazoa; phylum Chordata; class Actinopteri; order Cypriniformes; family Leuciscidae; genus Rhinichthys; species Rhinichthys osculus. Next base: position 3,855,058 of record JARWKJ010000017.1, read on the forward strand.
CTTAGTTTTTTGCAATGTGATTAAGCACATTTAACCCCAAAAATTATCATTACTGTAATGCAAAAAATAAATAAAAAATCATACAATAATAGGCTTAATTCTGTATATACTGTCTAGTTTATGCAAATTTTTTAATTTCAAACATGCTATATTGTTACATGACCTCACAATGCGTAAAATGCACATTATACACTGTATGTTGCCACCTAAAAAGCATATGAAATGTTATGCAACAAAAACATAACTGTTTTAGTATACATGTCACATGACCTCATTACATTCCCAACTTGAGCAATTGCAATCCAGAAGGGTTGTGCACCGCCAGAGCTTTACTGAGAACGCCTGTAAAATGAGCCGAAAATTCATTCTCTTTCACTAGAAAACCAAAGTTTGTCAAGACAGACTTTGAACGTTGACTTGACAAAGCCTTGGTAAAAAGTTTTGGCAAAAAGTTTAAAAAGCCATGAAGTTTGAAGGTTTATAAACCTGACAAGATAGATAGAACAATAGATAGAACCGATAGAAACATTGAATTACAAAAGAGTGGATAAATGAAAGAACAGAGGAACAACAGATAAAATGAACAGAACAATAAATAGAACATTAGATAGAAAGACAGATGGAGCGATAGAACAATAGAGACAGACAGACAGACAGACAGACAGACAGACAGACAGACAGACAGACAGATAGATAGATAGATAGATAGATAGATAGATAGATAGATAGATAGATAGATAGATAGATAGATAGATAGATAGATAGATAGATAGACATAGATAGACATAGATAGATAGATAGATAGATAGACAGATAGATAGATAGATAGATAGATAGATAGATAGATAGATAGATAGATAGATAGATAGATAGATAGATAGATAGATAGATAGATAGATAGATAGATAGATAGATAGATAGTAGGGGTGGAACGGTACATGTATTCGTATTGAACCGAAACGGTACGGGCGTCACGGTTCGGTGCACGAATTTGCACGCAGAATACACGGTACAAATAAAAAAAAACCCTCTTAAATAGCGATAAATTTCGCTCTATTCGCTTTTGGTGTGACTGTGAACGCAGCAATGAACAGGCTGCGATCAAGATTGCAATGCAGGAGTGTGTGTGTGTGTGTGTCTGTGTGCGCGAGAGAGAGAGAGAGAGAGAGAGAGAGAGAGAGAGAGAGAGGCGCGATGAACAGTGTGTGTGTGTGCGAGAGAGAGAGAGGCGCGATCGAACAGTGTGTGTGTGTGCGCGCGCGCGAGAGAGAGAGAGGCGCGGGCGCGAATCGCGCGATGAACAGTGTGTGTGTGTGTGTGTGTGTGTGTGTGTGCGCGCGTGCGAGAGAGAGGCGCGGGCGCGAATCGCGCGATGAACAGTGTGTGTGTGTGTGTGTGTGTGTGTGTGTGTGTGTGTGTGTGTGTGAGGCACGGGCGATCGAACAGTGGAAACGTAAAAACATACTCCGTCATTTTTTTCATACAGGACATCATTAAAACAGCAAATTTTTTACTTATATTTGTGTACACTCGCAATAAAACACAACATTGTGCTTTTGTCACACCCTAAACTCTTGTCAAATTGTAACCTACAACTGTTAACAAAAGTTTTTATGGTAGTATTATTTTATACGGAAATCAATTATTTATAATTCAGATGAGAATAAAGTTAGTTAATTAAAATGAAGGAAAACAAATATCTTGATCTGAAATAGCAAATTAATTTTAAATTCATTCAGGTACAATTACCAAACATATCTCAAGGTCTTTTCGTCTTTTTAATAATTTAACTAATAAACTAATTATATAAAACTACTGTCAGTGCACTACAAATAAACTGGTTCTATGCCTTTATTAATAAAACTTATTTTAAAAAATACAAGGCTTAAGACATTTATAAAAATGCCTTCTGCATTTTTGCTTTGCTTTTTCCCTCCATTGTACCGAAATCGTACCGAACCGTGATGTCTGAACCGAGGTATGAACCGAACCGTGACTTCTGTGTACCGTTCCACCCCTAATAGATAGATAGATAGATAGATAGATAGATAGATAGATAGATAGATAGATAGATAGATAGATAGATAGATAGATAGATAGATAGATAGATAGATAGATAGATAGATAGATAGATAGATAGATAGATAGATAGACAGATAGACAGATAGACAGACAGATAGACATACATAGATAGATAGATAGATAGATAGATAGATAGATAGATAGATAGATAGATAGATAGATAGATAGACAGATAGACATAGATAGATAGATAGATAGATAGATAGACAGATAGACAGACAGACATACATAGATAGAGATAGATAGATAGATAGATAGATAGATAGATAGATAGATAGATAGATAGATAGACATAGATAGATAGATAGATAGATAGATAGATAGATAGATAGATAGATAGATAGATAGATAGATAGCATAAATATGGGACATTATTTTGATTTTAAATCAATTGTTTTTTAAATCAATTTTGTGCATAAGTCATTTACCAGCTTGATCAAAAATGAGTAAAAAATGGTTTGACTTCTGTTAATTTCACTTACTGTAAGTGCAAGGTCAAGTTGAGAGCATTGCATTGTGGGAAACGGTATCTCTCAGTGTGTTCTGACTGTACGCTGCATGTATTGGCAAGATGAGAAGCACTCAAATAAAGCGGGCATTTCCTCCAGGTGTGTGAGAGAGGCTTGCAGATGCTCTTTAAAAGTGCGTTGTATGTCTGACCCTATTTCTGTGACACTAGAGTGATGGGTGTTTTGTCTGCGCGCGTGTGTGTGTGTGTGTCTGCAGCACGCCGATGCTGCGTCCGCAAACACGTCTAACATTTGCACAGCGGTGGCGTCACTGGAGCGCAGCATCTCTGGAGCTCGAGACCTCACGCTGTCAGGACTGTAAAAATTAAACCCTCCGCTGACGACACCCTGCAAAATGTGCTGAAGCGCATCAATTCCACCTGGCTACAGCGAGAGAGACCTATTTATAAAACACACACACTTCTACATGAACACACTATCTGTAGAAATGCCACTCTAAATGACAAATGTCTTGTCCGTACACATGCAGACAAGGCATTAGTTTTAGCAGCATAACAAACCAGCGCTCAGCGGCGAGAGGCGACGCGTGCTAAACAGCTGTAGAGCTACAGGATCACACATCTCACACACACACACACATGCACCACAGACACATTGAGCATTGGTGCTCGGAAATGATTCGGGTTCAAGTCGGGCCTGCAATGTGTCCCAATTGTATTGTTGCTCTCTAAACCAATATGCAAGAATCCATATATAGTGTACAGTATATGTATAATATTCTTGCATATTGCCAACTTTTAAGAAGCAGCAATAAATAAAACAAAAATGAAATACAGTGCGCACACATCTTTTTGTCTTTGATAAGTCTTGGCTCTTGAAAAGCACAGTCGTTCATCTGATGTCCTAGATTCAACTCGCTGCGTGGACATTTTGTCACTAATGCAAAACAGCAAGCAGTTCGATGCATGTTTACTGTGTTTTACTGGGGATGAAGGCTCCGTGTAGAATTGGTTTGACATGCTTTTGGACAACTTAGGCAGCTTGTAAAACGAGGGACAAATTAGCTTACGCATACAGTTATGCTTTCTGTAAGCTGCATATGCAAAGACTAAATGAGTTTCTAATGCACTCAGAGTCAGTATGCAGCTGTTTGCATTTAAAAAAACAAGTACCATGCATTCAAATATGATTCTTCAGGTGCTATCAATATGATATATCATGCTTTTCGGTTAAGTACTAAGGTATGCATTATTTATTCATTGCCATATATATATTTTTGCCATAGTATTTATTAACCAAAATAAACAAATTAGAAACTGAGGAACAAATGATATGACGCATATGGTTTGTAAAGGTTAACCAGTTGGAAAATGAGTACAAGTCAGTTCACATATAAAGATAAAGGGTTAGTTCACCCAAAATTAAAATGATGTCATTAATGACTCACCCTCATGTCGTTCCAAGCCCGTAAGACCTCCGTTCATCTTCAGAACACAGTTTAAGATATTTTAGATTTAGTCCGAGAGCTTTCTGTCCCTCCCTTGAAAATGTATGTACGGTATACTGTCCTTGTCCAGAAAGGAAATAAAGACATCATCAAAGTAGTCCATGTGACATCAGTGGGTTAGTTAGAGTGTTTTGAAGCATCGGAAATACATTTTGGTCCAAAAATAACAAAAACTACGACTTTATTCAGCATTGTATTGTCTTCCGGTTCATCATCATTTTCAGTTTTGGGTGAACTAACCCTTTAAGCTTTCCATACAGTGTATCTGCACATATAACTCGATCACGCTCAGAGACCGGGTGACAAAAACACATGAATTTTCATACTTGATGGAGTAAGTGTAGTAGAAATAAATGCAGTAGATTATGCAGGGCTAAAGCTCACAGTTCTATGGACCACACGTGTGAACTTTCTCTCACACGGCCACGAGAGAGTGTGAGAAAAGAGCAAGACAAAGAGAAAAGAAGCAGAGATCACACCCTGCTAACACGTGCCGGACACGGGTGATAAAGTCGAAGAGTCCCGGATTCAGGCCCGCTGAAACCTATTTATACCAGCTCTGTGTGCTGTGTGTGCGGACACCAGCGTGACAGGAATACCTAATGACCTGATCCTGGACCTGCTAGTGCGCTTCAGTCTGTGACAGACACACTCATTAACACTTTACAATGTGTTCCAGCTCCAAATAGGGACATTGGGCTAGGATGAAAGTCGTAGAAAACAGAACTAATTTTCACATTTTCTGAAGAAAGCATGAGTGGTGTTTGCCCGTGTTCTGGAAGCTTTTAATTGCATTGCTAAGGTGTTTTCTAGTCGGTTGACCGACATCAAAAGAGTCCATCCTGAAGTCTCAATGATATAGTCTCTAACGGTCTGAGGGCCTAAACGTAATAAAACAGCACAACATGCCACGAGATTTGAGGTAACATTGATATATCTAGTACTAATGGTGATTTGTTAATAACTAAACTACTTGAAATTGCTTTCATTACTAAAATAAACTGAAATAAATTTTGCCTTGCAACTCACTGGAAAAAAAAAGTTTAGTACAAGCACTAAAATCACGAAAGGAAAAAAGCTAAATAGAAATATATACAAAAATTAAAGGCACATACAATTATGAAACATTGATCTAAAATGAAAATAAAAAATAAAAATAATTCATTAATTAATAAAACAAATCAATAATAAGAATAAATATATATAAATAATAAATTAACATAAGTAACATTATTTATACAATTAGTCTAATTAATTTATACTATTATATATTAATAATACCAAAATAACGTTTGTTCAAATCACTATCCAGAACTAACAGTGATCCTTGCTTTAGCAAAATGGGCAGGAATATTCAAGGTTACACTAGTTGAAAAGTAAATTACCATCTCTAACATTAGCATGAATAATGAACTTTCTAAATGTTAGTATGCATCATTTAAAGTGCTGTCTGAGACCGTCTGAATGAGTTTGGGAACTGAATTACAGTTTACAGTCTAACATAGTGAGCTTTTAAAGAGATTCCCTTGTTAATATTTGAAATATGCATATAAGCGAGTCCATTGAATAGCTCAGCAGTAGCTGTGGTAAAACTGCCGTGATTTGCAATTAAACCTTGAAAGGCTTTCGCTAATGTTTCGATGAGACGCGTATGTGTGAGCTCACCTGAACGACTCAATAAAATGAACAAGACAATGTCTGAAGAAACACACAAGTCCAAGATTCATATAAAGTGAGTACAAGTCAATAAACAAAAAAGTGAAAAGGGTCAAATAGCAATTCTTCAGAGCCTAAAGTCAACATGAAACAAGCTTTTATAGTCTTTTCTTCCCTATTGTGACGTATATCAGATTGAATAGGCTTCTGGAACAAGAACAAATGTGGGCGGGGCTTGATTTTGTTCGTGGGGAATTGATTGGATGGTTGTGGTTTGCTATTGGTGGATCTCATGTGAGTGACAGGTTGCCCCGCCCTCGTCATCAGAGAAGAGAAGAGAAGAGAAGAGAAGAGAAGAGAAGAGAAGAGAAGAGAAGAGAAGAGAAGAGAAGTCACTGCAAGAGGGAGGGGAAGTTATTCTGATTCAAAATTATGAGGACACACGAATAAATAAAAAATATAATGATGTGCATAATAAATCATTTAGAATACATGCTGCAATATTCCATAAAAAATAAGAATTGTCAATTTTGATTTCATAGTGACTATAAACCTCTTCGAAATAAGTCAACTACACACACACACACACACACAGAGATCTCTAAATGGGGACATTCCACAGGCATAATGTTTATATACTGTACAAACTGTATTCTCTCCCCCTACACTAACCCTAGCCCTAAACCTACTCATCACACAAAACGTTCTGCATTTTTACATAAAAAAAAAAAAAAAACTCTTTAATTTAATATTTTTATACCAGATTTACAAATGGGGACGTCCCTGTTTTTGGAGACTTTGTCAGGTTTTGGTCACTTCTGGTACAAATTTGTCCCCAAAATGTAGTTAAGTAGGTACACACATGCACACACACACACACACACACACACACACACACACACGCACACGCACACGCACACGCACACGCACACACACACAGTAGCAGACCCAGTGAGCTGCCTACATAGACAGCTTTTTAAGGCATCATAGGAGCATTTTGGAACAAATCTTCCAGTTAGGCTGAGTTCTTGGTGAAAGCGCCCCATCCGCACACTCTCTTTCGCAATGGCAGTGCATTAGGCCCTCATGACAATTAGCCTGGGAAAAGGTTTACGACCGGCAGGCCCACAGGAGCGTACAAATCGGCACAGCCGGAGGCAGCCTCTCGAACAGGAAGGTAATTACAGCTCTTCTCATCATAACGCTGAGAGGAAGCAAGCGACATAACACACTCTCTTCTCTTAGATACTGCTATCATTAATTATCGTGCCTTTACTCTTTGATTTATTCCACGATTCATAACATATTTATACATTCAAGATGAATTATCATTTCCTTCAGGAATTAATCAAAAAAGCAGAGGAAGGACCGGCCCTACGTGTTGTCGCTGGATCAAAGAGCGAGCGAGCGGCTTACCTTGCGGCAGATATTCAGGCCACACCACAAGGTCAGTCGAGCTCACAGGCCCGAATCAAGCTATGAACAAACAGCACACCAAGTGCTGTGATTTATGATGCTGTATAAATTACGGTTACTGAGAATGTCTAGGATAGGTCCTCCTTAACAACACGCAAACACCTTCCAAAATATACTGAGATTCAGCATAAAAGTTTCAAGCCAACACAAAATGACATTAACAATCCATAAATGTAACATTTTTTAATGAAGCAGAATATATATATATATATATATATATATATATATATATATATATATATATATATATATATAAAGAAACTTGTGTTTTCATTTCATTTATTGTGATTTGATTGGGTCACAAAATACGCACTGTGATATTATTTATTAATATTTTTTCCTAGGTGAAGAGGCAAAAGCAAGATACTATATTATTTTGAATAAAAGACTATAAAGACATTTCTTTTTTTTTAATAACATGCACTGTTCACATTAAGACACATTGATGTTCAGCAGTTTGGGGTCGGTAAGACTTTTTCATAGGCGGCATTTATTTGATTTAAAAAAATACAGTAATATTGTAAAATATTTTTGCAATTCAAAATTACAGTTTTCTATGTGAATATATTTTAAAATGTAATTTATTCCTGTGAATTTGCAGCATCATTACTCCAGTCTTCAGTGTCACATGATCCTTCAGAAATCACTCTAATATGATGATTTGCTGCTCAAGAAACATTTATGATTATTATCAAAGTTAAAATCGGTTCTGCTGCTTAATACTGTTTTTTTTTTTTTTCAGGATTCTTTGATTAATAGAAAGATCAAATACATTTTTTGTAACATTATAATTGTCTTTACAGTCCCACTTAATGCATCATTTTCTTTAAAAAAATTGCATTTATTAATCAAATGTATATTTTTTATTTCATGTTGACTTTAAAGCTAAATAGGTCCATTCGGAGCAATGCAGCAGTGCAAACGCTAAACATGCAACACATCCGGATCACATTCATATTTTCTCTCCCCAATATTCCTTGCCATATATGTGTCAAATAAAGAGTGTCAAAAAATTCAATAAAGCTCACTATTAGCTATAAAACCCCTCAAACTCAGAGAGTGTCCAATCCTGTCCTTTTGCTTGCACATCACTGAAACAAGCACATCCAGAAGGAAATCCACTTGGAGCAAAGGACCTGGATTGCACTAATGTGTGCACGTGTGCAGAAAACCCATGCACTCCACAGATTAATAATTTAGTGCTGAGTGTCTTAAATGTTCTTCTGGAGCAGCCGAGACCCTCCTGCCCCAGAAAACAGGTGTCTGACTGCGAATCCCCACAAGCTGAGCCGGATGATTTGTGCGTCTCGTTCAGGCTGTGCAGTCAGCTGGATTGCGCTTTACCTCTCCGTCTGATAATGGCGGGTGAAGATTTCTGGGCCGCAGGGGTTAATGGCACGAAACAGAACCGAGTTGCTAATTACATGTTCCGAACTATTTATCAGATTCTCCATCTGCACAGCGCCGCGACTCTCATTGTGCACGCTAAATTACTCCTCGGATTATCTTTGTAAAGCAAGTTTTCATAATTAGGGCCCTGCGTGGATGTTTTCTCACTGCGAGCGCCAACAGACACTGAGAGCGAGAGAAAATTAGCTGACTGCTTCATTCAGGCTTGACATCTTAAACCAGCGACACAAAAGCATCAAAACATCCTACAAGAAAGTGTAGCCTACTAGATGCCTTTCGGAATTAATATCAGAATATCCCAATCCGATCCCAATAATAAACCTCAAAGATCAAATACGATCCTGTAGGAACATAATCAAAGCTTTGCTTAAAACCTGTTGCACACAATCTAGTACATGCCTTCTGTCGTCTGATTGGTCGTTTGACTTTTTTAGCAAGTGTAACTGTAAAAACGTCCACCTTCAGCTCGTGGGTCAAGTGTCTTTTTGATGTGAAATCTGCACTGATGTTTATAAAGTCAACGTAAGAATAACTATAATATAAGTAATATTTCAAGATAAACACTTGACTGAAGCAGCTCAGGTTTACAGGTGAAACTCGAAAAATTAGAATATTTATTTCAGTAATTCAACTTAAAAGGTGACACTAGTATATTATATAGATTTATTACATGCAAAGTGAGATATTTCACGCCTTTATTTGTTATAATTTTGATGATTATGGTTTAAAGCTTATGAAAACTTTTCACAATATTCTAATTTTGAATTTGGGGTTTTCATAGCTGTAAGCCATAATCATTACAATTATAACAAATAAAGGCTTGAAATATCTCACTTTGCATGTAATGAGTCTATAGAATATATTAGTTTCACCTTTTAAGTTGAATTACTGAAATAAATGAACTTTTGCACCATATTCAAATTTTTCGAGTTTCACCTGTACTTCATTTCCAGAAAAATCATGCTAGTATCAACAAATCCATCAGGAAGGTTTATTTGTTCATCTCTCAATCATTATACGTTTTAAAACTACAGCTTTGATCATAAAACTAAGCATTTAAATATCATCTTACTAAGACTTAATAGATTATGACTGGTATTTAGTGTATGCATTATATGAAAGTATCTGCTGTGCTGTTATAAAGATCTCATTGATTTACATTACAAGCTTCAAAATTTCATCTTACGTTGTGCCGTATAAACATCAGCATCTGCACCAAATTGCATATTTTGCTCAGTTTGAGCCTCTTAATAAAACCGAGGCGTTCTCACTATATCATATGAGCCTGATGTATCAAATATGATACTTGACAAAAACAGATTTGATAGATTTTGTGTAAAAAGGTCAATAAAATGTTTCATTCTGTAAATGACTTATTTCAAAAGTCCTTTTCCTTATGACACCCTACAGACGCGTTGTATCTTATTTTATCCTTATAGTCCAATTGGAAGTGATTCGCTCTAAAAACATGTCGTTTTTGTATCGTGTTGGAACCGTAATCTTAATTCCCATTTGGATTTGTTCTAAATTATGACAAATTCCAAAGGGTTTTGCTTGGCTAGGGTCTCCTTTTCCACATGCTTGAAAAAGTTTGAACTGTTTTCCCATCATAAGGTGCGTAACACTTCTCTCACTTCTCTCCACACCTCTCGACATCAGACCCAGCGGTGCGGCCGACTCTATTAAGACACACGCCGTCCGACGCCAGCCTCCTCGCAGTAAACTTTATTAAAATTACCTTCATTATAAGACACTCTTCATTATAAAACCAAAAAGTGCTGCTGGTCTCCCAGGGCCTTTGGATTAATAAGGACAGCGATGTATTTTAAGCCGTAAACTCGACTTCTTACTGTCCTTAATCTCCTTTCCACTTCACAGGCCAAATTAACACCTCTCCCCGGCTCTGACGGGACCTCATTAGCTCTCTTCCACTCCGAAAGAGAAAAGAACAGGAAAGATGACGAGGAAGAAGAAGAAGAAGGAGGATGGAGACGACCAATGACAGCCACCAGCTCGGGGATTAACCCTTTCACGCGACCGAACGCTTCGGGAATCTAGGTCGACGCGTGTTTCTAATCAGCCGCCTGGTTAACGATAATTAGCAGGCGAGGCAGGAGGGGAGGAGAGGGAGGGACACGCACAAATGAAACAGAGAAAGAAAAGAGAAACCTGTCATGTCGCAAACACTTCAAAGCCGACGACTTCTCTTTTAAAAGCGGCACGATGAGGGTCCAAGAACCACCAGGGACCTCGAGAGAGAGAGAGAGAGCGCAGCGCTGGAGGAGGAGGAGAACGAGGGCCGAAGAGACCTAAAACACACACGCTTCAGAGGGACACAAAGCACACAAACACACACTCCACCTACATAACGCTGCCAGCTCTCATAGTTTACTCTAACTGTTAAACTTTTTTCCAGCGCAGTAAGTGGTCCCTGTGAAGTTTACCCATCATGCACCTCTCAGTCAGGGCTGCTTTCAATCTTGGAAACCGCATGTTATAAAGTGCATGTTTCATTCGGGCTAAAACACAATATAGTAACAGCTATGATGTGAAACCGCTGTTCACCAGCTACTGTGTATCTCGTATGTTTTCATATAAATTCAGTATAATAAAATATATATATATTTTTTTTATTAAAAACTTGTCCATAATATTTTTATTATATAATAACCAAAGCTATAGGGTTTTCAAGACACTCAAGCTATATTGCAAGTATATTCAACAGCATGTTGTGCAGTTATACACAATCATTTTTTTAATATAATTTTATACAATTTATATTCACTGATTTGCATTTGCAAATCAAGTTTTCCAATTGTGATTTATATAATAGGATTTTTTAAAACCCTGTTAAAAAGACCAGAATATATATATATATATATATATATATATATATATATATATATATATATATACATACACACACACACACACACAGTAGCCTATATGGTGAATATAATCATAGTACAAATATTTTATTATACATATATAAATCTGGTCTATACATAGTAGAATGATTTCTGAAGGATCATGTGACACTGAAGACTGGAGTAATGATGCTGAAAATTCAGCTTTTCATCACAGGAATAAATTATATTTTAAAGTATATTCAAATAGAAAACCATTATTTTAAACTGTAATAATATTATCATTTTTTCTGTATTTTTGATCAAATAAATGTACTGTAGCCTTGATGAGCATAAGAGACTTTTTTCAAAAACATCAAAAAATATGATTGTTTAATGCTTCAAAATGTTTGACCGGTACTTTATATGTATATATATATATATTTTGTGATAATTAATAAATAATTCCAGGATTTCAATTGCTTAAAAAGATGTAAAAGACAGTTTGCAACGCATTTTACTTCTGTAATCGTACACATTTCCAAGTAAAACAAGATATCCAGATAAGTAAAAAAGTACATATAGGCTAGGACTTTATCCAGTGGAAATTAGATTAGATAATGAAAACATGTATACAGCAGTTTAATGGCAAAGACAATCGTACCCTTGCTCAGTACTGAGGTTTGTTACAGCGACAGCGCACGTTAAGTCTGTTCAACAGGACCTTGCTCTCACATCGAGCCCTACGCTGGAAAAACTGGATGACATACAATCACAAGTTGCCAATGGACACAGATCTGAGATGCATGTTAATACCAGGCATGAGTCTCGATCTGTCAAGGCTGACCACTTGTTATCAGGCCTAAAACACTTCTCTATTGTGATCAGGCCTTTATAACCCTGTGGATATTCGACAAAAATGCCTTCACATTCCTGCATGCCAGAACTGTGTCCAGCTGGACTCCGGGACAGCAGCGAATCACTCCTGATCAGTCGGGAAACCTGCGCTATCATTGAGCCTTCTGGACCACAGACGAGGAGCGCAAATATGATTTATGATCCGCTGTTTAATGGCTGGAGCAGCGGCTCTGACTCTGAGAGGAGATCAGATGACTTTCTCGACAGGAGCATGTCAGGGAAGGAACGGGGAGTGCACCATTACAACAGGATGACAGAGAGAGTGAGAGAGGCCTCCAGGACTGCGTCTTAATGGAGGAGAGATGCTACTTAAGTCTGACGGGAAAATGATACCAGTCAATACAGCGAAGGGGAGGGGGGATGGAGAACAGATATGGATGACGTGATGCTGAGAGTTTTTGATGCCAGTGTGCCTGGGAAAGGCAGCAAGTGGCTTATTGTGTTTACATACGACATCCAGAAATAATGACGGAGCCCTAAATGCAATCAATTGATTCGGACGTTATTTAAAGTGCCCCTATTATGTGTGTTCTGACATTACCTGCGTAATATAGCAGTTTGTGAATGTAAAAAGATCTGTAAAGATCAAAGTGCTTAATAAAGTTATTGTCTTCCAAAAGAAAGAACCGTCGTCAGTAACTCCAGTCTTACTTCCTGCTTGAACCTATGTGGGTTTGTAACAAATTTGCATAATGCCAGCCTATGTTCTTCATTGGAAGCCCGCGAACAACGTCTGCTTTGCCCCGCCCTCAAACACTGTAGTTGTATCTGAGACTGGAAGAGTTTGGTTTGTGTTGTTCATGTCGAGAAGACGCTGCTTTCTGTTTTGTTTACGACATGTTCTGTAAGCTGTAGACCAATCACAACAGACTGGGCCATCTGACCAATCAGAGCAGAGTAGACCAATCACAACAGACTGGGCCATCTGACCAATCAGAGCAGAGTAGACCAATCACGACAGACTGGATCATCTGACCAATCAGAGCAGAGTAGACCAATCACAACAGACTGGGCCATCTGACCAATCAGAGCAGAGTAGACCAATCACAACAGACACTGAGCCATATATCCAATCAGAGCAGAGTAAACCAATCACAACAGACTGGATCATCTGACCAATCAGAGCAGAGTAGACCAATCACAACAGACTGGATCATCTGACCAATCAGAGCAGAGTAGACCAATCACAACAGACTGGGCCATCTGACCAATCAGAGCAGAGTCGACCAATCACAACAGACTGGATCATCTGACCAATCAGAGCAGAGTAGACCAATCACAACAGACTGGATCATCTGACCAATCAGAGCAGAGTAGACCAATCACAACAGACACTGAGCCATATAACCAATCAGAGCAGAGTAAACCAATCACAACAGACTGGATCATCTGACCAATCAGAGCAGAGTAGACCAATCACAACAGACTGGGCCATCTGACCAATCAGAGCAGAGTAGACCAATCACAACAGACTCGGCCATCTGACCAATCAGAGCAGAGTAGACCAATCACAACAGACTGGATCATCTGACCAATCAGAGCAGAGTAGACCAATCACAACAGACTGGGCCATCTGACCAATCAGAGCAGAGTAGACCAATCACAACAGACTCGGCCATCTGACCAATCAGAGCAGAGTAGACCAATCACAACAGACTGGATCATCTGACCAATCAGAGCAGAGTAGACCAATCACAACAGACTGGATCATCTGACCAATCAGAGCAGAGTAGACCAATCACAACAGACTGGGCCATCTGACCAATCAGAGCAGAGTAGACCAATCACAACAGACACTGAGCCATATAACCAATCAGAGCAGAGTAAACCAATCACAACAGACTGGATCATCTGACCAATCACAACAGACTGGGTCATCTGACCAATCAGAGCAGAATAGACCAATCACAACAGACTGGATCATCTGACCAATCAGAGGAGAGTAGACCAATCACAACAGACTGGGCCATCTGACCAATCAGAGCAGAGTAGACCAATCAGAGCAGAGTAGACCAATCACAACAGACTGGGCCATCTAACCAATCAGAGCAGAGTAGACCAATCACAACAGACTGGATCATCTGACCAATCAGAGCAGAGTAGACCAATCACAACAGACTGGATCATCTGACCAATCAGAGCAGAGTAGACTCTCAGAAAGGAGACCAAATCCTCCATCGAATCGTTTCAGACACTGAGAAAAGAGCTGATGCAGCATGTATATTATGAGAGAAATAAAGTGGTTTTTGACCTTGAATGCAGGTAAATCTATTGTAGGAGACCTTCAAAACAGAATTAGGAGCCTCTGAAATAGCATAATAGGGGCACTGTAATGTATTAATTCTCCAAATCTCTCCAGCATGAACAGTATCATTTTTTAGGTGGATTTGACGTCATCTGAATTAAACAGTGAGTGTTGACTGACCTCAGCTTGGAAACTCTTGAGGACGGGCGAAACCATCTCCAACACCTCCTAAAAACAGGAAAACAGACAAAACTGATGAATCTCACAAAACCTGGTCAAGAACAGGCCATTTTGCGGCAAAATAAAAAATAAAAAACCTTTATATTTTGCCTGAGGATTATAAAGACTATTTTTGGGGTCATTAAGATACTTTACATTTTTGTGAATGACTTTCAAATTACAGTTTTGGGAAGAGAATTGTCATGAAAATAGTGTCAATGCAAACAATATTAATCATCCTAAAACAGGCTTTGTTATATTTACACATATTTCTTAAAATATTAAATAAAATGTATTTCTTGAAGAATAACCTGAGTATGTTTTGATTTACCCCAAAAGTCACATAAAATTTCACAGTTGAGAAAATACAGTTCTCTGTACTTCTAGTTCTACTCCCAACATAAGTGCATCTCATCCAATGAGAGCGAAAACACATTTTGTGCTAAAAAGGTTAATGTAAAACATATACATTTCTCTTTTATTAATGAAAAATTATATTTCTGGGCGGCTGACCTTTATAAAATTTTAAATAGCAAAAAAAAAATTGAAAAGCAAATACAATGTGTATTTTGTACCAAGATATTCTTTGACATACACTGAAGTACAATGTAAAGATTATTGTACTGTATATGAAAATAATTCAGTACAATGATAAATATCAAAGTCATTGTACCATCATTTTTCAAAATTAATGATATATGCTCGATTATCAACATTATTATCGATTAATACATCATTCACATGAAATATATATAATTATTTTATAGTACTGCCTCAGCATGCAACTTTTTTGTCAAGTAAAAACTTTCAACATGATAAAATAAAGCAAATAAAAGTAAAAATGTTTATAGTGTATAATAGTACTGTAGCTCTGGAGAATGTTTGAGATCATTTCATTCACCAAGAATATTTCAGACGTCACTGTAATGACCATTTTCCCGACCTTGAGAAAGATGCCACATTATATGACACAAGATGAACATACTGCATTACAGAAATGTTCTTTGAAGCGCTGTTGATTACATTAGACACTAAATCTCCAACCTTTGTTCATGCAAAACAAAATTAGCGAATAAAATGACACTTCAGCTCAAATAACATATTCAATATGCTGTAAGTGCTTTAACAAATGAATGAGTTCCACTTTTAAACCCAGCAAAAGGATTGTATATTTCAAATTTTTAATATTTTTTTTTATTTTTTTTATTGTCAGTGGTAATCAACAGTACGCCACATATGTTGTTTATAGATGATTCACCGAAGACACTCATAACTTCTCCATTAACACAAATAACTCATCTGATTCTCCTGTCAATCCATTAATGAGGCTTTGTTTCTGTTCATTCTGTACTGATACGGCTAGCGTGATCCCCCATCCGCTCCAGACGTTTGCTAATCTGGTAAATTCTGATTGTCACTGATGACATTTGTGTCAAGTGGAAAGCAAACGAGGAGTTGGGCTTCTGAGTCGAGAGGTCTGACGGTGGATCGTGTCGAAGCTTCAAACACAGCTTTCCGAAAAAGGAAGGCCGCTAACGAGGAAAAATGTAAAATGTCAAAGCGCGTATAATGAGAGATGCGTGACAAGCATTTCTCCCGACGTCACCTTTACCTGAAGAGGAATGGGAGACGCAGCTCCGGATTAGAGTGACGGGAATTTAAACGGAGAGGGACTTGAACTTAAAGACATTCAGTGGAGGATTTTTCTCCATGGGAACGGTGTTTTATTCAGGTGCTGATGTTAGACTGGCTGGATGTGAAAAGTAACGTCAATAAACACCAGATACTCTGTGTGTGCACTGTTAGTGCTGAAACTGGAGGGATGAATTGGTTTGTATGCCTTCAGTGAAATAAACACACGGAGTGAGAGTCTGAGAGAGGTTCGGCTCAGGAATATAAGGAGTAAAGAAGAGAGGGGAGAACACAAAAGAATAGGAAGGACAAGAGGGGAGGAACAGAAAGTGAAAAGGGGCGGAGACAAACAAAAGGGGCGGAGACAACAGCAGAGAAACGATGTAATGATTTTGAATGTCTCTCTTCTACTCACCAAGGATGCATTTATTTGAAGAGTAATATTGTAAAATATTATTGCAACTTAAAATAACTGTTTTCTATCTGGATGTATTAAAATGTAATTTATTCCGGTGATCAAAGCTGAATGTTCATTCATCATTAATCCAGTCTTCAGTGTCACATGATCCTTCAGAAATCACTCTAATATGAGGATTTGCTGCTCAAGAAATATTTATGATTATTATCAATATCAATGTTGAAAACAGTTGTGCTGCTTCATATTTCAGTGTGAAACCATGATAACTTTTTTAAAGATTATTTTTGATATAAAATATTAAATCCTAAAGAGCATTTGTGTATGCTCATGTGTGTGTGTGTGTGTGTATATACACTCACCTAAAGGATTATTAGGAACACCATACTAATACTGTGTTTGACCCCCTTTCGCCTTCAGAACTGCCTTAATTCTACGTGGCATTGATTCAACAAGGTGCTGAAAGCATTCTTTAGAAATGTTGGCCCATATTGATAGGATAGCATCTTGCAGTTGATGGAGATTGATGCTCTATCACAGATGCTCTATTGGGTTGAGATCTGGTGACTGTGGGGTCCATTTTAGTACAATGAACTCATTGTCATGTTCAAGAAACCAATGTGAAATGATTCGAGCTTTGTGACATGGTGCATTATCCTGCTGGAAGTAGCCATCAGAGGATGGGTACATGGTGGCCATAAAGGGATGGACATGGTCAGAAACAATGCTCAGGTAGGCCGTGGCATTTAAACGATGCCCAATTGGCACTAAGGGGCCTAAAGTGTGCCAGGAAAACATCCCCCACACCATTACACCACCACCACCAGCCTGCACAGTGGTAACAAGGCATGATGGTTCCATGTTCTCATTCTGTTTACGCCAAATTCTGACTCTACCATCTGAATGTCTCAACAGAAATCGAGACTCATCAGACCAGGCAACATTTTTCCAGTCTTCAACTGTCCAATTTTGGTGAGCTCTTGCAAATTGTAGCCTCTTTTTCCTATTTGTAGTGGAGATGAGTGGTACCCGGTGGGGTCTTCTGCTGTTGTAGCCCATCCGCCTCAAGGTTGTGCGTGTTGTGGCTTCACAAATGCTTTGCTGCATACCTCGGTTGTAACGAGTGGTTATTTCAGTCAAAGTTGCTCTTCTATCAGCTTGAATCAGTCGGCCCATTCTCCTCTGACCTCTAGCATCAACAAGGCATTTTCGCCCACAGGACTGCCGCATACTGGATGTTTTTCCCTTTTCACACCATTCTTTGTAAACCCTAGAAATTGTGTGCGAAAATCCCAGTAACTGAGCAGATTGTGAAATACTCAGACCGGCCCGTCTGGCACCAACAACCATGCCACGCTCAAAATAGCTTAAATCACCTTTCTTTCCCATTCTGACATTCAGTTTGGATTTCAGGAGATTGTCTTGACCAGGACCACACCCCTAAATGCATTGAAGCAACTGCCATGTGATTGGTTGATTAGATAATTGCATTAATGAGAAATTTAACAGGTGTTCCTAATAATCCTTTAGGTGAGTGTATATATATATATATATATATATATATATACACATGATATATACATACATATATACATATATACACATGATATATACATAAACAGTATATATATATATATTGCATTTTTTAATCAAAATATTTTTTTTATCAATGTTGAAAACAGTTGTGTTGCTTCATGTTTTTGTTTCAGGATTCTTTGATGAATAGATATCTCAACTTTTGAGCAGTAACTAACATACATCCTCAATAATATATATATATATATATATATATATATATATATATATATATATATATATATTACAGTAAATATATCTTGAAAGATTGAATGGAATTTTCTGTAAATTATATAAATAAATATATATAAATAATTGTAATAAATATTAAGGTAAATTTATTTATGCAACATACATTAGTGCAAAATCCAGCCAATCACTATTGTCATGAAGTCGTTTCCTACTGCTCCAGAATAATTGGTCGCATGGCATTTATGGATCAGGTGATTGGCTCAAAAAGTTTTGATATATGAGAAGAGGAGGAATTCAGAGAAGAGAAGGAAGGCAGAAAATGAGGGGATGAGCAGACAAACAGGCGGATATAAGGGTCAAAAAGGCAAAACTAAATAGCTGAAACATGAAGCAAAACTTGGTTGCCATCTCAGGTAAGGTCGAGAAACCTTGAAAGGGTCTATCAACATGAAACTGACTAGATGAACGTCCCCCTTAAGACTTTTTGAACACACTGAACCATTTCTCGCTCTCCCACTCACTCACCTCTGGGACATTTTTCTTGAATTCACGGCTCAGTTCCACCAGGTGTTTATGGGAGTCCTCGCTCTCCTCCTGTCGGCCTGCGAGTTGGGCCGCCACTGAGTTTAGCTCCCTCTACAGAGACAAAGAGAGAGATGCTTTAGAGAGGCCTGCCAACACTCATATACACAGCTTAGTACATACATAAATAAATATACGCTGTTGAATATTAACCATGTAATCCGTCATGATCTGATAGAAGGCGACTGCTTACTGTAAGCTCAGCCCCATTAATAATTAAACCAAAATAAATCCAATGCCTACAGTAGCAGAAGGCCTTTTAGATAATCAGAATCCAAAATAATCAATACCTCTGCAACAGTCATGGGAGAGCGGAGAGAGAGAGCGGAGAGAGAGAGAGAGAGAGAGAGAGAGAGAGAGAGAGAGAGAGAGAGAGAGAGAGAGCGATGGCACATGCACAGGAACGCTGAATATTCACCAATATCCCTCTTATGCAGTTGATCTGGAGAGCAGAAAGACTGAAATATGGGCAAGAGCGACTGTAGAGGAGTAGCACTAACAAAATCGATATGAGAGGAAGAACTGCTGTTTTTTGTACACGTACCATTACAATAACATTGTTTCACATGTATTACTGTTCTTCTTCCTTGCCAAACCATGCATATAAATATTTTTTTTCTTCAGAAAAATTTTAAATAAACTCGACTAAACACGTTTTTTTTAGGGCTGTCAAATGATTAATCACGATTAATCACATCCAAAATAAAAGTTTTTTTTACATAAATTATATGGGTGCACTGTGAATAATTATTTTGTATATATATAAATACACACACATGCATGTATATTTAAGAAAAAAATATTATTTATATATAAAATATTTATATTTATATATAATATAAATTATATATAAATCTATATACAGTATATACATGAAAATATTTCTTAAATATATACAAGCATGTGTGTGTATTTATATATATAAAATAATTATTCACAGTGCACCCACATATATTATGTAAAAAAACTTTTATTTTGGATGTGATTAATCAGGATTAATCATTTGACAGTCCTAGTTTTTTTAAATTGTATATATTTATCAAAATAATGGTATCATGGTTTAACACTAAAATGTGAAGCAGCGCAACTGTTTTCAATATTAATAATCAGAAATGTTTCTTGAGCAGAAAATCATCATATTAGAAGGATCATGTGACACTGAAGACTGGAGTAATGATGCTGAAAATTCAGATTTGATCACAGGAATAAATTACATTGAAAAAGTGTCATACTGTTTCACAATATGACTGTTTTTACTGTATTTTTTTAATCAAATAAATGCTTGGTAAGCATAAGAAAGTAAATCTTCTCAACCCCAAACCTTTGAACTTATATTAAATATATAAAACGTACTATATTTCTCATTCTCTCACAGTCTTTCTGTTCAAACTAAAACTAATAAAATGAGGGAGAGGGCTTTTCAATTACTGTACCAAATTTGTACATGACATAAAATTAAATTTACTATGTTTTAATTAATCTCTACTCTTACTTTAAGGCAATTTAGTAAATGATCTAATGGGAGAGGAAGAATTCCTGAGGACAAAAGCTGTAACGCAGCCCTAGATTTACGGCACGGCTTTCTGCGCCACTGCTTGGATGCTTTTCAAACTCGTCATTTTCTTCGCTGGAGTCTGGAAGTGCGATGGCGAGGATCTGGATGGCCAGTTTGTGTTTCCGGGACACATAATAAAGTCGATGATTTGACCTCCAGAGGGACTGCAGACACCAGTACAGCACAAAAGCGGACGAGTATCCGAGCTTTAAAAACCTCATGACAGCATATATTCCCTGAAGTTCTGCACTTAACTGGCAAGACACTAAAATAGAAACACCAATGATCAACATGATCACCAATTATCTTTTTTTATAGAATTCATTTACAGAGAGCAGTTAAGCCATAATTGTTCAGGGCCGGGAAGAGTTTGGTGGACTGTGATGGTTCATTTAACCTCTATTAGCTGTAAGCAGAGTACAGCTAATCTGACCGAGAACATGTGAGTGACAACACCAGATCTAGAAGAGCCATCAAACCCTGATGGTATCAAGCCAATAACAAGCTTCGCGCTGTTTGATGACTGGGTAGTGCGTAAAGAATGGTCGTCTATCTACGAGAGCAGGTGTGCTAAACGCATGACCCTAATTCAAAATAAATATGTAGGACTGTGTGTTTGGAATTAAATGTCAGCTCTTTTTTTCCAGCTATTGTTCTTCTTTGTTTTCATTTTTTGCTTTAGTTACTTGAATGTTGCAGTATGTTATGCAGAATGTTTAGAGAGTCTACAAACACTCAACATGTATTAAAACTAGGGCTGTCAGTTAAACGCGTTATTAACGGTGGTAACGCAAACCCATTTTAACAACGTTATTTTTTTTATTGCGCGATTAACGGTCTTTTTGGCCTAGCAAACTTTGTATTTTTTTCACATGCTTTTGCAACAGGACGCGGCATGAGTGGCGCTGCGCTATGAAACCCATTCATTTTAATGGCTTGCGCCGCGCGAGGACGTTTTGAAAGCGCAAGCGGATCTAGCTAGACCGGAAACAAAACAACAGGCGCACACACTTGTTTGGGCTTGCGAGCCGGCCAAATAGATTGGTTAACGTTACGTTTTGAGTGGATGACGAGCGCGAGACGCCGAAACGGATGCCAATAAGATTCTGAGTGGAAAGTTTACTTTTAAAAAGTTGCCAAATGGTTCAATTGACAAGACCAAAGTGATCTGTGTGTTTTGTTGTTGTGAACTGAGCTATCATAATCGCAGCACGTCCAGTCTGAAACACCACTTGATGATGGCCAAGCACACACACACACACACACACACACACACAGCTGATGCGAATTCTCCCCCCCCTCGTCAATATCAGGACCTCGTCAGTATTTCTTTCACCCTTTTATTGATGGACAGTGTTACATTGTGTGAGAGATTATTTGCTCCAAGTGAGAATGTTAGTGTGAAATTGAACACAGTATATGTCAATGTTGTTTTCAATAAAAAACATTTGCTCAAAGCAAGCCGATCCACTTTTCCATGTTGATTAGAGCATTAAAATGAGAAAAAATAATGGGACAAAAAGAAATCAAGAGACATTTAGAATAGATAAAAATGTGCGATTAATCGCGAGTTAACTATGACATTAATGCGATTAATCGCGATTAAATATTTTAATCGTTTGACAGCACTAATTAAAACATAAGATTTTTATATTTTCTGAAGAATATAAGAAAACGACTCTTCACTGCAGTCTGGAAGTGTGAAGGTGAGGATCTGAACGGACAGTTTGTGTTTCAGGGTCACTTGTTACATTATAAATAAAGGTTCTTAAAAGTTATTTTATTCTTTTCTTAGTGTAAAATCCTTTTTCACTTTAAAGAATCTTTTGTGGAATGGAAAGTTTCCATGAATGTTAAAAGGTTGTTCATGGAACCATCAATGCCAGTAAAGAGCCTTTATTTTGAGTGTCTTCACGCTATTATGAGTGATTTTTTAGTGTGTTCAAATTAAGAGAGTCCACTTCCTCAGAAATCAGATCAATTACACAATATTAATACGCCAATAAAACTGCATGATTTGAGCAACATCTGTAGCACAAAAAGTGCGGGATGAGTTATACGATGAAGTTTAATACTTATGATTAAGGACTTGAACAAACTCTTAAATGTGAACAACAGCAACACTGAATCAAACGCCGCTAATTGCCTGAGCACAAACTTCACCGCCAACGAGCATTTACAGAAACTTGTGCTTAAGTTTTAGCAGCCGTAACAGTAGGAGAACATAAAGGAAAAGCTTTTTTATTAATAGTTTTGACATCTGACACATCACAAACAGCATCTTTGCTCCCTGCATCGTCTACAGAGACACAATATCAGCAGGAGCTGGAAATAAACCTGCTCACTCTCACCTTTCAAGAACAAACTGCAGCACGCTTCACTTCTGTTGTTTTTTTTAAATGTTTGTTCATTTGTGCTCAGACAGCCATCAGACCCACCTGATGCTACAGCGGCGTTTGCCAAAAGCCCTTTTTCTTCCTCGTTTCTCTGCTACCCATGATGCACTGAGGTCTGAGACGCCTGTTAATGCAAGCGTGCTCAGCAGGCGATGATCCATGTTAGTCAATGTCGTTCCAAGCAGGAAAATTACAGTACTTATAAGAAGCATTAACTGCCATCTGACACGAGCGATCTAAACTAGGGTTACGCTCGGAAAACTTCCGTGATAAACAACTTTAGCATTAAAAACGCCTCCTTTTCCCCCTCGTTTTCTCTATTTTTAACCTTTTACTTGGTGACAGCAAATTAATATTTGAGCATTTTCTAATTTATTTCTTCATTCTTAATATTAATTTTTGCATATTTTGAGAACATTTGAAAAAAATACAATATTATAATAATAAAATATTATCATCACCACGGCTTAAAGGTTTAAAACACACAAAATATTGTTCAGAAAAACCAAATATTATTGTAAGGAGATTAGGGCAAGTTCAAATCCAGCATTTCTTTCCTTGTTACCCCATTTATTCAACCCAAAAATGAAATAATCATTTACCATTTACCATGTGGTAACCTGTATGACTTTCTTTGTTCTGTGAAACACAAGAGTAAAGAATAAGTGGATTGTTAAAGCTAAAAAAAGCCCCATTAAATATTATAAAAATGCAAAAAGCACCATACAAATATAATAAAAGTACATACATTTTGTATGGTATATTATACATCTTCTCAAGTCAATGCACTTTTAAAAAAACACCTTGCGTGTTCTGTAAAAGCAAACATCATACAGGTTTGGAACAACATGAGGATGAGTAAAAGTTCATTTTTGGGTGAACTGGCCCTTTAAATCAGATCCTAGTTCCAGGAAACCACAAAGAAATGTCACTATTGAACAGTATTGGAAAAAAGCCACACTTGTGTGTAAAAAGAAGACATCTTCAGTCAAATGTTCGACGTTTTAAGGGTTTGGAAAAGGCAATCAGGCCTGTATTTTCAGGATGTGGTGGGCAGCTGGGTCAATATTGAGTCCCTGTCATTACGCCTGTGCCAGTCAAACATCCATCTGTAATTGATGAGTTAGCTTTGCCGATGTCAGGGGGGCGGGGCCTGCTGAGGCCAGCATCCAGGGAGGAAAATTGATTGGCTGAGGTGCTAACGTTCACGTGCAGTGGACCAACTCCGTAGAGCCGCCCATTTGGATATGCAAAGGAGGAGAGAGAAGCCGACGGTTGAACTTGACATTGAATCGAACGTCTACGAGGGACTGAGATGTATGAAAGCACCAAAAAGAAAACAAAACATAACTAGGGGTTAACTAAATCACATCTGAGAGCTTGTCGTCTGCGATCACCAGACAAGCAATGAAGGGCCACAAATGAAAAAGTATACTGTAAATACACAGACTGTTAAAGATATAACCTTCAGATTCACTATAGAGCTCGTTAAAATCTTTACCATCGATTACCACAGAATCTATGGCACCTCTCGCTGATGACAGCAGGGAAGAGAGGCAGAGAGGACATGTGTGGGGAAAGCAAGAGTTCTCACCCAGTGAACCAGAGTGTTTTGACCAGCAGAAATGAACTGAAAAATAGTGGGTGGTTATGGGAAACAAGGGGGAAAAAATGCAGATGGAGGTATTATTTTTCTTTTTTTATTCCATCTAATTGCAATCATAGGCAGATGTCTGCGAGTGTGACAGCATCAGCAGAATTGCTGCTGAGAGCACAGAATCTTTGTCTAAAAATAATCAGACGTTCTGGGCTCGGCTGTTTGTTATAATGGTAATCGATGCTGCAGGCTTTGAATTCCATCAATTTATAGATCCACTCTGTTCTGCCTGGTGATTGCGCTGCCTCTAAACCCCTGCTGCACACACACACACACACACACACGCTCGTAAAAAAACACAAAAGGTTCACGCAGACGGGGACCATTACCTATGCATGTAGATATGCAACTCTGCATGCATGTTACACAACCAAATTTTATCGAAAGAGCAACGACACACAGAATAAACACAAATACAAACATCAGTGTAGAAGAGAATGATACAACCATGAACTCACACAAACAAAACAAAAATCGAACAGACAAGGCCATTACCTATGCATGCTCATACAAAAATATCTACAGGATCATTACTCGTGGATGCAAACATGCAACCCTACATGCACTTTATATAAAAAATGATTTGCATAAAATGCAATTGCATTAAAATGCATATTATACAGACAATCGTATTAGGATCATTACTCATGCATGCAGGCAGATATGCAACACTGCATGCACTTTATAAAATAAAAAATACATCTACAGGACCATCACCTATGCATGCAGATATGCTGTATGGGCATCATGCTAATAATGCTATCTACAGGACCGTTATCTGTGCATGCATTTATGCAATCCTGCATGCATATAATACATAAAAATGGTATATACAGGATCATTACTTGAGTATGCAGATATGCAACACTGCATGTATGATATAAAATGCAATCTACTATAGAATCATTACCTAAGCATGCATATAAGTAAACCTGCATGCATACTAATCATGCAAATGCAAATCATATCTAAAGCAACATTACCTCTGCATGCACATATGCAACCCTGATTATACAAAAATGACACACAGAGAAACACAAATATAAACATCAGTGTGGAAAGAGAAGGTCCAATCATGCACCAAGCATCCAACACACACACACACACACACCACAGTGAGGGACAGCAGAAGGGCTAGTCTATGATTTAGATAAGTGCAGTTTCTTTTCATACGTTTTCTTATCTCCTCCATTTGTGTGTAAGGCAGAAGATTTGTCCTTAGCTGTTTCAGATTAGTGCCGCTTCTCAGACGCCACATTCGAGAGGAGAGATCGATCAATGAATCAAATCAACACAATCAATACGGCCCATCGCTGGAGTCTAGTCTGGCCCCCGCATTAATACCGGCACCAACCCCACCCCCAAACCCCCCGACACGCACAAAAACAACAGCACTTCTCTCGGCTTTTTGTTTTTTGCAGTTTGGGAGAGATCCAGGATAGGGCCGGTTCTGGCGGGTGTCCATGGCAGAGATGGAAGATGAGCCGTTATCTGCCCTGACTTGGACAGGAGAGAGGAAAGAGGAAAGTGGCCCTGCTGGACGTGCTCTGAGCTGCCATGCACTCCAGCTCTCCTGCTTTCATTTGTTTACCCGTACGAGAGCTTGATCACAAATGAGATCTTTTTAATATCTCAACTGCAAGCTTTGAGATAAAGTGAAGAGTGACCTCACATGCATCTCCTCTAGTGGTTTGAAAGTCATCAACAATGTCTCAAACTGTGCTCAGATTTGACAAAACTACAATCAGAGATCTCAACTCAAACAATTCTCTTCAAATGATCTGAGATCCTACACTCTTAGAAAAAAAAAGGGTTTCCATGGGGTTCTTGACCTAATTTTAAAGAACCTTTATGCCAAAGAGGTTCTATGTAAGGAGAAATATTCTTAAAGCGTTAGTTCACCCCAAAATGAAAACTCTGTCAGTAATTACTCTCCCTCATGTTGTTCAACCCCGTAAGACTTTTGTTCATCTTCGGAACACGAATTAAGATATTTTATATTAAATCTGAGAGCTGGATCACTCCTCCTTAGGCTTCTTAAGGGATCGAAACTGGCCGGCCCAGAAAAGTTATGAAAGACATCGTTAAAATAGTCCGAGTGACTACAGCGGCTCAACCTTAAGTTTATCAAGCGACGAGAATACTTTCTGTGCGCAAAAAACAAACAAAAATAACGACTTAATTCAACTATTCATTTCCTTCTCTCTGGGCCTCGAGTGAGTTCACGTAGTGTAACAGCGCAGCGCTTCTGGTGTACGTCACACACATCACACACATGACCAGCGTCGGCCAATAGTGTGTGACGTACAACACAAAACCGATGCGCAATTCCACTACGTGAAATCTCACGGCCCACAGAGAAGGAAATTAATAGTTGAATAAAGTCGTTATTTTTGTTTGTTTTTTTGCGCACAAAAAGTATTCTCGTCGCTTGATAAACTTAAGGTTGAGCCATTGTAGTCACTCGGACTATTTTAACGATCATAACTTTTGGGCCGGCCAGTTTCGATCCCTTAAGAAGCCTATGGAGGAGTGATCCAGCTCTCAGATTTAATCAAAAATATCTTAATTTGTGTTCCGAAGATGAACAAAAGTCTTACGGGGTTGGAACAACATGAGGGAGAGTAATTACTGACAGAATTTTCATTTTTGGGTGAACTATCCCTTTAAACCAGGGTTTCTCAAACTCGGTCCTGGAGGGCCACTGTCCTGCAGAGTTTAGCTCCAACCCTGATCAAACACACCTGAGCAAGCTAATCAAGGTCTTCAGGATCACTAGAAACTCACAGGTAGGCGTGTTTGATCAGGGTTGGAGCTAAACTCTGCAGGACAGTGGCCCTCCAGGACCGAGTTTGAGAAACCCTGCTTTAAACTAATTATTTAAATTTTTCAATTCAAGTATGTTTATTAGCTAGTTTGACATAGGCCTATAATAATCAAAATCAAAAAAGAATTAAAACTAAATTAATTAAATTAAAACTATGTCCATAAAATGATCCCATTATTGGAACCCCTAAAAGGTTCTATACATGAAGCTCCTGATGGTGTAAGGTTTCATACAGAACCTTTTCTTCTAAGAGTGCATCCACATTCATTTGATAGATCAATTCTCTTACTGAATGTCAAAAAATGACTCATTTACTTCTAATTTGTTGCACCAAAGAAATTGTGGTCGAAAAATCTGAGACAAAGTTATCAACATAACCAAACCTTCCATTAAGTCTCTCAAAGCTATCAAAAATCAACCACTGTGCAATGAAATTTATGGATCATGCCATGCACAAGAGTCGTACATAGTCCAGCAAATCATTTGTAATTAATGGTGACATCAGAAGATGTACATTAGGAATCTGTCAATCAATCACACTGTAAAATGCGATGTCCCTTTCCAATCAGGAACAGTGCACAGCACACAAAAATGAACATCACAGATTTAAAATACTGTGTTATGATGTGTGAATTTATCTTGACACCTTTCTAAACCTGCCAGCAGAGGCTGGGAAATGATTCCGAATAATTAATCCCAAAACATCAGCCGGCTCTCCGCAGAAAACACGGCAGCTCTTAAGACGGGCACGAGCGTTACAATGATCGGGAAGGTGTGACTCACGTCATCAGGAATTAGTTGTCACGCTGCACTTCATTTAGGAGTTTTAGCACCTAGCACGCCGCAATCCGTCAACACCCTGTCTCAAACACACGTTCTGTTCGGAACCGCTTTATCTGTCGGGCACTGAGACACACACACACACACAAACACACACACACCGAGTCTGCTCTCTACACGTAGTGCAGGCAGTGCTGTCACTTTGGAATAAAACCCCTCAACCATCTATCAGAGGGTTTTAATCCAAAGTTGCTCCTCAGCAGGGGGCTGGAAATATTGACTGGTTATAGAGCGACCGTCGAGACCCCTGGTCATTTAAAGGATTGAAAAACGGTCCACCTACTGCTCATAGTAAGAGCTACATTTGAGCAAATTATTCTTTTTATAGGAGTGTTTCTGCACCAAACAGAACAGATTTTCTTTTTAAAAGTTGCTTAACTTAAATGACACATTTATAAATACACTTATCTGAACTCACGCTACACTCTTAACCCTCTAGGTCATTTTTGACATGGTCAGTTTCATGCATGCAATGTCCAGTTTTAGTTAATGCGACTAAAAAGAAAAATCTCATTTTTCCTGTTTTCTGTCAATTCAAATGTTGAAATCTTCCCAGAATTAGACTCCAGTGGTGGCCTGTACTCCAGTGGCGTACTTACACTTGTCTCTGCGCATTAAGGATGAAGTGTGTAATTTTTCTGGATGTTAAAATATGTTCTCCAAGTTTAGCTTAACTGTAAAGATGAGATGAGTGCATGTAATTCGGTTGATTCCACCATAAAAATAAAATAAAAACACGCAAACACTGAATATGCGACTCTTGGCAGAGAGTCTGATGGCAGAGAGGAAAAGTGTTCAAGAAAACTCCTTGATAACAATAATTACTTTGGCAAATTTTGCCCGATAATGCAGACATTATACACTTTTAAATTGGGATAGGAACATGTATTCTACGAGTCAAAACAATTGCAGTTCTTTAACAATAAAAAATGATGCCATCAACAAATATCAAAGCATTTAGCGAAGCAAACACCCTGACCTGTGACGAGACTAGTCTCATGTCTTATACTTAAACTAACTCGGTTATCAAACAGGTATTTATCCTTTCTTTCCAGAACTTTCTTTGTCCCTTTATCACTCAAACTAGTTAGTTCTTCAACATTCAATATTTTAAAGTTCTTCCAATTAGTGCAGCAAACGCTCTGTGCAAATGTACGTCTAAATGAGTCCACGTTATTTATCATCATCATAATGGCTCATTGTTATCTTCACACTCCACTCTGTGGTTACAATCAGACCAGCCATTATCTCACACAACCGCTGACTTTGTGGCCGTGCATTTACTGGCATGAAAAAAAAAAAAGAAAAGAAAAACCTGGCCTAGATGAACTCTTGCAGCTTTCACAGAATAAGTGATGGTTTCTGGTATTTGTTTATTTATTCACACTGCGGTTTATTAAGCAACAGTCAAGAACGCGGACTATTGAAAAATTCACTGTGCGGCTTTGAAAAAAAGGAGGGGAAGTGTCTCGGTAAAATTTATTGTAGAGTAAATATAAGTGTGTTAAAAAGAGCGATATAAATGGGGGCCAGCGACTTGACAATCCATAACAAACGGCACCAAATCAGTCGAGCAGGAGTTTACCTCCGCAAAGTCTCGACGACACACACACACACACACACACACACAAAGAGAAACACTGGCCCACTTTCCAGAAGAAATCGACGGAGGTGGGGGTGAAAAATGGCAAGCAGCGGATAACACGGATAACCTGCCATTGTTTATTCTCTCTTAAGAAATGTCAATCTGTTTGTTTCTCAGGTGTGCGCTCCTTTTTTCCTGTTGTTTGTGCTGTTTCTCTTCCTCCCGCCGTTCCCCTGTCGATTGCAAGGGGAGATCAAAGCCGAGCTTCTGGAGGAACGTGAATATTTCAGGTGAGCGGAGCGACTGCGCTTCACACCACCTGTGTGACACCGAACCAGGTCCAACCCCTCGCAATTACCTGATCTCCGGAGGGCCCCTGAGAGCCTGGCGACACCAGCCAGAGCCACCTGTCAGAGCGGAAAACTCTTTAATTCGTACCCAATGCACGCACGTGTGCGACAGAAAGAGATATTCCTCATCCAAGACAAAAATAAATGTATCTAGAGCGCCGAGATTGGGAATATGGCCCACGTCAGCGAGGTACAGTTAAAACGAGGATGAAAAGGGAACCTGCGAGGTTGCAGAACTTTGGGAACGTCGGAAGAACATGACAATCTCTTGAGGAACACGTTCAAACTTATTCTACATCAAGAAGTAGTTTAAAAAGGACACAGCCCTACCAAAAGTCTGAAGCATTTTTAATATTCATATGTGTGTGTATTTCCAAAACATCAAGCAACACAAAAGCTATGTTCCAAAAACCTAATGCGCTGCCTATCTAGAGAGAATATAAGGCGTCATAGGTTGCGAAAAAGATATGCAGCATAATGATGATGTCTAATCTAAGATACCCTCAGGCAACTCTCCATATATTGCTCTCAGACAAGACAATCCCAAACTGAATTGAAACAGACTATATGACAAAAATGTAAAAGCATTAAAATAACTTTTTTCGATCACAAGACATTCTGGGATTGTGGGTTAAAATTAGAAAAATTACTATAAATACATATAACCAGTGGTGGAGGAAGTACTGAATCTCAGTACTTAAGTAAAAGTACAAATAACCAGAGATTACTTTAGTGAAAGTAGAAGTACAATGACAACCCTACTTAAGTAAAAAGTACCTGATTTTAAATGTACTTTAAGTATTAAAAGTAAAAGTACTTGCATAACAATTTATTCTCTTAATGTCTATATTCTAATGATTAATAAAACAGTTAATCCTAACTCATTCAACCTAGTAATCATATAATGATGTTCAATAATGATGGAATTAGGCAATATACACATCAAGCTTAATTTGACGGGGTTTGGCTGTAAACTCGATTAATTTATGGCGTAATTCTGAACCTCTTGGCTTGCCATACTAATCCTAACCAAACGTTTAATAGGCTACACGCACCCCACACCACTACTAAACCTACCCATGCGTATCCTATGCACGTAAAAACAAATTTCCGCTTATAAATTGCACGATAAACACACTGCGTGCTATAGAGACGCATTTAGTGTGACCGGGTTGATATGGCAACCAAACTTCACTGGTGAGACAAACGTGCGACGAACGGACGGTCAGGATGACGTTTTGGCAGGGGAAAACTGATCAGAAAATTTAACGAAAATGTAACAGAACGTTGTAGAAATGTAGTGGAGTAGAAAGTATAATAATTGCTGCAAAATGTAACGTAGTAAAAGTAATAAGTATAAGCACTATTGATTCTACTTAAGTAAAGTAAAGATATGTGAAAAATCTACTTAAGTAAAGTAACGAAGTATTTGTACTTCGTTACATTCCACCACTGCATATAACATATTTAATATTTACTAAATAAATATTAATTTGTAAAGGGGGTATGCATTTACGTCACTTTCCCGCCAGAACAAGCCCCCTCAAACCGTGTTCACATTGTGCGATTTTGGCCGCGATCTGGCCGTCTGAGACAAATGTTGAGAATCCCAGAAGAAGATTCATAAACGTGGCAATCAGATTTTACTTCCGATGAAATTTTGGCAGTGTCCGAAGTTTTGAGGCGCAGTCCTGTGCAGTGTGGCTTCTCCTACAACAACCGTCAAATCAAAAACCAATAGGAGCACAAAACCTGATGACAACAACAAACCACCACTTGCTCCACACACACTGTCCCATTTTTATTTTCAAGACAAGCCATGATCAAAATGAACTCTCGAGATTGTTTTTGTTTGCTAGTCAACTATCCCGCATGTAATGCAGCTCTCAGTCACCGAACGTGTCCCGGATTGATGATGTAAATCTCCGGACGAGTTTTCTCACGTGCGTCCGTTTTTAACGTGTCTTGACTGGCGTACAGTCTGACATTAATGACAACTGAGATCCTACAGGGTGACATGGCTTATAGAGAGGATCATGTCCGTACAGTCTGACAAGCAACAGTCGTAAAGGACTGTAATAAAGCGTACACCCGTCTTTAGTGGAAAAACATCCTATTGTCAAACACGCTAATGTCAGACTATTGGAGTCAATTAGTAAAACTATTTCAACAGTGTGTACGAGTTGCCAAATCAGTCCCATGTGATGTTGCATTTCACTTAGTATGCTCCCTTAAAAGGTAGCAGACAGCAAGTGAGCTCACTAGGGCTAGTAACAGAGCTATAAGATTGTTCACACAAAGAGCTGCCAAATGTCCAAGCCTGGGTCTAACGCAGGATAAGCTTTTGTGTGTGTGTGTGTGTGTGTGTGTGTGTGTGTGTGTGTGTGTGTGTGTGTGTGTGTGTGTAAAAGCATTTCAATGCTTGAGCAGTCATCTCTTTTCCCACAGCCAATAAAAGCTACTCCTCAGAGTCCACACCAATCTGAGCAGCACTATTCAACAGCAGCCCATGGCAGGAGCTCAGGGAGTTTGAGAAGAGAGAGAGTGTGTGTGTGTGTGTGTTGAGCAAAAGGTGTAGGGGGGGACAACGGCAGAGCGTTTCCAGCCGCGTCTCTCTGAACGCCAGTAAAGCCCTTGCAGCAAATTCAGTACATTCCTCTGTGTCAGAGCGGCCGACACACATTAGCCGTTTACATGGGAGGAAACACAATCTATTTGATGCTACACTGCCCACATGTCTAAAGCCTTCCCTTCAAACACCAGCGCTTCACACGTTTTGACTCATCTCATATTCTGAGCAGGTACGCCGGGAAACACTCCATCCGGAAACCACTGTTTAAAGTCAAAGCTGAGAGTAAACATGGTACATTTGTTTCAATGTACTATGGGACGCCCGTTTTTGTAGGTTCCTGTAATTTATGCATGCAAATATCAGGCAAGCTGTGCACATGTGTGTGTGTGTGTGTGTGTGTGTGTTATATATTGTGTTATATATGAAGACTTTAGATGCAAAAGAAATCAGGCTCCTATGTTTAGGTTCAGTAATTTCACTTAAATGACTTATGAAAAGGTTATTAGTCAGTTATTGAAATGCCTTATTTTCAAAAATGTCACTTTAATCAATTCATTGGTATTTAACTAATTTGATTGTCTTTTACTGCAAAACCAGCTAAGTTCACGTGTGATTTTTTTGTGCAGAAACCTTTAAGTGTGTCTTGTTTTATTTGTCGTGGGTGGACTAGAGCTGTTCTTTAATGTCGGTTATGTCCGTTTCTGTCAGAGTTACAGCAGCACATGAACCACTGCGAGTTTTCTGACTGGATCTGTGAACTTAGAGGCTTTTGCTGGCAAAGGGAAGTGGCGTTTAGATGTTTCTGCCAACGGATCGGTATTTCTGAATGAGGCTGGGATTTAGTGGGTTTGAAGTGAAAGCATTTGATGAAGGTATATGTGCGGATATACTGTATATACAGTACCGGTCAAAAGTTTGGAAACATTTAAAAGAAGTCTATTATGCTCATCAAGCCTGCATTTATCTAATCAAAAATAATAACAATCAAAAATAAAATAAAATAATGGTTTTCTATTTTAATATACTTTAAAATGTAATTTATTCCTGTGATCAAAGCTGAATGTTCAGCATCATTACTCCAGTCTTCAGTGTCACATGATCCTTCAGAAATCACTCTAATATATGTTGGAAACAGTTGTGCTGCTTAATACTTTTTTATAACCTGTGATACTTTTTTTCAGGATTCTTTGATTAAACGAGGATGAAAAGGGAACCTGCGAGGTTGCAGAACTTTGGGAACGTCGGAAGAACATGACAATCTCTCGAGGAACACGTTCAAACTTATTCTACATCAAGAAGTAGGGGAGCGCAGGGCACAACGTAACGCGGGGCTAGTTCTAACAGACTTGTTTTAAATACTTCCACACATGCCAGCATGACGAAACTTGGTGTATTTACTAGTTGCCATTTCAACACTATATAGAGAAAAAATTGCGCCAAAATTCAGAAATCTTTGTAAGAGATCACTGAACATTTATTTAACCATAGCAAAAGTACATTTCTTACTTAAGTTAATTTTTCATCTCTATTTTTTGTGTTTATTTAAAATTAGACAAAGCTGATATTATTTTAATCTATTGTTTAACAGTTGATATAGTTCTTTAATGCTTGGCTAACTAGCAGAAGACACTAGCAGGGTTTAAACCCCAGTTGTGGAGGCGGGGCATGTTGTAACACTGCGTTACAATGTGCCCCTATTAGAAATATGCTATTATATTCTATACTTTTATGAATTCTATTGGGAAAACATGAGAAACATGTAAATAAAGACTGAGAGTCAATGTTCAGAAATTATTAATTATTATTTTGTTTTGAACTATGCTGTATAGCTGTGTTTTCTGGTGTGTTTGTTGTCAAACTCAAAAAATAGTTTATTTTTAATTATTAAAAAATGGCATTATTTTATATGAAAAAGATAATAATTGTATTTTATTAAGAAAATATTTTGGTTTGACTTGTACATTTTTTTGATTAGGTCAGATAACATTTTAAGCTGTCATATGGTGAGGTTACAATGTGCCCCTCACATGTTACCATGTACCCCACCTATGGGGCATGTTGTCACAGTTCACTTCCATTCTTTCGGGGTAAATAAAAAAAAAGTATATACTGTATTAATAAAACAAAACCACATAATTGTACTAGACATGTGGGAAATTAATGTGGGAAAAAATAAATACTCTAAAACCCTAAGTAGATTCATTTACACAAACTGAGAAAGTAAAAAAGCGTTACGTTGTGCCCCGCTCTCCCCTAGTTTAAAAAGGCCACGGCCCTACCAAAAGTCTGAAGCATTTTTTAATATTCATGTGTGTGTATTTCCAAAACATCAAGCAACACAAAAGCTATGTTCCAAACACCTAATGCGCTGCCTATCTAGAGAGAATATAAGGCGTCATAGGTTGTGAAAAAGATATGAAGCATAATGATGATGTCTAATCTAAGATACCCTCAGGCCAAAAAAAAAAGTTTAAAAAAAAAATACATATATATAAATACACTATATATGTATATTTATTTTCTCTATAACATCAGCCATCGACAGAGAAGCGGAGATGAATGTGACAGCTGCGGATCGTCGAGGCGTCTGGTCAGTGAGCTCTTGGTAAATGTCACTTCACTCATTACCACACAAACACAACACGGCCAACTGCTTCATGATAGATGAGTGACCCAACAACAGATAGAAGACAATCCCACTCCATCACTACATGCTGTCAATCCAACAAACGTCAACGTATCGAGCGGGAATCTCGAGCCCTTTTGATTGGCCAATTACTGATGAACCTGCATTGAATATTCTGTAGCGCCTTAAAACAACTGAAAACCGAAGACGACAAAGCCTACATACTGAAAATGGCACACTGCTTGTACAGTTTTAGCAGCAGTATACACGTTATGCACAGAACTGTTTCCCATAATGCAATGCGCTTGACTTGATCTTTGCATTTCCAATGTGACACATCAACATGCATTGTACATTTATTTCTTAATTCATTATGAAATTAGAAATGTGATTTCTTACAAACCCAATTATCATCTCTCAAAGTGATTTTGCATTTGTAATCCACTTGCTGAATTAAACATGCAACATCAAAAAGGTCATGTGACAAAAATATAGCATACTATTTGACAACATTCCAAACACTGCTGTCCTAAATACATCTGGCAGTCAGTGTTTAGTATAAATGAGATTCTATTCATCGTTTTTATTAATATTTATATATATTACATTTCTGTTTGCATTTTAAGTTAAATTTTTTAGTAATTGTGTTTTCATCATTTTTATAGTTTTTTTAAAATATGCCTACATATACACTGAACAAAATTATAAACGCAACACTTTTGTTTTTGCCATCATTTTTCATCAGCTGAACTCAAAGATCTAAGACTAAGATTTCTATGTACCGGTACACAAAAGGCCTATTTCTCTCAAATATTGTTCACAAATCTGTCTAAATCTGTGTTAGTGAGCACTTCTCCTTTGCCGAGATAATCCATCCACCTCACAGGTGTGGCATATCAAGATGCTGATTAGACAGCATGATTATTGCACAGGTGTGCCTTAGGCTGGCCACAATAAAAGGCCACTCTAAGGCCTTGTCCACACGGACACGGGTATTTTTATAACCGGAGTTTTTCCTACAGCGTTTAAAAAAAAAATCCCGTCCACACATGCTCGGTCTCCGTCTACATGAAAACGCAAAAACACGCTGTCAAGAGCATGCCACGCCAGCAGGCGGCGATATAAACCTTAACCCTAAAGCCACGTTGGCCAATCAGAAGCGCAAATCTGACGTCAAACACAGCGGATAACGGCGCACACTCTGACGTCGCAAGGCAAAACCCCCGGTTTCACTGTCTACATGACAACACTGTAACCGGCGTTTCTGAAAATCCTCACCCTGGCAGGGGTTTTCAAAAATGTTCGGTTTCAGTGCGTTTTCGTGTGGACGAACGGCCGAACCGCGTAAAAAAAGTCACGGTTATAAAGATACCCGTGTCCGTGTGGACAGGGCCTAAAATGTGCAGTTTTATCACACAGCACAATGCCACAGATATCGCAAGTTTTGAGGGAGTGTGCAATTGGCATGCTGACTGCAGGAATGTCCACCAGAGCTGTTGCCCGTGAATTGAATGTTCATTTCTCTACCATAAGCCGTCTCCAAAGGCGTTTCAGAGAATTTGGCAGTACATCCAACCGGCCTCAAAACCCTAGACCACGTGTAACCACACCAGCCCAGGACCTCCACATCCAGCATCTTCACCACCGAGATCGTCTGAGACCAGCCATCCGGACCGCTGCTGCAACAATCGGTTTGCATTGCATGCTCGTCCTCCTCATCGGGGTCTCGACCTGACTGCAGTTTGTCGTCCTAACCGACTTGAGTGGGCAAATGCTCACATTCGAAGGCGTCTGGCACTTTGAAGAGGTGTTCTCTTCACGGATGAATCCCGGTTTTCACTGTACAGGGCAGATGGCAGACGGCGTGTATGGCATTGTGTGGGTGAGCGGCGGTTGTGGATCGAGTGGCCCATGGTAGCGGTGGGGTTATGGTGTGGGCAGGCGTATGTAATGGACAATGAACACAGGTGCATTTTATTGATGGTATTTTGAATGCCATCAATATGGGGTGGTGATGACGCATGCCTTTGGTGTGAGAGACCCGGGTTCGAATCCACTGTGAGACACCAATGTGTCTCACAGTCTCACTTGCTCCCTAAGCAAAATGGTAAATGGTAAATGGACTGCATTTATATAGCGCTTTCACAGACCCAATGGCCACCAAAGCGCTTTACAATTTGCCTCACATTCACCCATTCACTCACTCATTCATACACCGACGGGCGACGGCAGCCATGCAAGGCGCCATCCAGCTCGTCGGGAGCAGCTGGGGTTAGGTGTCTTGCTCATGGACACCTCGACACTTGGTCAGGTGGAACCGAGGATTGAACCACCAACCTTCCGGTTTGTAGACAACCAACATGAACCACTGAGCCACTGCCGCCCCATGACACTTGAATACAGACAATACAGACACTTGACAGGGGTTAAGCAAGACACTTAACCCCTAGTTGCTCAAGAGGCGTGCGACCTCTGACATATATATAGGAATTGTAAGTCGCTTTGGATAAAAGCGTCAGCTAAATGAATAAATGTAAATGTAAATGTAAATGAATGCACAGAGATACCATGACGATCACCATGTGATCGCGACCATCACCTCATGTTGCAGCATGATAATGTACAGCCCCATGTTGGAGGATCTGTGCACAATTCCTGGAAGCTGAAAACATCCCAGTTCTTGCATGGCCAGCATACTCACCGGACATGTCACCCATTGAGCATGTTTGGGATGCTCTGGATCGGCGTATATGACAGCGTGTTCCAGGTCCTGCCAATATCCAATAACTTTGCACAGCCATTGAAGAGGAGTGGACCAACATCCCACAGGCCACAATCAACAACCTGATGAACTCTATGAGAAGGAGATGCGTCGCACTGCGGGAGGCAAATGGTGGTCACACCAGATACTGACTGGTTTTCGGACCCCCCCAATACAGTAAAACTGCACATTTTAGAGTGGCTTTTTATTGTGGCCAGCCTAAGGCACACCTGTGCAATAATCAGCATCTTGATATCCCACACCTGTGAGGTGGATGGATTATCTCGGCAAAGGAGAAGTGCTCACTAACACAGATTTAGACAGATTTGTGAACAATATTTGAGAGAAATAGGCCTTTTGTGTACATAGAAGTTCAGCTCATGAAAAATGGGGGCTAAAACAAAAGTGTTGCGTTTATAATTTTGTTCAGTGTAGTTAAGTCTTTTTTATGATTTTAGTTACCTATAATAATCTGCTGGCAGTACACAATATATATTGTGCAGTATGCATGTACAAACAACAGCCAAATCATTCTTGTCTATTCGTTCCAAGTACACTTCTGAATGATGGTAACAATGAAGCATGCTACTTCACACAAGCATTTTGGCATTTACTGTTGTCTTACATACAATTTTAAAAATATATCACAATAAATACTGTCCTGTGGAGTAAGCTAGTAAAAGCCAGTCAAAATAATTATGCTCTTTTTGTTACAAGTACACTTTGTAGCGTGCTATTAAACTAAACACCATATGGTCGTGTAACAATAATAAAGCATACTACTTTCCACAATCATTTTTCATTTGCATTAAAGAGCTGGAAGTACACAATATATACTGCACTGTGCAGTATGCAAGTATACTAGTAAACGACAACCAAATTAATTCTGCTCCTTTCAACAATGTAACACGCTTCTCTTTGAAAGGTTTATCATTGCATCCTGCAGACATTCACTACACTGTGTAGTTACTATTTCAAACACAGCCAAAATAATTCCACTCTTTCCATTTCAAATACACTTCTGCCAGATCAGCAAAGTGTCCACACTGGACACTGGTCATGTTATCATCAACGTCCAGCTAATTTAACACAGCATGTGACCTTTAACATGAGACTGATGACTTCTGATTGTCCCTGTCTGCTGACATTACACTACAATTATAAACTCATTCTAAGTTTATAACATCCAGGGTATTAATAATGATTTCTATTCATACTACAAACAAAGGGAGGCTGCGTTCTAGTCGTTCTCTCAGTAGAGACTCGTATTTAACCATGTGTTTCACTCATCTGTGAATTCAAAGGTGCTTCATGACATGAGCTGCTGCGGTCCAGCGGTTCCCATCTGTACCGGGCCGTCTCAGAGGAAACACACGCACACGTCACGACGCCTACGCCCGGGCCAGCCATCCGTTTCCCTCCTGGGCTTACGGGAATATTCTGGATGGTGAAGCAGAGAGGAGGCAGAAACCAGTGGCAGACTTCCCTTGTGTTTGGGGGAGGGCGTCGCTCGTTTACCTTAGTGCACATGTGGAGAAGAATTCCGGAGAGGAGACCCGTGAAGTGTGAACGCACCCTCTTGTCGTCAATCCTCCAGATAGCAGAGTCTATCATTAGAGCACTTACACACACAGATGGAGGTTCTGGGATGAACGGGAATCGCAGGAACTCCGGTGCTGGGCGGTATACCAAATACTCAAAATATAATATTATTAAATTATATATAAATCATATTTGCAATGATTTTTATACCAATATAACATTAAGCAACATTGTGAATATTTATTCATATTTATGATTTTGGTGGAATTATTATTATTTATTTTTTAAGGGCTAAAATAATAATGACAGATAAAGAAAATACTAAATAAAACATTATAAAATAATGAAAAAGATCAATAATAACTAAACATTAAAGATACATGTTAAAAACAGGATACAAATTATAATTAAAAAAAAACAAATATTGATAAATGAGGACGATAATGATATATAAAATTACAATAAATAATTTACAAACACGCCCAAATTATAAAGATTATAATTAAACAAAATATTGAAAAAATTAAATGATGAATATACTGATAAAAATATTGATAAATAATGAAAAATTATAATGATAATGATATAGATTATGGTAAATAAATGATTAAAAAAATTAAATGATGAACACACTGATGAAAATGATAAATAATGAAAAAAATATAAAGATAATGACAAAAAATAATGATAATGATGATAAATAATAAAAACAATGATGATAATTATTAATAAAAAATAAAGATATAATAAATCATAAAAATTATTAATAAAAATGATAATGATAAATGATAAACAATAAAAAAAGAAAGAAAGATATCTTTAATATACTGCCGAGCCCTGGTCCAAACACATGCAATGTGTGTGTGTGTGTGTGTGTGTGAGTCTTATGCTCACAGTCCACTGGTCGTTGCATCCGGCATAGACAAACTCAATTTCATAGTATAGGCACAAAGTAAGAGGGACGAACTCTGCCTTCCCATAAGTCTCAGAGATCCAGGCCACCAGGATCTACATGAGGGATTTGTCCCTCTTATAATACATCAGGAGTGACAGCACCACAGCGAGCGATAGCGAGGGGACAGCAGCTAAAAAAAGAACTAAAGTTCAAACTAAATCTGGAGGCTTTTAGCTGCGTTATCTGAGCCTTTCCTCAGATACCACAAGTTAATTGATCTGAAACGTCTCGCGAGTCTCGAACGTCTCCTTCGGCCGCGAACTTTTTCCCTTCATGCAAATCTATTAAGCCTCTATGTAATCAAAGACGCTTGAGGAACGTTCTTCAAACCGTCATATTCCAGCGACATCAATCGATGCGCTCCCATCCCTTCTCGAACTTTCCAAGACGACGCTTCCACAGCTGAGAGAAACTGCAGCCGGATACTGTAAACAGGCCACAAAGAAATTATGCTATGCTGCAATCCATTATTCATTTATGATACATTTTTCATTTAGCACTAGACTAGAGAGAGGGCTATACGCAATGATGAATGCATTGCCCAGGATGCAATTTGTATGTAAAATAACAGAAGATTAAAGAATATGTTTTAACCGTAGATGTAGTTCACTGCCATTTAAAGGAGGGAGGAGAAAAAAACCTTCATTGGGATAAAGAGCCTGTGGCGGTGCTTTCGAAAAATCACTTAGTGCTACTTGGAGAGACTAAGTAATGAAACACAATGAGGAGGAGGCGTTCCAGGACACAGCATCTCTCTGTATCTCCATCATCGGGTGAATGAGATGACGTCTGGAACCAAGAGAGACCATTCTCATTCATATGTCGTTTGATGGGCCGTTTGGAAAGTCCATAAACCAAATAATACGGTTTCCACACGAGCAATACACACCAACTTTATTCAGTGAACACGGTCGCAGCCCAGTGTGAGATAGAGGAGAAAACGAGAGGAAAGGGGGGAAGAAAATGAGGTTACGTCGACACTAATCCGGACGCATTTGAAAATGCATCTTTTCTCAACAATTTGGCCTTTTGTGAGATGGCGTGTTTGTTCAGCTCATGTGAAAATGAAAACTTTCCAAAATGAGGCTTTTACAGCTGAAGCCGGA
Organism: Rhinichthys osculus; assembly: GCA_029959095.1. Lineage (NCBI taxonomy): Eukaryota > Metazoa > Chordata > Actinopteri > Cypriniformes > Leuciscidae > Rhinichthys > Rhinichthys osculus. The sequence continues at coordinate 3,897,055 of JARWKJ010000017.1, forward strand.
CACTATAAACAGACCAAATTATGCAATGGCGGCGCTTTTGTCCTGCAAAAAAAAAGAGAAGCTTTTTGAAGATGCCCTCCCAAGTAGATGAATCTAAAAATGTAGTAAAATTGAGGTATTAAAAAATGGATGCCTCTTGTTTAGTCATGTGACACATTATTTTACCTATAGATATCTACACCCACCTAAAGGATTTTTAGGGACACCTGTTCAATTTCTCATTAATGCAATTATCTAATCAACCGATCACATGGCAGTTGCTTCAATGCATTTAGGGGTGTGGTCCTGGTCAAGACAATCTCCTGAACTCCAAACTGAATGTCAGAATGGGAAAGAAAGGTGATTTAAGCAATTTTGAGCGTGGCATGGTTGTTGGTGCCAGACGGGCCAGTCTGAGTATTTCACAATCTGCTCAGTTACTGGGATTTTCACGCACAACCATTTCTAGGGTTTACAAAGAATGGTGTGAAAAGGGAAAAACATCCAGTATGCGGCAGTCCTGTGGGCGAAAATGCCTTGTTGATGCTAGAGGTCAGAGGAGAATGGGCCGACTGATTCAAGCTGATAGAAGAGCAACTTTGACTGAAATAACCACTCGTTACAACCGAGGTATGCAGCAAAGCATTTGTGAAGCCACAACACGCACAACCTTGAGGCGGATGGACAACAGCAGAAGACCCCACCGGGTACCACTCATCTCCACTACAAATAGGAAAAAGAGGCTACAATTTGCAAGAGCTCACCAAAATTGGACAGTTGAAGACTGGAAAAATGTTGCCTGGTCTGATGAGTCTCGATTTCTGTTGAGACATTCAGATGGTAGAGTCAGAATTTGCCGTAAACAGAATGAAACCATGGATCCATCATGCCTTGTTACCACTGTGCAGGCTGGTGGTGGTGGTGTAATGGTGTGGGGGATGTTTTCTTGGCACACTTTAGGCCCCTTAGTGCCAATTGGGCATCGTTTAAATGCCACGGCCGACCTGAGCATTGTTTCTGACCATGTCCATCCCTTTATGGCCACCATGTACCCATCCTCTGATGGCTACTTCCAGCAGGATAATGCATCATGTCACAAAGCCCGAATCATTTCAAATTGGTTTCTTGAACATGACAATGAGTTCACTGTACTAAAATGGCCCCCACAGTCACCAGATCTCAACCCAATAGAGCATCTTTAGGATGTGGTGGAACGGGAGCTTCGTGCCCTGGATGTGCATCCCACAAATCTCCATCAACTGCAAGATGCTATCCTATCAATATGGGCCAACATTTCTAAAGAATGCTTTCAGCACCTTGTTGAATCAATGCCACGTAGAATTAAGGCAGTTCTGAAGGCGAAAGGCTGTCAAACTAGTATGGTGTTCCTAATAATCCTTTAGGTAAGTGTTTGTTTGTACCAGTATTTCACAGTGTTGTTAAAGATACATGTTACTTTGAACAATCTTCATATTACAGTCCTGCAAAGATGACAAAACTTTACTTGCAATATTACCGGACTGTAGTAAAACATGACGGTAATTGCGTTTTAGTGGCGATTGAGTAAGTGGTGAGATATTTTGCTAAGAAAATGATCGTGCCAGAAGAACAGGGTAAGAACCTTATTATGCCTGGTCTCTCTGCATCATCTCTCTGAGCTTTTATTACATTTTACGCATGTGCAGTAACACGATTTTAGCGTTTTTCTACATTTCAGACGAGAAACTTTGGGATAATCCTTAAAAACGCTAGTGTGGAATGTGTCCGGATTAAATGTAGACATACAGCATGAGAGGAACTGACAAAATAGGAGAAGAGAACGAGGATGAGGTTTAACTCATGCAAAGGCAGCTTCATTGGTTCACGTGTGTCCTGGTGAAGGTGAAGGTATCATAAGGGCCTCCAGATGGGATCTGGCAGGAGATTCTCTGTGTATTTCCTATGTCAGATTCTGACCCATTAGCCCAGTGTCCCTGATGGCAGAGAGGGGAGGAGGTGGGAACGGGGAGGTGACAAAATCTATTTGGGTCAGCAACATCGATCTCAACTCCCGCTGCTCTAGAGGTCGGGAATTTCAGCGCGGAGAGAAGAACGCTGCTGTTTTTTTGGGATCTCAGACTGTAAACTCACACTCTACTCACCGACCCTCACATGACATGACCAGAGAAATCAGAACAACAAGCTCTGATCTGATTTGTTAGCTGGGAAACTTATCAGGAAAGAAATTAAAGTTATCCACAATGGTACTTCCAAGGTATTAAAACATGGTTGTACTATGGCACTTTTTTTTTATAAGTGATGAGCTCTCAAAAAACCCTGCACAAACTATGCATTTCGGACATCTATACATGACATTCAGTACCAACTCAAAGCACTGTGGTATTACCACATGATACCAACATCCAGAAGAGTAAAGAATAGGAATATGAATAAATGTGTGTGTGTGTAAATATATACGGAAAGTCATAGAAACGCTATCGTGGATTTTTTCTTTTGCTATTAGTTTCAATTGGGAACCCAAAAATTAGATTTGTAGTAGTTTTCCATTCACCACTATATGTTTACCCAACTATGATGTCTTCCATTTATGAGAACCCCAGAAATGTGAAAAGGGTCTATATTTTAAATGGCCACAAACAAACAGGAAGTTGTGTTGGAATTTGACAGGAAGGGGAATTAACTGAACTGGGAACAGGTAATGCATTCTGGGAAGTGTTTGTGTCCACCTTGGAACACAACATTAATGTACAGCATTAAATATTTTTTTTTTTTTTTTTTAGATAACACTATTTCGATAGTCCACTTTCAATGTTCTACTGACTATAAGTAACTTTGCAACAACATGTCAACTTATTTTACTAACTTAACAGTCAACTAATACTCTAATAGTGAGAGTTAGTTGACATATAGTTGCAAAGTTACTTATAATTAGTAGAATGTCTAAAGTGGACTATCGAAATAAAGTGTATTCTTTGTGTATTCATTTGTATCTATCTATCTATCTATCTATCTATCTATCTATCTATCTATCTATCTATCTATCTATCTATCTATCTATCTTTCTTATATATATATCTATCTATGTATCGATCGTTTAGTTTTTAAAAACTTTTTTCAAAGCTTACAAAGATGAATTAGTCATGCGACCAATTAATTAAAATTTTACTTCCTTGCATTAAAATTCGAATTGCATCCTGTTTACAACTGCAATCCCAGTTCTAATGGGAGCCAAACCATCAACTGAGGTAACAGGTGGATGTTTGTGGCTCTAAGGAAACTGGTTTTGTACTCATACAGAAGTGTGTGTGCAGGTGCGTGAGCTGTAATGAAGAGTGACTGTTACACATGCCGAGGGTGAAAAGAAAGCTGTTTGTGCAGGTCAGATGAGAGTGTCGAGGAGGAGAGGTCTTGGTGAAGGCCTGTCAGAGCCTCTCAGACCGCAGCACAGGGCAGCAAATGGGCCTGATCCGCATGCATTGTGTGCGAGCGCATCGCCTGTCTGCGCTAAGAGGAACGGGAGAGGAACTGGGAGACAGACAGACGGGAAAGGGGAGGGAATTAGATCCATGGTTTGTAGCCTTCAGTGCGTCTCCGACAGGCATGTTCCAGCTCAGAGACGCTGGCTAATCCTCACCTCTCACGCACGCTTCACTTTCAAACACACAGACACCGTAACTCACCGCAAACACACACAGCCCTCAACGGACCTCCCATAGCTCATTTAACATCAAACTTCCAGCACAACATTCCCGGGAGCAAAAAACACAAAAGCCCTTTTTTGATCAGTTAGAAGGGCTTTTTTCTTTGTGCTACAGATCTGTCTGCTTTTTAACACTTACAACTTATCTGGAGGCTTTTTACAAATACATATACATACATATATATACACAGTATATATATACACACACACACACACACACACACACACACACACACACACACACAGCAACGGACAAAAGTTTGGAAACATTACTATTTTTAATGTTTTTGAAAGAAGTCTCTTTTGCTCATCAAGGCTGCATTTATTTTTTGATCAAAAATACAGTAAAAAAAATTATATTGTGAAATAAAGTAATGTTAAAATAATGTTTTTCTATTTTAATATACTTATACTTATTCAGCAAGGATGAGTCAAATTGTATAATAAAGTGATAGAAAAGATTTATATTGTTACAGACACTTTCTATTTTGAATAAATGCTGTTCTTTTTAACTTTATTAATCAAAATCCCGATAAAAAAGTATCACAGGTTCCAGAAAAAATATTAAGCATCAAAACTGTTTCCAACATTGATAATAACTGAGTATCAAATCAGCATATTAGAATGATTTCTGAAGGATCATGTGACACTGAAGACTGGAGTAATGAAATCACAGTCATAAGTTACATTTAATACTAACATAAAAATCACTGATTTTAAATTGCAATAATATTTTTCTTCCAATTATTATTACGCTAACTATCTCTTACAGTCTGTTAAACTGTGGTAGTCATGCAGGATCATAGGTTAATTTTTTTCAGATTCTGAGTTTTATAATCTTTAGTTTTAATATTAAGACATGAGATGTTTCCAATTGTGCACAGGGAATAAGAGAAAGCCAAGAGTTTGTGATTAAACATACGGTTACTTGACCTTCTCTGACACTGAATGGAGCGCAGACATCCAACTCTTAACCTGTTATACGAGCGCTGAATCTTTACTGTATCACACCACAGTGAGAAGACGATGAAGAAGCTGCCAAGGCCAGAGAAGAGATGCTTTCAGGAGCAGCTGGCAAAGCACAGACGCTCACGCAGAAGACCTCCGACTGGCAGACACTCAACACAACACTCCAGCCTGAGCGAGAGAGAGAGAAACACACACACACACACACACACACGTCCAGGCCTGAGCATACAATGGCTTTCATCTTCTAAATGAATCAAGCGCTTGAAGCGTTTCAAAGGCAGACGCATTCACCTGCTCGTGTTCAAGTAGCTCTGAGAGCCAATGGAAAACATGAAGACTACACAATCTTGACCCACTATGGTAAACCAGACAACTTGACGGCACACAAAAGATTAATCCTTTTCTAAAAAAACGTAAACATTCCAGGGTTTACAGGGAATGGCTGTAAAACTCCAATTCAATTCATAAATGGAATTGTGGTTTTGAAAAGGAAAGAGAATAGCAATTACAATTTCAATGTAAGGAGACAGACATACAGACAGATAGATAGATAGATAGATAGATTATTATGACAATTAGCACGCCAATAAGTTTTCCCTCCATCATGAAGGACAATAAAACGCTCCTCCCGGTTCTTCACGGACTGAACGCACAGCAGGAAAACTACAGGTGATAAAAAGCGAATCAAAGTTTTCCAGTAAAAGCGGCAACGCAATGGCGTAGAGCGAGCCAACCGAGATTTATCCCTTCACGGCCTTTTGACACTAAATTAAACTGTTGAGTCCATTCCCTGTGCCAGCTAGTTATCTTTCTGGGCTAATTTAACACTATAATTTACGTTCCATATAAAATACGTCCTGATATGGCGCTGTCGAGGCAGTACATCATTCTCGCCAAGCGCTCTGGTTTCGGCGAAAAGGACGGAATTAGATCATATTCATGATGCAATTAAACACTTCAGTGGGAATCAATGTAAAACTGATGAGCCCTGAAAACAATGCATATGGCAGGGAACATTAGAACGCATTACCTTCAGCTGGAAACCCTCAGCAGATGCAATTTAAACCCCTCCAACACTCTCGGCTGCCGTCGCCGCAGCCTCATAACGCGCAGCCATAATAAATGAATTTTTCACAAAATTATTCAACTACTAAATTGCCCATGGTAACTGAATATCAGATGAAAGTGATGTGAATTATTAAGAAGAGATACTGTTTGTTCTTAGCCAGAGTATAATAACCGCACAAATGAGGGGAGGAGAGAGAGAGAGAGAGAGAGAGAGAGAGAGGGGTGTATACAGTAGGAAGAGTTCTTCATAATAAACACCGCCGGTTATGTCGAGCCGTAAAGGAGTTGGTCTGTGACTGTGTTCACCTGCTGTGATGATGGCATTGACCATTTCCCAGTGGACTGAACTGAAGTGCTGGATTATGGACGTTCTTGTTGAACTACAGCAAATTATCAAGCGGTTTTGAACTTCTTTTGTAGGCCCAATGCTAAAATGCAACTGTAATATCTAATGTAACATGAACAAAAAGTAGAGATGCAGCACCTTCGTATCAGATGGTACATTGACAATACAGATACTGAAGCTGAAACCTGAAGTGAAAACAAACTTCATGTCATTTATCTTATTGTGAACGATTCTTTCATGCATACGGTTTAGTTTTTGAATTGTTTGATCTTGTAATTTCAAAAACAACATACTTCTCTCTGAGACATAAGCAGGACTTCTCCAATCATTGAGTCTGCTTAAACCCCGCCCCTGCAAGCTTGCGTTCACCATAGATATCCATAATAAAGGCTAGATGTCTCGTCCGCGCTGCTGGCCAATGGAGGTCGACTTCCGCACCTGGCGGTCATCTTGTCACAGGCAGCTCGCTCACTCGTAACATTGTGTTTTAATGGTGCATGTACTTTTTAAATAACCATAACTTGCTCAATTTTCTACTGATTTTCAAACAGTTTGGTTTGTTATAAACGTCAGAGATGTAGTTATGACACTGCATACTTATGAAAAATAAGTGTATCAATAAATAATCATCCAGAATTATAGCCACGTTAATAACGTTTGTAAGAAACCAAACCGATTGTAAATCCGTCAAGATTTCAACGAGATAAGAGTATTTGTGTTCGTGCTGATCACTCATCTTACATCAGGCACCACAGAGCCCGCCAGAAAGCTTGCCTGTGACAAGATGGCCGCCGGTGATGAAGATAGAGACTCCGCCGTAAGACATCTAGCCTTTATTATGGATATCTAAGGCGTTCACTACCTCCACTTTTGAGTGCCACGCCCACATCTCAACATCCAATCAACAACCAATGCACAGAACCAAGTCCCGCCCTACATTTTTTTCCTTTTCCGATAATCCGTTAAGGCCCGTTCACACCAAAAACAATATCTAGAACTAGAACAATACACTCAAAAAAAAATTTTAGGGCTAAATTTAAGATATATATTTGAATTTGAATACAATTTCCATTCATTATTAGTTCCACAAACTAATAGACTTAACATGATGCATATTTGTCAGTTATATATAAAGTTAAGGCGATTCGATTTCTGCACTCAAAAAAATAATAATCATGGCATAGTAATATTAGTATCCATTTGATTTTATTTAAATAATCATATTTTCAAAATTAATTTATCTAAATTGCTTAGAACCGACATAAATCTGTTCGTTTTGAAAACAATTTAATGTATTCAGTTAAAAAAGTATGAACAAAGTTAAATATGGCTAGCTGTTGAACAAGCAATACAAATTTATTTATTGATGACAAATATATATATATATATATATATATATATATATATATATACCCGGCGGTTACTGTGTATATTTAGTTTATTAGTACTAGTTTAGTTTATTCGTTTATTACAGGAACCATTTCTTATCGACTAATAAATATACATCATTAGTTAAATGTTAAATCCAAATGGATGACAATTTTATATGCAATTTAAATAGATAATTCTTACATTTAAACCTAAATATTACCACACCAAGGTACAATAACATTCTGTTTATTATAAGCATACGCAGCAGTTCGGTCATCTGCCGCTTTAAATGCTCACGCTCTTTAAAGTCCGATTTTGATTGGCTGTCAATGTTTTTAACGTTCATCAGCTGGAAAATATTGTTCTAAAATTGATTCCAGCGAGCGAGTCTCGTTATCATTATAGTTGTATTGTGGACTTACAATACTATCACAAAATTTTTAACAATTTTTCGACTTTAACGATTATTAAAGGTTAAAAGTTAGAGTTTTCTATCTTATAGTTTTCACTTTTGGTGTGAACGGGCCTTTACGCTCAGATGCACGTCACAATATAGAATAAATAATCTGTCCCTATTATTGTTTCATCATGACTTTACATACATAAAGATAAATTGATGAGTTAGAAGAAATTACATTTTCACTTGCCATTTTATCCAGGATTAACCATTCTGGCAAAATATTAGTACAGTAACACTACTAGAAAATGATTTATATAACCACGTATTATGGTATTTACAAGGGATACAATGTTAATGCCATGGTACATGTCCCAAAAAAACTTTTTATCAGTCAGGATAAGATTTTTTGGGTGGGACCATTTATTCAAACAAATTTATCCACACAGGTTTTTTGGAATAATTTAGGAGCCATTTAAAAATTTTCTTTCCATCACATTTTGAATGTAAATGAAAACTAAATGTGACTGAATTGTGCAAGAAAACATTGTCATTTTCGAGAGACACATGTACATAACAGTCTTTGTATGACCCACCCCAGCCAGCACTAAAGTCAACCAGCGGAAAATGTGTATAAAATGTGCTTTTTAGAGAAATTAAGCATAATTTCTGACAATGTGAGCTTCTCCCTCTTGAAAAGGTAATTACACTTAATAATGCTTTAATCCGTCCATCACAGGCGAGGTGAAAGGGAGGGGTCACGCTAAAGTGCTCCAGGGTCACGCAGTGTCAGGACAGAAGCTAGAGGTCGCACAACACAGCGACAACCGGCCCATCAAGCACACACACACGCACACACACACACACACACACACACACACACACACACACACACACGCGCGCACGCACACACACAACTAAAGTCTCATGGCATTTTATAAATAGACAAGTCATTCACTGTTTCTAAACAACTTCCTGTTTCAACAGGAAATGTGTCAAAACCAAGGGGTCGAGGTTAAGCTGTTAGTGTTGCTCAGTTAGCCCCTGCTGGTGGATATTGTTACAACATCAACTGGCTGCAAAAAGCATCTTTCTCTATCCATGGCCATTTAAAAGTTGTCAAATGTGTTGCAGCATAAACCAAAACATAGAAGCTCCGAAATGAATTATTCTTATGAGCCGGTCAAAAAGAATTCACAAGATGAATCAACTGGTTACTGAATTAAAATCTGACTCAATTACACACTGAATATTGGTTATATGTAGATGAGTAAAGAAAATGTAAATTTAAATAAAAAATATTTTTAATTAAAATTAAATTAAATATATATAATAAACATTAACATAAATTGTTATAAAAATGTTATAAGTACTGATGGTAATGTTACGGTAAAATAATAATATTAATAAAAAAATATTTTGATTAAAAATAATTTACAATATGTTATTAACACAAAAAAGCAAATTCTGTGGGGACAACATCATGGTTTTACCAGCTGATACCATCATTGCATCAATGCAGTACTTTTTTTTTTAAATGGGGGAGTCAATTTTTTGAGGGATTATGATATTTTCCCCGCATAACTCCATTATAACTTCACTTAATCTAATATGAACGTGTGTGACAGAGAGCAAGGTTTCTAAATGACTCCCAGCAGCTGGAGAGAACACGAGAGTAATGCTAACACAAATACAAACAAATGATACCTTTGTACCCCGTGTCATTTGTACTCGGGAAGAGAGAGAGCGACACACACACGCGGACCGTCTCTCTGTGACCACTTCACCGGCAGAATGAAGAGGAAAGACAACAAATCACTCTCAAATCTGCTGCTGTTGTTCCACAGCCTATCAACGCTTCTCTCCCGCCTGGCCACGTCAATACTGAAGAGTGATGGCCGTTTGCTATATGATTGCCTTTTTTATTTTCTCTCCCTCGCTCACCTTTCTCTTCTCCCTTTTCTATTCTTCCTCCTACCGCCTAATCAGTACGGCGGGCTGAAACAAAAGAGGGATTGTCTCTTTAACTGAGAGCAGCACTGTATCACAGCTTTCTTCCCCATTTCCCCGCTTTATTAGCAGCGCAACAGACCACTGTTTATACTAGTGGGTATTCCGTGTTTGCTGGAACAATTACAGTATGACAAATGGTCCATCAACGCCATCTATCAGAGGCCGCTTGACAGGAATCCTATACGCAGGGCGGCCATTCGTCCCCTGCTTGCCTTCTCCTGGGCACCATGCTTCAGTATCCATGACAACACGCAAGCCGCTTGCCGTGTGCGATGCTCCTTGATGAGAGATGGCACCCAAGAGCAGCTCTGGAAATTAGCCTTTGACACCCCACCCCCCAAATGTGCTCTCGGAAACATCCCAACCCCCCAGAGCCGGCGCGCGTGCAAAAAATGGTGCCGTGACCCGGACGGCTTCACCCCACCCCCAGCCTGGATAATCACCGGACCCAAACACGAGCGCACGCACACACACACACACACACCTCGAGATCTCGCCGGCGCAGCTTATCTGAGCAACTAGAGCATGCACAAGATGGCTGATCTCCACTCCTGATATCCCATTATCCTCAGCAAATGTAAATACAATCGCCCTCGTCCCGCAGCCTGCGCGCCAGATCGCACTTCAGCCCCGGAAAACAAGATTGACATTTCATTGAGCGGCCTTTTGCGCTCTATATTAAACACAGGAAAGTATTTGCTTTGCAGCCAGGTTTGCAGTTGTTCATTATGCCTCACCTTTTGGCTTATTGATAGAGGGAACTCTGGGGTATTGGGAAGGAACTAAATTGCTCGGTGCGGAATAGATAATACGGCTTTAATAAAGCGCCGAAATGGGGTTCGAATCTTCGCCAGACTGTGGGAAACCCAAAATAAAAGTGGTAGATGCAACAGAAGGATCAATATTTGGGAGGCAGACGGAGGCGGCTGTAGCAGACGAAGGGGGTCAGAGTTTGACCTCCCGGGTGACCTTTGTCTAGTCTGAAACAAATACTGAGGGAGACGGCTAAAAAATATAATGCGGGTCACTGACATCTCACTTATTGTCTGTCATGACCGATCGCACATCTGCTTTTGCACAAGCTGTGGCTCGTAAGATAAATGAAGCACATTCAGTCCGTTTAAACATTAGGTGCTTGTCAAGTGAAATATTTAAGTGTTCGTTCATGACATATGCACATTAAATCGTTTTTAGTGTTTAAAATAATCATTCCAGGTTTAATTTTATAACAAATGAAAAGGGTTTTAAAATTAGGAAAATTCTACACGACATTTTTGCATAGAATAAATTTGGTTGCACACAGAATAATGATTCACAAACAAATGATTCTTATGAACCAGTTCAGTGAATCAAAAACATACAACACAATCAGATTAGTAAACAAGTGACTCTTTTAAAGCAGTCCTTTTAAAGAGTCATAAATCAAAAGAGTCGAAAGACTCACGAGCAGTTATCAAATCAACAACAGCTTTCCATTTCTCGCAGTAATGGGATATTTGAATAAATTACAGGATAAATGGTAATTTTAATATATTACAGGGTAGAAATACAGTCCATCATGTCATGTATTCAAATATTACTATTTTTTATGTTTTTGAAAGAAGTCTCTTATGCTCATCAAGCCTGCCTTTATTTGATCAAAAATACAGAAAAAACTACAATATTGTGAAATATTATTACAATCTAAAATAATGGTTTTCTATTTGAATATACTTTTAAAATATAATTTATTTATGTGATGCAAAGCTGAATTTTCATCAGCCATTATTGCAGTCTTCAGTGTCACATGATCCTTCAGAAATAAATTCAGGCTTGATGAGCATAAGATACTTCTTTCAAAAACATTACAAATTGTAATGTTTCTTAGTAATAGTAACTTTATATATTTATATATATATATATGTTATGTTCTTACTAAAGTCATAAAACAGTATGCTGACCTGCCGAGTTGAAGTAACTCATTTTAGTAGTGTGGCCTGAGCTTAAACGCAAAATGTCATCAGCTATAACCCGCCTGTGCCAGCGGCGCCCACATTGATGTGGCAGAGCCTCTTTCTCCCGGCTGGAAAGACGACAGTTTTGCAGAGACTTGGAGTCCTTAATTATCCCTCGACTTAGTCTAATTCAATCAACACAATTTCAATCTGCTGGCAAACAGGCAAAAACACTCCCATCCTTCCAGTAGAGAGTCTGAAATACACACGAAGAGGAAGTCGAGCTCGGAACAGATGAAAACTCGATGCCACATAATCTCACTGCTTAAATCACATCTTTATTACTGATTATGAATGAACAGAAGCCTAAGAGTGAGCCGTTCACAAGCTGCTTGTACTACTAAAATTGTACTATTGCATTACCATAAAAATATGCCATGGAAAAACCATGATAATACTACTGTTTAACTATGCAAAAAAAAAAGTGGAAAGTGCAATGAAATGAAAACAGCGTATAGCTTTCCTCAGCCCTCTCTGCATTTTGCATTTTAATAAATGCTATAAATAAATTCACTGCTTTGCTTTTTGCACACACACACACACACACACACACGCACACACAGTATATATTTTTTAAATATTAAAATATAAAATTGAATATAAAATGGAAAAAAAATAATAATAAAGTTTTATTTATAATATTTTATATTTACATATATTGCTTTGTGCATGTATATTATATAAAAATAAAATATACCGTATGTATATATACAAAAACATTAACAAATCTCTATGTTAAAAATATTATATAGGCTATATTATATCTTTGTATATATATATATATATATATAAAATAAAAATATTTTAAGATTTTTGGTAGATAAAATACAACATAATATACAGTATATATTACATAAGAATAAAATATATGTATATACAAATATAATAAAATCTATATATAATATACAAATAAATACATTTTGCTTTTTGCATACATATAGCCTATATTTAATAAAAAATCTAATGTATACACAAAAATATTAAAATCTATGTAATCTAATAAAATGTGAAACAATCAAATAAATGTGAAAAACAACATGAATATTACTTGTTGCTAAAACTAAGTTGCTTTAGAATAAACCTCTAAAAATATAGTCCAGTGCAACCTTTAAAATTCAGACTTAACAGATTCTGATCGTTGATCGAGATCAATGAAGAAAGAAAAAAATCATTGATTTGACCCAGCAACCCTCGTGACGGCGGTCTAGACCCGACCTTAAACATTCTCCCGGGATCCTGATGCATCCCAACACATGTGGACTCGGACACACGGACAGCGAGCAGCGTAAGCCTTCATTTAAAGGTCATTAGGTTTTAATTGCACGGCTAATTCCCTGAGAGGAACGGATGCGGGAGGCCGGACAGGGTGGAGGGGAAGTTAAACCATCATGAATTGAGCTCTTAAAAACCCAGAAAGCCATCAGAGCAGAGGACCACCCCCATTCAAACAGCATCCCACTCAACGCTCGCACCGCGTTATTAGATTTAATAAGCTCAAATAGCAGCCCGGCCCCACGCGTCATTATACAGCCGTTACCTTCTTGCCGACTGCCAAGACTGTTTTGCGGCGGCTTCAGACTGCCAGAGCCAACAATCGCAGATTAGTGAAGCCCTTCTCCCATTTCAACAGAGGTTAATAAAAAGCGACAGGGCTAAGTCTGCTCTGATTAACTATGCTGAGAGATATTAGCGCAGTTTCTTACATCAGATCATTATTGGATTAAACGGCGCGCACGCTCGCACAACAATGAAATTTTCATTTTCCATTTACAAGATGTACACACAAAGCCAGCCCTGGGAGTACACTTGTCAGAACAAAGAGGGTATTATTTTTTCCTCTTTTCCAAATCTCAATGTGATGATGCTATACCGCCTGATGACGATCCATCCTGTGACGTTCTCAGGTCAAACGCTTACTGTAACCGCCTTCATCAAAACAAAAGGCAAAGATTAGTACAGCATTTGCAGCAATTACCCTAAGCGAACACCTTTCGATTGCAACCGTGCAAGGATCTGTAAAGGTTTCAAAACCCAGCAGTTTTGATGAGTTTAATGTGTCAGGATGTGGAGAGCGTGTCTTTAGAGAGGAATCTGGCCGAGTTAACACAGATCATGTTTCACCCTTAACTCTGAACTTCAACCTGACCTGAACCCTATCCCTAAACGCTCCTTCGACCTTAATCAACCTACTATTGAAGCTAGTTTCTTTCTACGCAGATTAAAGAGTTGCCTGGGAAAAATCAATGGAGGTCAGTGGAGAAGAGAAGTTATTTCAGCTCTGTGTTTATAAGCTTATCATTAGGCCTAATGAGAACAACAACATGAACAGATTAGAAAGTCTATATTTCAGAGGAAAGACAATTAAGCTATATCTGAGGACGTCGCCATGTGGGACGCGCTTACGAAAGTTGAGCGTTCACTTCAATATGAAGCATTTGTGGAACTAAGAGAACATCTAAATCAAAGCATCGCTATTACTTTTCCTCTCACTTTGACTAAGTGATCAGATTAACAAGTAACAACTAGCATCCCACACCCTAAAGACCAGAATAATCACACACTCTTTTGACGTGGACCAGTAAAAAACCACCTAACAACCAACCTGAAAACCCTAGCAACCACCCTAGCAACCACCCACAACATCATTTTTGAATTCCTAACTGAAACCAATCAAGTCTTTATTACTTTCTGATGAGAATAGAGAACAGAGATGTTGTCACTAACAACACTTAAATTGTCACACACTTTATTCCTCCTTAGTTTAAGAAAAAGACCCTCCACATCAGAAGGAAATAGGCTGAAAAAACTAAACAGACCCTGACACAGTAAAGACACAGTAGCCATTTACTTTTCTAAATACACATTTGAGCACAAAAATCACCAAAAGTATCATAAAAGCAGTCAATTTTGCTCGTTTATACAAGTTATGCAGTAGCTTTGTGTGAGGAACAGACAGAAATTTCAATCATTATTTGCTGAAAATCTTCCCTTTGACCATAGTTCTGAAATCATTTTGCTTTGGTTTTCATCTTTTATTAATGCCAAAACATGGTGGCTCAATTTTGCTCTCACAAAGCAATAAATATTGTATATGGCAATCCATTTTTAAATAGAGCCGCACGATTAATCGTTAAAAGATCATGATCTCAATTCAAACACCCATGCAATCTTATTCCTAAATCACAACGTTTCGGCTATGAATTCAGCCTAGACATATTGTAAAAGGTTAACAATAAATGTCCTGTTGATTAAAATGCTAAATTTGGTATTACATTGTGTGTGTGAATGAATAGGCTTGGACTTGGAGCTGGAAACCCAAAGCACAGGACAATAGAGACACCAGAGTAACAATATTCATGATTCTGAAGCTGAAAATACAGAATTATTTCATACGAATATGTTTGCATATGTTCCCGGGCATTAGCAGGACCCACAAATATTCCCCATTGCATTATTATACATAATATTCAACATTATATAGTAGTGTAATGTAGTTCTGGCACTAAAACTATGTAAACATATATTGTACACAATACATATTGTCACTATCCACGATACATATTGTTGCATTTTTGTATTGCGATATATTGTTACACCCCTATTCAGTAATGAAACAAGTGAAGTCTTTATGCGTGAGTCATTGAATGATTCACTCAATCTTAAAAAAAATATAAAATTAATTCAAATTAACCGAACACATTTCTTTTAGATAGACTGCAGCAATTCAAATTTTGTCAGAACCTCTTGTAAATGACATGTTATTAGTTTAGTTGTCTATTCAGAATCATGATCTCCAAATGAACCAAAAAAAAAAAAAGCTGTGATTCTCAAGGTATCCAGAAGGTTGCAGGTCAATGTTTAATGCTCATTCAGTAACACCCTGTTTCTTCTCCACACATCCATCAATTAGCACATGTACCTGTTACAAGCCTTTCGCAGTATTACGCCAGCGATCAGCTGTCCGACTGAGGCAGAAATATGAACTTTTGCTTCAGCTCTAAAGAGAGAGGTCTGTCCCTACGAGAGCCAAACCTGCTTCCAACTGCAGAAGAAAGAGTGGGCTTCAATTAGTGTGTCTCTCGGGGTCCCCACCGTCCCATTACCCGCCATAAATCCTGATGCTTTACGATTAGGTGCATAAAATGAGTCATCCATCTGGACAGTAAATAAAAGCTTGTCAGTGGCCTGACGCCAAGCCTGAACACAGCTTTCTGTGAAACTCACCTCTATATGTGGACAGTCAGACATAAACAACACTGTCAAAAATGATCGTGATTTTAACGGTAAAAGACTGTAAAAATGCTACAGTGAAAAACTGTTAATTGGTTAACAGAAAGTTTCCTTACTATAAACGGTAAATAACTGTGATAGATCTAACGGGACATTTAATGTAATTTTACTGTAAAATACCGTTAAATTTACAGTTTTTGAACGTGAAAAAGAACAACCGTTTAGTGAAAAACCGTAAATTGACATTCCCACAGTTCCCTGCGTGACACTTCACATTTGATGTATTTTTGTTGAAATAACTGTTTCTTCTTGGTTTTCTTAGTTCTTTTCTTATCAGTTATGTACATTCGAGTTTTATGTCACATTTAATGTTGTTAAATTAATGTTTATTGCATTTTTTAAATTTCATGTGTTACCATGATGCTGTTTAGTGTTTGTGCGAATAACACTGTGCAGCTTCTTTATATTAGTATTAATTTTCTTGTGGAAGATTGCTTGTGATGAACATTGATTTATCATGTGACTTTCATCACTGCTGTGATGATTGTTGTTTGTCAGTGTACTACAATGGTACAAAACATATATTAATACATAAATAGGTTGGTAAATTTACATTATATCAGATAATGAAATACGGTTTATTACTGTAAATTTTAAGTTAAGTCTGAAAAACCAATAACGTCTGTACCATATTTTTGACGGTAAAGTTCTGGCAATTTTGCCGGTATTTTACCGTAAAAATGGCATTTTATTTTTTACAGTGAAGGCTAAAACTGTCCGGCATAGCTACGCGATCACACGCTTGCACGGTAGGTGTGGGTGATATGAGCAAAAATTCATATCACGATATTTTTCACTGTCCGGACGATATCGATATTATATTGCGATATGAGAAAAAAAATTTGGAATCACATTTTAGTACACCTTAGTTAAATTACAGGCAAAATATCTAACTAGAAAAAGATGAGGGATTTAATTGGACATAGACCTGAAAAATCTTTTTTTATTGTGCCATTGTTTTTCTCAAAAAGTGCAAACGTGCAACATGAGGTAGGCCTGAATTCACTAGTCATCTCTTTCCACTTTTTATTTTGCGGGGGTCAAATATTTCCTTCGTTAATAATTCATAAGATGAGTAACACTGGAGTTTGGTTTATTGAATACGTTATAATCAATAAATATGAAATAGTGTGATTTCAGAGAGGTTTGACACTTAGGGCTAATTGAAGACAACATTATGTTAACCGAGAAGTTTTTGTATACTGACCAAAAGAGAGAAGTAGGCTACATCCTGGCGCAGTCACAATATATGTGCTTATTTAAAGAGTGCTTTTTTTAAATCCACTTCAATTCCACAAATTTCAGTTGAGGTACAGAATTGCATTTTGAATTTGAATAACAGGAAGTATAATTAAAATGAACTGAAATCGGTGTTGTTGTTAAACTCATAAAATGTTTTCGATAATTGAAATAAAGCAGAAACAAAATGAAATATAAAAACTAAAACTTAAAGGAGCTGTATGTAATACATTTATTTCAATTAATCATAAAATGGCCCTGAAATGTCACTAGCCATTAAGAAATCATGTACATTTCAAATACTTATATAACTGACAACAGTAGTCTGGCCAGGATATTGTCATTTAAAAAGTGCAGTTGCAGCCCTCAACTGATGTTGATGTTGTCATGTTGTGTTTTGGTCTGATGCTCCACCCTCCACCTATCTACCAATCACGAAGTCAGTAGTGTTGCGGCATCCGGGTTGCCAGCTCTGCTCTAGTCAACACAGCTGCAGCTCGTCACGTTCCTGGTGGATCCTGCAGCCGATCTGGCAACCTCGAGTCAGGGAGGAGGGGGAGGGGATACACCACTCTACAGTCATTTGACAGTGATTGCAGTACCAGTTTTGGCCACAATCTTACATACAGCTCCTTTAAACTGAAAACATAAAAATAGAAGCTGATTACAAAAATGAATACATACTACAATTTTATATAAAATAGCACTAAAGTAACACCGTACATATACTGTAACTAACTGTAATAACTTTAAGGTTTGACTATTTGGGATGATGGGAATATGTAAAAGTAGTCTAAAATGGTTTTATAGACCTTACAAACAGATAGACAGATCTTTTTGAAATTATAGAAGTTTTATTTTATTTTATATATTTATGGACCAGGGTGGAAGAACATTTCATTTCCAAGAATTACATTGCCTTATAGAATTTCTATCAATTGGAATTTTCACCCAAAAATTCAGCTTATGTTGAGGTCAATTGATTTCAAATTCACACTCATGAACTGAAAGGGGGATTCTTTAAATTCTGATTGTACATTAAAAATGCACAGCTTCAATGGAGTTTTTATAGTGTTTTGTGTCCTTTTTGTAGCTGAACATCTTCTATAATCAACATTCACACTTTGTCAAATGAGCGGGATTTTGTAAATGGGATGAAGTAGCACGAGTGCGAGTAGAGAATGACAGAAATTACATTTGGTTGAACTATTCCTTTAATGGTGCGATTGACTAAAGTATGTTAGGTATGAATACTTCCCATTCTCTCACTTAGATTTCAAGCACAGGGACGGGACGTGTCCTTCGACTGAGATGCAATCATACCCTTCAGCCACTGAACAAATGAAGACACATATTTCAAGAACTTGGGTGTTATGACTCAAAAACATTCACTGTTGCACGGCAGACTTGTGCATTTAATATATGAAGAAAAAAAAACCTTTCAACCCTTTGTTTGCTTGCCTTTATCTTTTTAACATGATGCAACATCAAGGAACGAGGAGTCAATCAGGAAACGAGCCGCTTCAGGCCTGCAGTGTGTGAGTGCCAGGGGCCAGGGGCCGCTGGAAACCTCACGATAGACTCTCACTCGTCGCAGCGAGATAATAAATGCTGGTGATTTGTTTGCGCTGGTCTGAAATGACTCCCTGAATGACTGCAGTGCATATCAAACAGAGCAGTGTTTGAGTGCTTTTGTGGAAGACAACAAGACCAAATGCTAATAACTAGTGTCTCGTTCCAATTTATTAAGAGAAACCGAGTGGAGACTGAGAATTATTAGAGTTTGGTGGAAATTGAATTAGAGCACATCACAAGCCAGATTCAAATCTACACTGACAGCATGAGCACCACAACGCCATGTCTCTACAGCAAGTGCATTATTATTATCCAACCAAATGCCATGATTTAAAGGATTGATGATTTCACCTTTTGCTACATTTATAGTTTTTTAACTGATAACTGACATTTTTTGTCAATCATGTCAAATCTGGTGCATCTTAATGCACCTTATTGGAATCTATGCAAATGAGCTCAGCTGGATAGGAAATATTTTCAGTGAATAAAATTTCTCACACAAAGCATATTATATGTCTTCTATATGTCTTCAGAAGACACATATTGCAAAATTATTTGGTAATTTTTGGAACCTGACAGCCCCCGTTGCCCTTCACGTTCATTGTAAATAATCAGTCAGGATACTCTGCAAAACAATTCATTTGAAAAATGATGAAAAAAATATATTTTATGGTAAAAAAAAAGCATTAATAAATAAAAATTAATGTATTTATACATAAATAAATAAAATAAACAAATAAATAATAAAATATAAGTATTTATACGTAACTCAATAAAATAGAAATAACAAATGTTTAAAGCATTACATTAATACATTTTTTAATAAATGTATTTATAAATAAATAAACAAATAAATGCATTAATAAATAAAAATTTATGTATTTATACATAAATAAATAAAATAAACAAATAAATAATAAAATATAAGTAGTATTTATAAGTAACTCAATAAAATAGAAATAACAAATGTTTAAAGCATTACATTAATACATTTTTAATAAATGTATTTATAAATAAATAAACAAATAAATGCATTAATAAAAATAAAATGCATTAATATAAAATATAAATAAATGAGAATGGATGTATTTATGAATAAATAAATAAAATGCATTAATAAATAAAATACACGTATTTATACATAAATAAAATAAATAAATAATAAAATATAAGTATTTATAAGTCAATAAAATAAAATAAAAATAACAATGTTTAAAGCATTACATGAATACATTTTTAATAAATGTATTTATAAATAAATAAACAAATAAATGCATTAATAAAAATAAAATGCATAATATAAAATATAAATAAATGAGAATAAATGTATTTATAAATAAATAAATAAAATGTATTAATAAAAATACATATATTAATGAAATATAAAATGTATTAAAAAATAATACATTTATTTATAAATGAATAAATTAAATAAAACATATTATTAAAAAATACATTTATAGATATCTATTGTCTGTATTGTAATATATTGTGTATTTATTTTTCTTCCTTTATTAAAAATAAAGTTGTCCTCCGAAGTGGGGGGGGGGGGGGGGGGGTTGTTGCAAAAAAAACAACAAACATTTATACATATATATAAACATGCAATATTTATAAACAAATAAATAAATAGACAATCGAGCCAACAAAGCTGGTAGTGTGTCACAGGTGAGGACAGGTGACCTACAGGAGGGTCAGCAGAGGGCATCCTCTCCTTTCTATCTTCATTCTGATTGGCTGTTTAAAGTCAAGCCACTCCAAAACTATCAAAGACTCTGACTCAACTGTTCTGAACTCCAACAAACTCCATCCTTGAGTCCCAACACGACGACTCCTGTTCATCACACCGCTGTCACGTTACATCATGTCTGTCAATGAGAAAAACTGCACTTCCTATTAGCGGCAAGTATTTCGCAGTTGCTCCCAATTTCAAAACACTGTAAAAATCACAGTTGAGGGGACGTATTTATTATTGCTCTGTGCACGGGGAGGATAGTAGACTGATTTATTGCGCTGCGATGTTAAAAGTAGGACACTTTCACAAGAGGGGGAAGTTCTAAAGAAGAAGTGCGGAGAGCTTATTTGCTATAGGCAAGCAATCAGTGTGGAATTCAAAAGCTAGCCTGGCCTCCAGAGCTCTATAATAAGAGAATGAGACGGGGGGGTTTACCGGCTACACACACACATATAAACACACACACGCACAAACATTTTCCCATGTGACACCACATAAAAGTATCTTAAAAGCAAGGCCGGCTATTGTCTCTTTGTTCCGACATGGCTATGAACATGTTTTTATGTGTGGTCCGAAACGTGGAGCTTTCAGGAGACCTGAGCGGCTGTGCTGGTCAGCTGAGGTTATACCAACACAAAACACAAACCAACCAGGTACAAGAACAAGATGTTTGACATTTCCACACAATCACAAAATACCCAAATGCAATATGCAGCTAGTCAATATGCAACCGGTTCCCAACCCCTTCAGAACATCTTGCTATTAAAGATGCATTCACAAGCACCTCACCAGCATTATGTCTTATATGTGTGACCTTTTTCACAGAAATAATGCACTTATAAGTCTTAGGAAGCTGTACACAAGCTTTATGTAGCTCTCAAATATTGTTTGTGGACATGCACAACATAAAACACTCTCGGGCATGTGATCAGCTTAGGAGAAAAAAAAAACCCTGTTTTAATAACATTGTTGCTGTCGGGCAGAAACCTTGTATCTCCATATATTTAGCCTTTTTTTCATAAATCATTACTTTTGGTAACCCTTCACATCTGTCTTTGCTTTTGCCAATGAAAAGTATTAAAAAGAGCTTGTGACTTAACTGTGTGTTTCCATTGGATCCTCAAACTGTCAGTCAAACCTCATAGCTCCGCCCCTCCTCTATGGGGAATGAAGTGCTGCAGTTTGGAGCGTCTCGGCTTGTTTGCAGTGCAAAGGTAAATAAAGAACTGGTTCTTTGAATAAGAACAGCCTTTTTTGTTTTGTTTTTAATTTAAGAAACACTATAGTAACGCAATGCACTTACTACCTCTGGTCAAAACGCATATGTCCTTAATTCTCTGAGATTCGCTGACCAAAAACTCTATTTAAGCTTGGTTTTGGTAAAATGTTAGTATTATAATGACTCATGCAAGTGTCTGACCTTATATAAAGCCACAATATCAACTTTGACAACGCAGTGTTTAGTGTTTTTTCCATTTCCTGAAAAGTAGCGTTTTTGGAGATATGAGGTGTCTGCCCGACAGCGACGATATGTTTGTTTTGTTGTCATTTAAATTATACAAATTTAAAACAAAAAAATATATTACTCTAGCAATAACAAATGTACTGTACAATAAAAAGTGAATTTCAAAAGTAATAATTGTTATTTTTATTTAAATTGTAAAATTAAACAAAATATATTATTGCAATAATGTAATTTACAAAAAATTGTATTTAATAATAAGAATATCAAATATTATTTCCTTTAAATTTTAAATCAAATCAATAAATATATTACTATTGCAATAATAAATGGACAGTAGAATAAAAAGAGTATTTAATAATAATAATAATAATAAATATTTGTTTATTTTAAATTTAATCAATAAATATATTACTATTGCAATAATAAATGGACAGTAGAATAAAAATAATAATAATTATTATTATTTGTTTATTATTGAAACTAAAAATGTAACTAATCAATAAATATTACACTATTGCAATAATACAGTAAAATAAAAAAAGGAAAATGTATTAATAATAACAATGTCTTAATTTATTTGCTCTCAAACGTTAAACTATAAAGCTTTCATTTTGGCAAAAAAATAAATAAAAAATAAAAAAATATCACAGAAAGACCTTAAAACTAGTAAACAACACCGTTTCATATAGGCCTACTTCAGGTTGGAAAATACTGAAATCCATAAAAAACTATGGAAAAATCTTATTCCTGACTCTAAATCCTGTTTATATCTAGTAATAGTCTGCATGTGGTCCACCCTGCTTTTACACATTTAAATCTTCTTAGAGATAACCTGCATCCAGGCCGACACACACACACACACACACACACAGTGTCCATCTGCATTCACGAACTCAAACACGAAGAAGAGTCTAGGAGAATCTCAGAAACAATATTTACGACTTGCTCATTATTTAAAACATTATAGTTCCCCTGTAGTGCAATAAAAATGTAATGGAGGAACAGAGAAGGATAACAGAGATGGCCACAACAACAAAAAAGTTACAGGAAAACTATCGGAAGCTGTTTCACGTTCTGATCCCATTCCCTTACTCTTCCCTTGTCATCCTACAGTATATATATATATAACACAGGCTCGGCAAAACCAAAGCCACGACGACATCCATGAGGAACAAGTCCTGCAGATAAACTCTAAAGGATTTCTGTGAATTTGTGACCCCTGCAGTGAAGTGCAGCTCTCGGCTGTCTGGAGATCTGCATACAGTAAAAAGACAAACAGTCCTGTAAATAAAGACGGCTGTCCGGCAACTGTCTTCCCCGCGACGCCATTATTGACCCTAGTCAGATGCTCTGCTGATTAAAAATTGATCCCTTTGGAAAAATCTAATCAACAGAACAGGATTCTTTCATATGAGGAGGGCACAGCTGCTGACACAAGGGTTGCAGACCTGTTATTAACCCCTGATCCGCCACACAAACACACACACACACACACACACACACACACACGCAAGCTCTCCCTCAAGGCCTCAGCCAGACCGCGGCCCAGACGTCTTGAATTATTCAGGAGACTCTGTGACCACCTCACCTCAATTTATGCAGGCCACTACTCTTAATGGACCATCCAGGGCCCCAAAAGAACGGTCAGTGTAGGGACGGGTGCCGTTTGAGCCGTCAGGACCCAGCCACTGGTGTGAGAACGAATTCATCAGCGAGGTAGCGAGGGTCACCGCGGGTTAATGATGCCACGCGTCTAGACGGCCGGCGCTCTTGGCCTTTGTCCGAGAGGCAGCTGCGGGTGAGACAGGAGGGCTGGGAACGCCAGCGCTTCCCACGACACACACACTGGGATTATTACGCTTTAAGCACTAGACGACGTGATGTTCCCTGTTCGTCACATTTCATCTAAACAAACAACGTGTGCATCCTATAGTGACGCCAGTAAATGATCAAGAGGCTTCAGCAGCAGTGTGTCACTCATATTAAGAGCGATAGTGTACAATATTACGTCTTGAGGGCAGGAGGCCGCATCTAACATTAATAAATGCCTAAAATTTACATTTCCATCCATGGTGAGTAAGAATACACATCAATCTTCCCAAACAACAGAGGAAGACTGGACAGATATATAGAGATACAGCAGGCAACTACTATAAACTCAAGTGTGGTACTGTATGTTATCAATTTAATCAAATAACGCATAACAGTATTTGTTTCGTTAAAAACTATTACAAACCCCAAACTTTTGAATGGTAGTGTATATGTTTTACGCGCAGTAAACTCTGCAATATTTGCCTCTATCGAAGCGAAGACATTTTGTGCAATAGTTTCAAATAGACGCACAAACTTAATGGTGACAATTAGGGCTGCAACTAACGATTATTTTGATAATCGATTAATCGGATGATTATTTTTTCGATTAATCGGATAAATTCAATTCGATTTTTTGTTTATAAATAAAACCCGGTTACACTTTATTTTAAGGTGTCCTTGTTACAGTGTAATTATATATTTAAGTACAGAGTAATATTAAGTAACTATGTACTTACTATAGGAATAGGGTAGGATTAGGTTGAGGGTTAGTTGCATGTAATTATGCATAATTTACTGTTATTACTACAGTAAGTACATGTAACATATGTAACAAGGACACCGTAAAATAAAGTGTTACCTAAAACCCTAAAGTAGGATATTTATGTGTAAAAGTGTACTTTAAAAAGTGCAAAAGCCACACATTGAGTTTTACAAATACAAATATCAAAATATCAATATTTGCATTGTTTTTAATGATAATTGCTGATGGCAAGTTGACAACCATGATTATTGTAAAAAAAAAAGAGTGAGTAAGAATACACATCAATCTTCCCAAACAACAGAGGAAGACTGGACAGATATATAGAGATACAGCAGGCAACTACTATAAACTCAAGTGTGGTACTGAATGTTATCAATTTAATCAAATAAGTATTTGTTTTGATAAAAACTATTACAAACCCCAAACTTTTGAATGGTAGTGTATATGTTTTACGTGCAGTAAACTCTGCAATATTTGCCTCTATCGAAGAGAACATCTTGCAAAGCGAAGACATTTTGTGCAATAGTTTCAAATAGACGCACAAACTTAATGGTGACAATCAACAACACACCATTAAATGTAATAAAAAGGGCTCTTAACATCACCACACGACATAAGACTAGCAATGATGAAAATGATAAAGAAAGTAAGCAAACTAAAAAAAAGCCTTTGTTACGGTTTACTCGTGCTGCAATGCATCTTGGGAGCTCATAAACCAAAATAAAAAAAGTTGTATATAAATGTATGCAATATGCATGCGATTTAATGCAGTAGTGTTTTTTATGCATTGAATCAAAGTCTTTGTTTTATTAACTTAAATTAAAAAGGCATGCCATATAATTGCATTTTTTTTTTAAAAAGATTTAGACATAAAAAATGATACTTTAACTCATGTGAGAATACCGACGAGATGTAATTTGAAAGTAAATTGTTAACTAGTCGGAGACTAACTCCTGGTAATTATGATGAAATATTAAAGGCATTTCAACTTTTTTCAAGGTCTTTTGCAGAAATGACGTTGGTTGCATGTATAAAACGTATGTTATTCTTGACTTTAATGTCATTTATAGCTACTAAAAATGAACAGTATGGACATTCTGCAGGGAAACCCGTATCAATCTTTCTCCTGCTGAACCACGTTCATCATCTACCACAACAATTTCTGGGTCTCCACACACTACAGGTTCACGGTAACCATTCTGAATTCATAAACCTGCTTCTAATCTGTTAAACCCCTAAAGAGTGAAAAAGCCTCTCCCACACAACATCCTGTGATTAGACCCTCGTCGTACGCCACTCGATACTCAACCTGTACCATTACACACACAATTACTGCACCATCAGCACCAGCACAACCTGTTTAGTAATCATTCTTCCAGGAAAAAGCAGGAGGGAGGGGGTGGCAACAATTTTGTTGTCATGAGACAATCTCCTTGGTGATCCCGTTGACCAAACCTCAAGTGTGCAATTGTGGCTAGTAACATTCTGAAAGCATTGCGTAAGGTTTTCCTTTCATCTCAGCAGTGGGCTTCCAATTAACCGATAATATCACAGACTAACATGTTTCACCTCGGATAATATCAGGTCCCCTCCGTACACTGCTTTTATTGACAACATTTTGAAAGGCCACATATTAAGAGAACTCAAAATGATGATGAACAGTCATCTGTGTGCTAGGGTTTACAAGTGCTCATGAAGTCACAAATCAGCCGTGAGAATGAAACTTAGCTATGCTAAGCAACTATGCTAACCCATGCACTAAGGCCCTGTTCACATCTGGTATTAAAGGGTGAGTTCACCCAAAAATGAATGACTCACCCTCATGTCGTTCCAAGCCCGTCAGACCTCCGTTCATCTTCAGAACACAGTTTAAGATATTTTAGATTTAGTCCGAGAGCTTTCTGTCCCTCCATTGAAAATGTATGTACGGTATACTGTCCTTGTCCAGAAAGGAAATAAAGACATCATCAAAGTAGTCCATGTGACATCAGTGGGTTAGTTAGAGTGTGTTGAAGCATCGAAAATACATTTTGGTCCAAAAATAACAAAAACTAGGACTTTATTCAGCATTGTATTGTCTTCCGGTTCTGTTGTGGATCCGCGTTCAGTGCCGCCGCTGACGTAAGACGCTGCTGACGTGTGTCTGGTGTGTGTGTGTGTGTGTGTGTGTGTGTGTGTGTGTGTATTCTGGTTCTGTTGTGGATCCGCGTTCAGTGCCGCCGCTGACGTAAGACGCTGCTGACGTGTGTCTGGTGTGTGTGTGTGTGTGTGTATTCTGGTTCTGTTGTGGATCCGCGTTCAGTGCAGCCGCTGACGTAAGACGCTGCTGACGTGTGTCTGGTGCGTGTGTGTGTGTGTGTGTGTGTGTGACGTAAGACGCTGCTGACGTGTGTCTGGTGCGCCCGTGTATTCGGGTTCAAATAAATATGGCTGGGCAGAAAATGCAAGTCTTCCTCTGTGTGGAAATCCTTAGACATGTTTGCGAAGATTGTTTTGTTTCCAGCGTGCGTCTCCCTCAGACTGTAAACGAAGCTCGGGCGCACCAGACACACACACACACACACACACACACGTCAGCAGCGTCTTACGTCAGCGGCGGCACTGAACGCGGATCCACAACAGAACCAGAATACACACACACACACACACACACACACACCAGACACACGTCAGCAGCGTCTTACGTCAGCGGCGTCACTGAACGCGGATCCACAACAGAACCGGAAGACACACACACACACACACACACACCAGACACACGTCAGCAGCGTCTTACGTCAGCGGCGTCACTGAACGCGGATCCACAACAGAACCGGAAGACACACACACACACACACACACACCAGACACACGTCAGCAGCGTCTTACGTCAGCGGCGGCACTGAACGCGGATCCACAACAGAACCGAAAGTCAATACAATGCTGAATAAAGTCCTAGTTTTTGTTATTTTTGGACCAAAATGTATTTTCGATGCTTCAACACACTCTAACTAACCCACTGATGTCACATGGACTACTTTGATGATGTCTTTATTTCCTTTCTGGACAAGGACAGTATACCGTACATACATTTACAATGGAGGGACAGAAAGCTCTCGGACTAAATCTAAAATATCTTAAACTGTGTTCTGAAGATGAACGGAGGTCTGACGGGCTTGGAACGACATGAGGGTGAGTCATTAATGACATCATTTTCATTTTTGGGTGAACTAACCCTTTAAAGGGGTCATATAATGGTACATGCACTTTTACAAGTTGATTGTACTGAAATGTGTGTTGGCAGTGCCTGTACACAACCATCATATAATGATAAAAATCCATCCAGTGTTTTTGTTTTAATCTCCTTATATGTTTTCCCCTGCCTCAAATTGAGCCGTTCGACCTTGTGACGTCACACGCTCGGACGCCCCTCCCACGATTGTTGATTGACAACAGGGTTTCAACACAGACCCGCCCTCGCGAGCGAGCTGTCAATCATAGTCTGCGCGGACCGGCGCGCTCATTGTTGATATGCTGGAGCACTGTCTATGAGCAGAATGGCGTCCAAGCGATTGTGGTGTTCTGTTCTTGGGTGTAATAACGAACACAGTCATTTTAATGTTCCTGAATCCGAACCGCTGAAGACGCAGTGGCTGAGTTTGTTTTCGAAGGGAATATTCCCCACGAGCAACGTCAATGCTCTCATGTTTGCGCGAATCATTTCTCACCAGACTGCTTTATAAACGAGGGTCAGTATAAAGCTGGTTTTGCTAAGAAGCTGCTCATGAATAAAGGATCGGTACCAGCTATTCGTGTTCTTGCTGAACCTCTAGAACAACTGAAGTGAGTGAGTGTAACGTTTTATTAAACTTTATATTAATATTTATATTAATCTTTGCAAATCGCTTGCACGCTTCACAATGAATGCGTCTAAGGTTTACACTTAGGGTACATTACGGCATGTTTTCTATGTACGACGTTCTCAATGTAATTCATAATCCCACGTTTATAATGAACAAAGCGTTATGGTTATTGTGTTACAAACGGTGTACACAGAACAGAGAGGCGGAGTGAGCAAAGCTCATTATCATTTAAAGTCATATGCACTGAAACGGCGTGCTGAAAACAGAGCTGTTTTTGACCAGGTAAAATAAGTGTTTTCTTACAATACTAATGAGAATTTGTAATTAAAGTATATACAAACTTTTAATTTAGACCCTAAAGAATCATATTAGCTCGTACAAAAATGACATTATATGACCCCTTTAAGATGTGTTTTGGTCAAGTAGACGAGGGACACATACCCGTTTACACCTGGCGTTTTAATCCATCTCTTTTGTCCACTTTCAACCACTTCTGTCCTGATTTCTTCAAGGGGAGGGTCTATGGGACTGTAAATGTATGGGCTTTTTCAGATCTTTCTATTTAATGGACAAAATCAGCTCGGGCAATTTACATATGAATGCGCCCAGAGACGACGGAGAAACACACGAGAGCATCAGCTTTAGTTTTGGCTCTGACAGCCACAAGACCAGCCGAACACTGCGAGTGTGTGTTAGAAATCAGGAATAGTGAGAGAACATTGTGCTTGATACGTTTTTCGTCTTGAAACCAAACTTGGGTCTCAAGCCGACAAAGTTTAAATCTCGTCTGGCTAGCGCTCTTCCCATAATGTTCACGCATCAGGTCAGTAGGCGGAGAGTAGACGTCTTTTGTGGCTGTTCGAACACATTCAGTCAAGCGTTTACATGAGCGTTTACATTACGAAAGCAATCCAGTCGAATGCGTTTTCAACTACCTCTGGAAGTGGTGGAAAGTGGACAAGCTCAAAACGCTTTAGACCCCGTTTACACCTGAATTTAGCATCGCCCACTTGTGATCCGATCGACCAAAACGCATCTTAATACCAGGTGGAAACAGGGTCTTAAGAGTAGTTCAATAGACAGGTTCAAACTAACCAAACTATGTTCAAAATTCAGCGCTGTGTGACACTTTAAAATGCAAATATTATATCCTGAACTGGACAGTGTTGTTATTGTTAGTGACCAAAATAATTAAATAATTAACAGGGTTATTAATAAAACTGGAATAAGACAAAATATAAATATTAGGAAAAATAATTCAACTTAATTGAATTGAACTAAAATACTTTACAATCTCATTTGTTAACATTAACGTCAACTAATGTTATCAAATTAAACCTTTTTTTAAAGTGTTACCAATAAAATTTAAAGTTGAAGTACTAAAATGAATAAATTAATAAATAAAAATAATTAAAAAAAAAATACTAATAAAATGACAAAAGCACACTAAATTATTAAAACTAAAATTAAAATCAACACGGAAAATGTAAAAATAAAAGCTAATTCAAAAAAATTTATATATTAGAATCTATTTGAGGTTTGATGAGGTTATGGGTTACTTGATTTTGGACCAATGAGAATTCAGTGTGGGCGGAGCTACTCAGCAAGTTAGTTAGTTAGAGTTAGAAAACTTTATGGGGAAACTTACAAAAGTTGGAAAGCATCAACAGATAAAATGTTTAACGTGACGCTTTTGACCACTGTTGCTAGTATCGACAAAACCATTCAAAAACAATGAGGTGATGTATTGATAAGTGTCATACAAATAACCGTTTAATAAAAAATTAAAGTTTTAAGGATCGGAAGTGGGCAGTTTTAGCATATGCTAAAATGCTTTGGTCTCTTAACTCTGTTAACTGTGTAGAAAATATGCATGTTGATGAATCATTGAATGTGAGATCTTCACTTGAATGCCAAAAGATCCTTCAAAACAAACCCTGTGTGTACGTTCAGTGAGACAAAACACTTAATGTGCATCTGATGTCTGGTGTCATAGCGGCTGAGGTCAACAGTCTCAGCAGTGACTGAGCTAAACTCAAGGGCGGTCGTCCCACCTGGAGTCGCCCTTTTACAAACGGTTCAATCTCCCTCCATCAAGGTGACTGAGCTCATAACTCAAATACCAGCGTAGAGGGCAATCCCAGCGGCCATGTAACAACACCTTACTGAGAAAGGACACAAAACATTACATAACATCGGATTTTTTCGTTAACTTTGATTGCTTTCACCGTGTCCTTCTAGCAGGTGCAGCTGAGCAAGCAAAAGTCTAATTTGAGCTTGTGTCGTTCATATGAAAGGGACCACTGGGGAAGAACCGCTCTCATATTCACACACTCCAGCAGAGAACATGCTAATCTCACAACAGCAAGAACTACTTATTTTAACCATTAACTCAATTCACTGCAGTAAATTACCCCTCATCAGCTCGTGCTGCTGAACCCTGAAAACTACCAGTGATGATATCCACCAACACACAATTACACTCCCTTTAGAACCCAACAATCACGGATAGCTGTACTATATAATGCTAAAAATATTAGGGAATTTATTTATGAGGCTTTTTTTTACCAATTTTTAGAACATATTTGATCATCCAAAGTAAATGAAGTTTTTAAAAATGAATGTAAAAATTATGCTTTGATGTCAAAATTATTTAAATTAATATAAAATAAAATTCAGAGCAAATCAATTGATAGAGTTTATGTAAATAAAAACGTTATTAAAGGGGTCATATAATGGTACATGCACTTTTACAAGTTGATTGTACTGAAATGTGTGTTGGCAGTGCCTGTACACAACCATCATATAATGATAAAAATCCATCCAGTGTTTTTGTTTTAATCTCCTTATATGTGCCTGGCCTCAAATTGAGCCGTTCGATTTTGTGACGTCACACGCTCGGAAGCCCCTCCCACGATTGTTGATTGACAGGAGCGTTTCAACACAGACCCGCCCTCGCTCGTGAGGGAGCTGTCAATCACTCCGCGCGGACCGGCGCGCTCATTGTTGATATGCTGGAGCACTGTCTATGAGCAGAATGGCGTCTAAGCGATTGTGGTGTTCTGTTCTTGGGTGTAATAACGAACACAGCAGTCATTTTAATGTTCCTAAATCCGAACCGCTGAAGACGCAGTGGCTGAGTTTGTTTTCGAAGGGAATATTCCCCACAAGCAACGTCAATGCTTTCATGTTTGCGCGAATCATTTCTCAGCAGACTGCTTTATAAACGAGGAGGTATAAAGCTGGTTTTGCTAAGAAGCTGCTCATGAATAAAGGATCGGTACCAGCTATTCGTGTTCCTGCTGAACCTCTAGAACAACTTTATTAATATAAAACTGAACTTTATATTAATATTTATATTAATCTTTGCAAATCGCTAGCTGCACGCTTCACAATGAATGCGTCTAAGGTTTACACTCAGGGTACATTACGGCATGTTTTCTATGTATGATGTTCTCAATATAATTCATAATCCCACGTTTATACTGAACAACGCGTTATGCTTATTGTGTTACAAATGGTGTATGCACAGAACAGAGAGGCGGGGTGAGCAAAGCTCATTATCATTTAAAGGCATATGCACTGAAACGGCGTGCTGAAAACAGAGCTGTTTTTGACCAAGTAAAATAAGTGTTTTCTTACAATACTAATGAGAATTTTTAATTAAAGTATATTACAAACTTTTAATTTAGACCCTAAAGAATCATACTAGCTTGTACAAAAATGGCATTATATGACCCCTTTAAATTAAAATTCATGATGATAATAATATGAATCAGTGCACCTGCATTATTAATAATAATAATAATAATTAAATCAACATACATCTCCTGGATGGATGGATGGCTTTGCAGTAGAACATGAATTATATGTATATCAAATGAATGACCATCATCACATCTGGTGGTTCAAGTGTAGATGGATTGTAATAGTACCAGTGTTGTTGATTTGGAAAATGTATATGGTGAAGACATAATCCCAGCCACTGGTGTTAGTGGTTCAAGACCAACAGGATTAACATCCCGTTGCCAAGACAATTTTCCAGGCCAGAACTGGGTAAGCAGGAGTTGCAAAAGGCTACTTTCATCTAAACCCTATGAAGGACGAACGTCATGCAACAGTTATTATACACTGGGTTTGTTGAATATAATAATCAACTGACAATATGTCAAAGGGATTGCAGTGGAAAAGCTGGAAAGCGTCTCCCCAGAAGAGCATTCTGGGATAAATGCACAGGTCAGGAGTCTATCTCAACTAAAGATGCTTCATATGGTGCTTTGCTCATTTCCAATCTCAGTGCTGGTAGAAACCATACAGAGAGTTCCTGTATTTACAGACTGCCAGCTTTAGGAGCAGATACTCTGAACGGTTAAACTGAAATGACATTGATTTATAGCGCCACGGATTTTCCCACATATAGATGCTGCCATCAAACCAAAATAATAGCTTATATTCTATGGGAAATAACCTGTCAATACATAAACAGCATAACACCAGAGCCATCAGCACAAAAAATGTTCCCTTTTGAAAGAAAGGTTTTAAAAAAAAATCAAAACAAACCATTAAAATGTTTGAGCTCGGAGTAAGATGATTGAGTTAGCAGCAGGCTTTAGCTTTACCAACACATTCATCCAGTCATGCTTTTGGAAGGCAAATTGTATTTTCACCAAATTGATTTTCTTCTCATTGATTTTCTTATTTTACAAAGTGTGATACAGTCATCTGTTGCACTAACATCGGCCATCTCTGCACAATAAGCAAACCTGTGCAGGTATCACATTAGATGCACTGAAACCTGACAGATAATGGGTGAACAATTCAAAACTACAACTACAAGTGCTCACGAGAATCAAGCTCATCGCCCCTTTGATATTTTGTGTCTGTGACTAAAAGCCCTGCATCACAGCCAATGTAATTTGACTTGTAGCAATGGCATAGAGTAATAGCTAAAGACAACACGAGAGAGCGAATACTGTGCAGTATACACTTTTCCACTATTTATCTGATAATAGTATGCCGTATTCAAGAAAGATGAGCAGAACCAATTGTGCAAGTCGTTCATAAACCCATTCTTACAAAAACTGTGGCATGCAATTCAGTGTGACAATTTAGTTCAGCCAAATATGAAAATTGTGCCATTTATCCATTCTCACGTCGTTCCAAAACTGTATAACTTTATTTTCGTCTGTGGGACACAAAAGAAGAGATTTTATTTGACCATGCAATTAAAGTTAATGGCGTCCCGCGCAACACTGAACATTAGGGTGAGAAAATCATGACAATTTTGGGGTGAACCATCCCTTTAAAGTTTTGCAAACAATTTCCATTAATTCACTTAGCTTGCGTTTGATGAATGAAACTCAATGTGAGAAACAGTATGCAATGCTAAACACTTTACACGGTAGTATACAAAGTCTCAAACAGTACACATTCTCATACAAAATTATATTTTATATGTACGTTTGAGTAAAATTAACATTTTTTTTGTTTTATTCTATAAACTACTGACAACATTTCTTCCAAATTTCAATTAAAACAATGTCATTGGAGCATTTATTTGCAGAAAATCACAACTAGTCAATTTAAAAAAAGATGCCATGGTTTTCAGACCTTGAATAATTCAAAGAAAACTGTTTTATATTCATATTAAAACACACAACACTAATGTTTTAACTTCGGAATAGTTCAGAAATCGATATTTGGTGGAATTTCCAATCACATGCGTGAATCATGCGTCTTCTTGACATGCTCTCTATCAGTCTTTCACGTTGCTCTTCTTGGGTGACTGTCACTCCTGGCACAATAATTCAAGCAGCTTGGCTTTGTTTGATGGCTTGTGAATTTCCATTTTCCTCTTGATCACATTCCAGAGGTTTTCAGTGAGGTCCAGGTCTGGAGTTTGGGCTGGCCATGTCAGGGTCTTGATCATCTGGCTTGAGTCATACATCCTTCACAAAGACAGATCTACTGAAGAACCCCCAGATCATCACTGTGGTATGTAAGCTTCTCCAGGTCTCTGTCTAACCATTAGAGGACCTGGGGCCGGTTTCACAAAGATAGACTTTGACTGTGGCTTAGATAGAGTAGATAGTCAGACTTCACATAGACATCTAAATCAGACCGTTGCACAAAGCGCTTAAGACTCTGACTATCTTAAGTAGGACTACACTGCAATGCATTCTGGGTAAAATAAGACACTTTTCAAAACAAAAAACATGGCGGATCGAGTAAGCGCATTCATCCGCTCAGTGCAGTTTACCCCAGCGGGAAATATGTGTTTGTTGGAGGAGTATAACAGATACAAGGACATTTTACTTGGGAAATTTAGCGGAGAATGTAGTAACAAGAAGAAATGTTTAATTTGGAAAGGGCCATTTTCCCTTTGCTTTTGGCTGTTTGTAATGTAACTGATTGTTACTGTTGGTTGCCAAGGTAACAGAGTCTTAGACCTGAGTTAGCCTGGGAGGAAGGCGTCTAATTTTTTTGGTCTAAATTAAGTCAGTCTTTATTTTTGTGAAACAGTCTAACTTGCATTAGACTAGTATATGAGCACATTTTAGACTTGTCTAACACTATAGACCGGTCTAAAATAGCTTTGTGAAACCGGCCCCTGGTGTCGATCAGGAGCAGGTAGATTCGTCTTTGTGAAGGACGTGTGACTCGAGCCATGTGGCAAGGTCATCCTGGAGGAAAACATGCTTCCTTCTGCTCTGACAATGTTCCCCAACTCGAAGGATTGGTTTTTCCTGCAGGACGATGACACGTGCCACACAGCCAGGCCAATAAATGTGTGGATGTAGGATCACCAGATCAAGACCCTGACATGGAGATCACAATCTCCAGACCCGAACCCCACTGACAACCTCTGGAATGCGATCAAGAGGAAGAAGGAAGGTCACAAGCCACCAAACAAATCTGAGCTGCTTGAATAAAGTTGCCCAACAGCAACGTGAAAGACTGAAAGAGAGCATGCCAAGATGCATAAAAGCTTGGAAATCAGGGTTATTCCACCAAATATTGCTTTCCGACCTCTTCAGGTAAAATATTAGTATCGTATCGTTTGAAAATTTATATAAAACAGTTTTCTTTGAATTATTCGAGGTCTGAAAACGTGGCATCTTTTTTTGTAATTTTGACCAGTAGTCATTTTCTACAAATAAATGCTCTAAATGACAATATTTCTATTTAAAAATGGGAAGAAATGTTGTCAGTAATTTATAGAATAAAACAAAAATGTCCATTGTACTCAAACACGTACATATAAATAGTAAATCCAGAGAAACTGCTTATTAATTCCGATATTTTCTTTCTTTGGCTTTCAGGTTTTACCAGTTATGATAAGACTTGAATCGCAATGACTACATGTATGCATATGACGCTGGTATTATGCATTTTAATGAATAAAGATAAAATTGATAATTTAATTATAAATATTGTGTTATATTCTATGTTGTTTTATGAAAATAAAAAATGTGTTCTATCTATCGCTGCCAGGTTAGTCTTGTATTGAATTGATTTATGACTGCCGTGTGCCTAATGATTATAATATAACGCTTTTTAATGAATGATGGTAAAAAAAGGCATTTAATTTGAATGAATTAAATATGTATTAAATTACAATTAAGTTTTTAGTGGACTCTTAAATGTAGTTTTATACGCCATGCAGTGACGAGTAATTTGCAGCTAATAGAGATAGATATATTCACGCTCTTTTGTTTTTCTCACAGTAAAGCACATTCCACAAAAAATGCAATCCTACAGTACAGTACGTGAACATTTATTCACAAGACCAACGTGCCAATCCACAAGAAACTGATTGGCGTAAACCCATAAAACTTTGAGCAACGGGCACTGACGTCACTGCCATTACACGATAGGCTGAGGTGCATCACGAGATCAGAGTTAAGAGATACAGACCCTCTCATCTCCCTATAATAAGACAATCTCTGGTTTAACTTCAAAAGCCTGTACAACAACATTACTTTGGTTGGCTACTGCGATCAAGTAGGAATACCTACAAGTACAGAGAGACCTTTAAAGGGAACATGGTGTTTCCATGGACGGATCAGAGCAGTTTCTGGAGAGCAAGAACCCGTCATAACGACCCTCATCTCACATTTACACCCTTCGGTGCGGCCCGAGGGAAAGCGGTCGCCTCATGCCCTCTCCAGCAAGGCCTGCAGCAGCGTTTAGCAAAACCTGCTGCTCTCGATAGGGGCACGGAGACGGAGAACGAATCGAGAGGGGGAGAGAGAGAGGAAGAAGAGAAAGAGAGGGGGTCCCTAGAGGGCTGAACAATCAGACAATTTCAAGATCACGAAGCATTAAACCAATCCCGGCAGGGTACACTAATTAAACAGCCGGGCCCAGCACCGCCAACCAATCCCCACAGAGCAATTAAATCCATCCCCTCTAAAACACTGTGGAACCTGTCTGGGGAAAACCACGGAGAGAAAGCGAGAAGAAAAAACATAAAATTCATCTGGAGAGAGCGAGAGAGGGGGAATGCAGTAAGCTACTAACAAGGGGAACTGAACGGGAACGATTCAATTCGATGCTTTGTTCTTTTTGTCTTTATTTTTTAATTACTACATTCAAAATGCCCCAAAAACAGTCTTTACTTGGGGGCCCCGGGACCACAGTTGTCATGACCCCCGCGTAAATTCATATTAAAGAGTTCAGGAAATGCTTCCAGATTGGAAAGAAAGAACAACTGCCTGGAGCTCCTTAATAAACCGGCGGAGATGATCACGGTGTCATCCAGCACAATCTATTCACCGGCGCACTGATCAAAATCATCCCGGAATGAAAAACGACTCCATCATCCGTCAAAGAGCTCCTGGGCGACTCCGGATAACTTCCCAAATCCAAATTACATTGGAAAAGTGCGCATAATAACGTCACTATCATCAAAGATCGCATTTGTAATCCATATCAACTTCCTGTTTCTTGCAATATGCTTCACGACACACTGTGCTGAAGAAGAAGAAGCTGTGTAGAACACCACACAAAAAAGACAATATTTGGTGGTTAAACCTGCATTCATACAAGTTTTGAAACATTAGAACTAATTACTCAATAAGAGAACTGAAAGCAGGCAAAGGAAAAGGATCACTGAGAGCGTTTGGTCTGCAGTGTGTGTACGTGTGTGTGGCCCTGTGTGACTGTATCTAAACTGCCCTTTGGCGTGTTGAGACGTCCCACTGGTTCCAGTCAGAGCTGATTTTCTCCATTTCTCTCTGAGGCCGTTATGTAAACACTAGAAGTGACAATTCAAAATAGGCGACAGACTACAGAAAAACTGCATTTTAGATTTGCTTAGCATGGAAGCACACGCATCGCATGCAAATTTAATTCACACACCAAGCTACTAAACATGCAAGAAATGTGATTTTCTTTATAAAAATGACTTCAGCACAGTAATGCCATGGTGCTTTGATTTATACTACTATGATATTGAACATTTACTATTTAAACTACCGTTCAAAAGCTGTTAAATGTTGTTAATGTTAAATTTTTTTTATTATTATTTTGAAAGATGTTTCTAATGCTCACCAAGGCTGCATTTATTTAAACAAGCATACAGTGAAACAGTGATATTGTGAAATATTACAATTTAAAACTTTTTATATATATATATATATATATATATATATATATTAAAATGTAATTTATTCCTGTGATCAAAGCTGAATTTTCAGCATCATCACTCCAGTCTTCAGTGTCACATGATCCTTCAGAAATCATTCTAATATGATGATTTGCTGCTCAATAAACATTTCTGTTTATTATCTATTTTGAAAACAGTTAATATTTTTGTGGACACAATGATACATTGGTGAAATAATTCAATAATCAAGACTTAAGTGTCTTTAGAATAGATTCTGTCTAGAATAGATTCAGGTGTGCGAGGTTAATTGATAATAAAATAAGCACAATACTCATGCAAAACCTGCAGCCATGCTTTTAGGGCCAGATTTACTAACAGCTTGCTCCAGCGCAAACCCTCTTTTGGCGTTAAACAACTGCCAGGATTTACTAAAGACACACAGCTGGAAAGACGTGGACAGGGTTATTTTTTTGCGGCTAACCTTATTGCATATGTGGGAGTTACCGTTTTTTAGATGCAAAATTTATGAGGAGAGTATTTCAATGAATCATGCAAGGTGATTTACTAAGGTTTGCGCTAGTCAAGTTATT
Source organism: Rhinichthys osculus (assembly GCA_029959095.1). Lineage (NCBI taxonomy): Eukaryota > Metazoa > Chordata > Actinopteri > Cypriniformes > Leuciscidae > Rhinichthys > Rhinichthys osculus. Next base: position 3,935,813 of record JARWKJ010000017.1, read on the forward strand.
GGTATTTGCGTCATTATTTACCACCCGAAAAAAGCATTTCATAAACCAGACGCTAATTTGCGCTGATCTTGGTAGATTGTGTCAGTCATTATGGAAATGATCCGACTAAAGTGTTCTTTACAATTTGTGCGTCGTCAGTAGATCACGCGCAGAACTTTCCACTCCCATCTGCGCTTTTTTGGAATTGCGCCCTCACATTAATATTCCCTGTTTAGTAAATCTGGCCCATTGACTTTTCTGGAACATTGCCAAGGCGTTGCTATGCGGTTACCAAGGTATTCAAGGTGGTTGCTAGAGGATTTCTTATTGGTCTGGTGTGAAAACAGTCCTGCAACCTCAAATCTCTGTGATCTTCTGATTTCTAGAGATGGATCGGGTCCTTCAATGTGCATCTGAGTTTTTATTTTTCACCGGATTTCTCATCCAGCAGGTGAAATTCGTAAGACTGATCACAAAGTACACCAAAACCCAAACCCCAAGTATGAACACTAGTGTTTAGCAAGGATATAATCACTATTAAAGGTCATTTTTTATACCTGATTGGTGCTGTTGTGAACTAGATTGTGTTTGCATGATACAGGGATTTTTTTTCTAGTGCACTTCACTGTGTGCACTTTCAGGGTGAAAAAACACATTACACGTACAGACGCTTGCACACAAACACACACACACACAATCATGGGGTCTCCTTTATCCCTGAAGGGCAGAATGGACAATAGAGAGCTGAATTATGGTGACTGAAGAACTGGCTGATATAAAAGCGGCACAGAGAGAGAGCAGAAGAAGAAGAATGGAGGGATTCAATAAGGCCTCTGTAAAATGAACAAGAAAGGCCGTTGCTCAATACATCTGCCATCAGACAGTCAAAACAAATAAAGAGGGCCGCCGTACAGGTACACAGCTCAATATGGCCTCACTCGCTCTGGCTTGGTCTGCCAGCAGGGAGAAGAAGACACAGCTATATACTCCAACAGATGAGCCATTAGCTCTCCCTCTCTCACAATCTGGTTTATAGGGCCGCTATCGGGTTTAGCCGGACTTTACCTCGCTGGTGCGGTAGACTAATGTCTCCCCGAAGTTTTGTTAAAACCTCATTATTTACTGAAGTGCCGAGACCATCACCGTCCCCGAGAGTGAGCGCAACGGGTATTAATATGAAAATGCAGAGATTCATTGCCATGACGAACTATCAGACTCCAGCACGGATCGATGGGGGAAAAATTGAGGATCGGTGCTTCTGGGACGTCGTTAAGGATTTAGAGGAGGAACCGGCTTAAACGGGGAGTGTCTGTCACAGTTTAGCCGTGTGTGTGTGTGTGTGTGTGTGTGTGTGTGTGGTGCGCACCTCAAACACATGCGCGAGGGTCAGTGGTGTGATACGTCTATGCAAATCTCCTTACGTGTGGCGCTTATGATTAATTCATGCAGCTTCGAGTGATGGCCAATTCTCAAATAAATTGTTCTTTTTAATGATCCAGTTCAACTGATTCCCAAAACATGCTGAAGTTTAATAGGATTAGGGCAACGGCAACAGTAACGTTATTAAGAATAAAATTCTGATTAATAAACAACAGAAAATGGCATAACCTACAACCTAAATAAAAAACAACCTCATATAAGCAGGAATAATCAGTCATTTTACTACAAAAATTAAATGTAAAATGTCACGCAGGAATTTGAGTCATTCTTTTGATTCCAATGCCAAAGAATCAGTGAATCAGGATTTCTGAACATTCAACTGATTCATTTTTATGATTACATTGAAACGATTCACAAATATGTTGAATTTCAATACTTCTATATACTAACAACATACTAATACAAAGGGTTTTGAATATATTGTTATCAACAACAAGATTCTAAAGAATATTATGTTTTTAACACTTTTTTTTAATGTTTAGAACAATAAAAATAACAGAATATGACAATATTACCTAAATAAAAAAGATAACCTAAAAAAAAAAGGAATAATCAGCAATTTGATTAAATAAATAAATAAATGTAAAGTCACACTGAAATTTAAAAGAACCGATTCACTGAAACAAAGGCTGAATCCAAAATCGTCTCCTAAACCCTCACTCACTATTCCCTACGTTAGTCCACTAATACAGTTCACTTGTTATCAATATCAGTTGTACACTCGTTATTGCGGTGCAATTTGTGATTGATTGAGTGCACTCGATAACGTCCACTATGGTTTTGGACACCTCTACAAATAATGCCCTATTTGAGGGTATAGGGGGGCGATTTCAGATTCAGCAAAAGTGTTCAAAGGAATCAATTCGACAAAACGAATCAGACTGCTCGATGCGAAACCCACAGAAATTATTTAAGCGATTATGGGTTACTATGCGGTTACTAAGGTATAGTGGGAGGTTGCTAGGTAGAGTCTTACTCGTCCAAAGAGTAAACAAACTGGCCAAATGTTAATAACTTCAGTTTAAGACACACTCATGCAACACAGTACTAGTGAGACATTGGCTTTGTGTATTTAGCAACTATCAAAGCACATGCACAAAGGGTTAATCCATGGAGCAGTGGAGGAGAATGGGGGAAAATAAGTGTGGACAGGTATGAAAATCGAGCCCTAGGAGGGTCACAGCGATTAAGGGGCTGTTTTATGACAGACCGGCTCTCTCGCTCGGTGAATAGGCACCCGGCGTCGAGCAAAAAACGGTTTATCATTCCTCTCCGCACGCTGAAGTATCCGCTTTGAAGTCTTGAGCGCTAATTCTACAGAGGAAGGTTAAACTGCTTAAATCTTGAGTCAGTTTCACTTCTCCTCTAATGTTGTCGGCTGAGCGGGAGGGGAACGTGACTCTGAGATCTTCACAACTCAATTTGCAGACACGTAAAAGCCTTTTCTCGACGCGTTTCTCTCCTCTTTGTTTCCTCTGCCAAAGGTTCACAGAGAGAGAGATGGAATTTCCATTCTGCCAGTCTGATGGATAAGAGATTGTTCTAGGCAGCTTTTTTGTGTGAAAGGTGAGACATTAGGGTGCACACTTATGAAAATGTTTGTTTCTCAGCACAGACGGAAGCTCTCTGTGGTTAATATGAGTTCATAATTGCCTAATTCGACACAGACTAGCTTTTCGAAACAATCTAATGACGGTCAGCGCAAACACGCACACATACGAGTCGATTTCATTACTTTACGATTCACATGCCTAATGGCCTCATACATGCACAAGCACATGCACCCTCACGATTAACATGCGTCAGGACTAACTGTGAGCAAAATGTCACAAAAACCATTAAACCATATAAATCCGTTATGATGTTTCTTGCATTGTTATGAAGCACAAATGAGTAAGTTCTCATCTAAATGATCAATGAAACACATTGTCCTGAACTTAAGCCCTGTTTACAGCTGATGTGTTTTGGTCGATCGGATCACAAGTGGACGTAAATACACCTGGAAGTAAATACAGGTGTAAAGGGGTCTACTCTCTGCCTTCTGACCTAAACATTATGGGAAGTACACTAGAAATACATGATTCAAACTTTTGTCGGCTGCATACGAAAAACGTACCAAGTACGGGTTTAACAGACAAATCGACTCTACCATGATGCTTTAAGCTTGACGTCGACTAGTCGCTGATCATTCATGGCCCGTAGAGGGCGCAACAGGATGAGAAATCTTTGAAGTCCAAATTTAAAGGACAGGTTTGGTATTTTACACTTAAAGCCCTGTTTTAAAGCTGCCGTCAGCAACATTTTTTTGATCATATTCAGTGAAATCGACACTATAATCTGACAGAACAACATAAATAAAGTGGTTTTAGAAAAAAACCCGAGCTTCTAACTCCACCTGGAGCGTGTTATTTGTTTTGCAAAAATCCACAGCTCCCGGTTCATCATGTCCAATCAGCGCAGGGGGGTGTGAGATCTGACTGTCAATCACAGATCGGGCACACGCCACCCCTCGCGCACGTTACAATCACATGCACACGCCTGAAGTTCGCGGAAGTTCGCGCAGTAACGAAGAGTGATGGCGGAAAATCAAGTAAGCGCATTTAGAGTATAAATGACGTTAGCAATTGCAATCTATCGGTAGATTAGCCAGGACAGCATACCTCCAAATACTCCATGGTGTTGATGGATGCTGATGAGACGGGCGCGTTCCAGGGCTCTCAAGTTTTGAAGACAGGTAAGAGTGACACCCAGCCGACGGGGGGTTGGATACATTTTTGTCATTGGTTGTTGCGTTAAATCTTACCCAGATACAATAGTGCTATTTTCTGATTGGCTATTGTGTAGCTCGACGAACAACACCAGAGGAAACACGCTTGATTCATGCCGGTTCCACAGTGAGAGCGGCGCGGCCAGAGTTTTGGGCGCTGCGGCATATTTAATATATTACAAATAGTTTTTCAGCGTGAGAAATACAATGTGTGGCGGGAGAGCGTGACAAAAGACCGAAATGAGTGACTGTCACGCTCAATGCGTGACACTTGAGAGCCCTGGCGTTCACTGAAAATCTGGTGCACACGCACTGACGAGCATGAACTGGGTGGGAGGGTATCCGTTGATAGTGGGGGAGGGGCATGAGAGTTGTAAACATTCAAAATTTTCCTAAATCCACTTAATCTGCCAGACTTGCCGACTGCAGCTTTAAGATCGTTTCTGATGAAATAGAACGGTTAAGATTGAAATTTGGACACATGCTGCTGGCCCGAGAATTTTTGGTTTCTGTGGTTGCACCCCCCACTGGAACAATCCTTCATAAAACGCATTAAACTTTAGTTTACAAAGACGTGAAACTCTCCGAGTGGTCTGGGGTGTTCACTGGTAAGCTCACACAAAAATCTGCAAAAGATGCTTTCCAACAGGTGTTTTACCATTCGTTGTAAAACTCTGGACCTATTTTTCCAAACGCCTCACACCCGTGCATTCTTCCGTTGAGAGCTTGAAAAATAGACACTCCAGCCCAGTTGGTGGCGATGATGCACCTTTGCCAATTGCAAGCAAACTACTGGCATTTCATTGAATACACAGAAGAAGCAGAAGAATACAAACAACCCCATTTCCGTTTCCGGCGGCGGAGTAATACCGTACCTCACAGCACATCCAATACAAGTCAAAGGAGTTGGACAAAAACTACGATAAAACCTGTTGGAAAGCATCTTTTGCAGCGAAAATATAAATGTAAAATATCGAACTTGTCCTTTAAGTTTCAGTTAAAATGACAAATAAATGCATACTCAGAGAGCGCTCCACAAGATATGTTTGATTATACCATCTAGATGCTCAAAATTGATTGATTAGTATCGGGTCGGCTCGCTTGGAACCTCAACCGAGGTGGTGCTATTTAAGTGAGCCGTACCGAGCCGTGGAAAAGCACCATAACACACACTCACACAGTGTCCGGCGTGGTGTTGTGGCTGTCAGAGCAGAGACGAAACCTCCGTATTGTTTTTCTGTTTTCTCCAGGCACGTTCAAATGTAAATTACGCAAGCTTATTTTGTCCAATAGATCAAAAGATCAGAAAAAACCCATACATTTACCCGCTCATACACATGAACAACAGAGACGGATTAAAACACCAGGTGTAAATAGACCAAAACGCATACCAGGTGTGAACAGGGCCTTAGGATCTTCTAACAATGGCGAGGATTAACTTTCAAGAGTTTGATGCATGTTACCGTGGAGAAGATCAAGGCAGAACGTGGGAGTTTCTAAACAAAGCAATTCTCTCATTTAATTCACGTGTATAGTATCTATTAAACCATCATATTTTATTGTCATGCATAAGTGCAGCATAAACTCTGTAGTTTTGTTGTGTTGCCAGCTAGTAAACGTTGCTGAGTTTTCCTCTCGACAACAGCGTTTTATCCCTGCAAATCCGTGCGCCTTGCAGAATATCTCTAAACCGTTTCCAGATCCAGCGCATTTGACAGCAACAATAACAGCAATAAACACTGATCCCCCCCCCACACACACACACACATGAATGAGTACAGAGTTGAAATGAGTCTTTTTCACGGCCAATTGGTGATGGTTGGGGAAAAGCTCTAAGCAAACTACAACAGAAGGAGGCCACACACACGCACAGAGGAGTGATGGCACTGTTTGACAATATCACCGTCGTGTTTTGTGGAGGAAAGATGACATGCAAACACCCGAGTCATGCAAAACACAGCCCTTGAGAAACTGGACCCAAAATAAGTGAGAAAAACAACCACAAGAGTCAAGGCCAAAGCTACACTAGAAGGTGACTTTTGCACCACAATGGACCCTTTTCAATTCAATTCATGTTTATTTGTACAGCACTTTTCACAATACATATCGTTTCAAAGCAGATTTCCAGAAAATGCATGTGACTCTAGATTACAATACAAGAGGGATCTGTTATCTATGGAAGCTAGTTTCCGCCAATGAATAAAAAAAATTATAATAATTGCGACTTTTTATCTCACAATTGCGAGATATGAAGTCAGAATTGTGAGAAATAAAGTCGCAATTGCGAGATATAAAGTCGCAATTATGAGAAATAAAGTCGCAATTGCAAGATATAAAGTCGCAATTATGAGAAATAAAGTCGCAATTATGAGAAATAAAGTCGCAATTATGAGAAATAAAGTCGCAATTGCGAGAAAAAAAGACAGAATTGAGACTTTTTATCTCACAATTCTGACTTTATAACACATAATTGCGAGTTTATATCTCGAGATTCTGACATCTCTTCTCAGAATTGTGAGATATAAAGTCGCAATTGCGAGTTATCAGGTCAATTCTAAGGGAATTAACTTTTTCCCCTCAGAATAGTTTATATCTCGCAATTCTGACTTTATATCACGCAATTTGACTTTATATCAATCAATTCTGACTTTATATCTCGCAATTCTGACTTTATATCAATCAATTCTGACTTTATATCGCGCAATTCTGACATTATAACACGCAATTGCGACTTTATATCAATCAATTCTGACTTTATATCTCGCAATTGCGACTTTATTTCACACAATTCTGACTTTATATCTCGCAATTCTGACTTTATATCAATCAATTTTGACTTTATAACCTGCAATAGCGACTTTATATCAATCAATTCTGACTTTATATCTCGCAATTCTGACTTTATAACCTGCAATTGCGACTTTATATCAATCAATTCTGACTTTATATCTAGCAATTCTTAGAAATAAAGTCAGAATTGTGAGATAAAAAGTCGCAATTACCTTTTTTATTTTTCATTCTGTGGCGGAAACAAGCTTCCATAGTTATCAGAGGTGACTGTCCAAGTAAAGTATTTCAGCAATCCACATACAAATGACCTGTGTAAATTTTAGGCAGAGACAATGAGCTCATTCAAGCTATTATTACAAGTTGTGAACCTAAGGATTACAATATATAGAAAATTTAGCATTGGTGCATGTTGATTCAGAGTTTGCATCATCTGAAGTCCTCGTTTTCACATTTCCAAGGTTCTCAGAAACTGAAGTCATCATAGTTGGGTAAACTTCTATAGTGGTGAACGCTCGGAAACTACAACAAATATCCTTTTTGCGATCCCAATCTCCTCAATAGCAAAAGACAAAATCCACAATAGCATTTATATGACTTTCCAAAAGAGTGGTTATTGGTCAGAAGAGAGAAAGATGTCAAGTGTGCATCAATCCCTCAGCTGTTGTATTAGAAACAATCACACAGCAGCATAATGTTATAAATGGACATTAAATTGTTTAAAAATTAAAATGTTGCCAGATTTACAATCTGTAAAGAAGCATCATATCAGTCTGTGAAAAGTGTCCAAGGTTTCCAGACAAGATTACCAAACACTCCTTCCTCCCCAAACCTGCCATGACTATCTATTTTGCAAGAACAAACAAACAGAGGAAATCTTCAGGAAGTCAACCTATGCTTTGCTGCATTATGAATTAAGTACAGTGTTTATCCACGGTCAGTTTTCTCTTTCAGGTCAACTAGGGTCATGACAGGGCAACTATTTGAAGAGAATTTTAAAATTCTGTCATTATTTACTCAACTATGTCCCTTATATACAACAGGACTGCATTCTTGAAGTGCATTGGGGATGTATGCGTGGCCATTTGCATAGTTGTATAGATGCCTTATAGCCTCTGCACAATAAACTGGGAAAGGAGAAAGTTTTTAAACAATGCACTTCAGCTAAAATATGACATGAAAGACAAACTAGAACAAATATACAGAAATAAACAGTCCTTGTTTTATATTTTAGGTTACGACACTGAAATCCAACTGTTAAAAATCGCATATTTCATCAGCTTCCATATTGGTCACCAATGCTCTGCACTCTGGGACAAAAGAGGACAGTCTGTTTGCACAGGGATCTTGTTAGCCTACTCCCTATTGGTCAGATCTGTCCTAAAAGAGACTAGCAGGGACCTCTTGGCCTGTCCTTTCCATGAGCGCCCACGGAAATGCCATCTGGCTGGTGTGAATTATTACCACGGCAACGGCCATGTGACCTGAGACCAGTGGAAACCAAGGTCACCGAAACCTGTAGCCCATCTATTTCTGTGTCATCTCTTTTATATGAGGTTAGAAGAACCCGGTGTTCGTTCTTACGAGGACATGTCCGATCACTTAGGAGACAGATTTAATGAGAGACATTATTCGGTGTCGTTCTCATCTTCAGTTCAAAATAAGGTCATTATCATTAACAAAAGACAGAACTAGCAGCAACTAATGATTTTCTAGGAAGTTAAAAGAAATAAAAATGAGAGCTGGCAAATATATATATATATATATATATATATATATATATATTAAAATAAATGTAAACTATGAATGTGCATCAAAAAGTCACTTTAATTTTTTCGGTGCCATGTTATAATTATTGTTTTATTATAATTAGTATTATTATAAAATACTAAAACTAGTCATTCTCAAAAAATTCTCTAGTCTCTAGTCATTTAAAAAAATAATAATAATAAAGTGTAGGCCTATATATAAATATATGTGTGTGCTGTAAAATCGATTAATCACGATTCATCACATCTTATAAACATATAATGTGTGTATATATATTTTCAAAACTATCAAAACCCTGTTGCAAAACAATTTCTCATATCAACACATGCATGATGTTCATCCATTCACTTTAACATATTTTACTGAGAGAATATCTCCACAAAACACTGAGAGACACTTATCGGTATGACTTACATCAAGACTCAAGACAAGATGATGCCAAATATTCCCTCTTATGAATAGTGAGACCCAAATGCAAGGCTTGTTCATGAGGGAATATCACCGAAACACCTCTGAGGATTAATGGCAATACAGGAACTGCTGTATGAAATGATGTAATTTGAGAGCAACCAAAGCGACAGCCATAAGCCACAGACCCCAGCGAAAACATCATCTGACACGGCCAGATGCTCCGCTACAGACCAACACAGACAAAGAGGGTCATAAATCAACTGTCAGCCGCAGATACCCCCCTCTCCTAAACTTATTCGTCCGCTGGTCAATACAAGCAGTCGCGCTTCATTCAGGGGGGTCTCGGGTTAGAGGAATAAAAAATCCTTTTCCAGGAAGAAGAGTTTGAACTTGAAGCTTTAATACACATGAAGTTTTGGACATGTTAAAGGTGCGGCAGACCTGATTTTTTCCCACCTTTTCTCTTTCACCCGTCCTAGTCTAGGGATCTCGCTGGAGTCCAAGTTCAAGAGTGGGTGAGGGGCCCTCGGGGGACGCCATAGACACGACGTCCCGCAGGGGCCACAAGGAAGAATAACAAAGACCATCACAGCATGCAATAAACAGCGTCTGACTAGATTCATAAATGAGTTAACAGTGATGTCTTGTAAATATTTAAAATGTTAACATCCGGGAATATGCACCCGTACCAGATAACAGCAAACTTAACAACTTAAGGCTACAGACTTAAATGTTAGCAGACAATGCTCTGAATTTCAGATTTATAGCTTTGCTTCGGTTGTAACATGAGGCAAAATAACTTTTAGATGGGTGTTTTGTGAGACAAACAGCTTCATAAGTAGCATTAGTATTCTTGCAACTCATTAATCAATTGATTTTTAAACTCAATCAGTGCAAAATGCAAGAGACCCATATGGAATGATAAAAAATGACTATTGCAACGACATACCGTTCAAAATGTTGGGGTCGGAAAGATTTTTTAATGTTAAAGTCTCTTCTGCTCACCAGCCATTTATTTGATCAAAAATACAGCTAAAACAGTAATAATGTGAAATAATATTACAATTTCAAATGTTTCTACTAATATATTTAAAAATGTAGTTTATTCCTGTGATCAAAGCTGAATTTTCAACATCATTACTCCAGTCTTCAGTGTCACATGATCCTTCAGAAATCACTCTAATATGATGATTTGCTGCTCAAGAAACATTTATGATTATCAATATTGAAAACGGTTGCGCTGCTTGTGGAAACCGTGATGCATTTTTTTTTTCAGGATTCTTTGATGAACAGAAAGTAAGCAAAAGCATTTATTTGATATTTTGCAACATTATAAATGTCTTTACTGTCACTTTTAAACAATTTAATGCATACTTGCTGAATAAAAAAGGAATAAAAAACATACTGACCCTAAACTTTCAAACGAGTATTTACACTAAAATTGAAGCATCCACAAATGTTTTTTTGCTTCCTCACATGCATTAAGTTTCAATAAATTGCTTCTCCAGACTGAAATCATGTACTAGATGTGGAATGTTTCCACGAAAGATTAAATAACACAATATACTTTAGCTTCCCCCCACATGTGAGCCGGTTATATGCTGTGGAAGCATTTGGTGGCTGCATTCATGTGGCATTAAATATGACTCGAACTGTCACAGGCTGCAGGTGAGAACATCAATAACCTGAACCAGGTGTGACCTAGACTAACTCCAGAAACAAAGAAAAACTCTGATGTGCAAATGTGTGTGATTCATGTATGGAGCCCAGCAGTAACACGAGGCTGTGCGCTCACTGCTGGTGTGGTTGTCAAAGCCACTTTTACCAGCTGATTCATAATGACAGATGGATTTAGACTCTTTAACTCAAAGCAGATTAAACAATGTCAAGAGTTGAATGCATGCACACTGAATGAAATCTGACAACTTGTTCGGTATTTAAAACAAAAAGATCAGCTAATTCACAGAAACCCTTTGTCCTGTCCTCTAGGGCCACCGTAGACAATATGAGAAACATGACTCCTCCTCCCCATCAAAACGTTCAATATTCAGATCAGCAATCGATCAATGTGTTTCTCAGTCATTGATTCTTACACTTTAACATTTAATCTCCTCAATCTGGTTACTCTTATGAACAGCGTTTTGATTCATCACCCTAGTAGACATATTCTGAGCACATTCCAGACAATAACCATCTGATATTTGTCCAGATGAGCTCTCCGTGAAAACATGTTTGCTCTCCCTGTCCATGAACAGGCTCAGGGTTTGGATAACCTCAATATGGATGCGTTACCCGGAGCGTTCTGTCCATCTGTATTCAAAATAATAAAGAATGAGAGAGACCCTCCAACAACAGAACAGCCTATGGAGCCCTTCTTTGGAAAGGCTTGAATAACAATCGGCCACACACACACACACACACACAGACAGATCTGATTCCTCTCCGGCTTGGCTTGGCATGCTCTTGTCATTTCTTATGTTACAGAACATCAATCATAGGGCTGAGTCTGTGCCCTTGCGCTGGCCGAGGCTGATTTACAAACATTAGCAGGGAATGCAATTACACAGTCCGAGAAGCGCGAACAGTCAGCCAGCGTTCTGGTTTTGGAGCGTCACAAGCGGTGTGGATGGAGCGTTCACACTGCGGTTGGAACGAAACCGGAGTGCACGGTTAAATACGACAGGCTGATACATTGTATCCTGCAAAAATGCACACAAAAATACTAACAATAGCAAAGGGTCAATTATTTTTTTCAATTATTTGTATTAAAACATGACTATCTCTTCTATTGAAAAGTGTAATTAAAAGGCTTTATATACATTCACACACACACACACATATATATATGCAAAACTTTGAAAAATGTGTGAAGAATATAGAAAACATAAATTTATTTGAGGTTTTTTTTAAGTTTTTCAAATACATATGAACCCAACATGAACACAAAGATTGCATTTGTAATAGAATTACCCATATGTTTGAAACTAGATTTTTCAAAGATTTCTTAATTTTAATAATCTAGAACAATATTATTTGACATTGACCCTGAAATCATAAGTCAATTTGCAGGCAAAGCATATCGTTAATGAATTAGGCTACACACACCAACATCACATGCAAGGTTGAATCTTGAACATTTGAATACATATGTTGTAAATGTTCTTAGCTAACATTTTCTTAAAGTCAATTTAAAGCCATTGCAAAAACATAGGCTACATCTTTAAAATAAAACGTATTTGTTCTACTTTTAATGAATACTACTGTTAACAGCTGGCGAAATGCATACAAGGCATAACATAACACATGAGCACATTGAAGTAAATATGCATTTTATAACAGGAATACTTACTATTAAGTCGTGTCATGATACATAAAGACGTCAATAATAAACTTTGCTATAACAGAAACTCTGATGGTGCGACGTTCATTACGCTCCATGTGATCATTACTGAAGAAGCACACTAATAAAGTCAATACGCGAGTGATAGATACATACAATCAGCATTAAATGTCTAAAATATATGAGCTGTTTATTTCATAAAGTCTGAGGTGAATCACAAACCGGCACTTGACAGAACGAGCCGCGCGCGCGCGCGTCACCGTTCCGTATTTCTATTAGAATAAAACACATTAGGCTGATAAAAAGTTAAAGTCCACAACTCGGAAAGGCATTAAAAGTTTCTGTTTCCAACAAAGCTCGTGTATGAAGCGTTAAAATAGCGTTAAATGTGGTGTTAAAGCGCGTCGGTGTGCGCGAGGCTGCAGCCGCTGCTCTTGCGCGCTCCTGATCAATGATTGAACCGAACAAAAGGCAGAAGAGGATCAATTACTAATAACTATCAATGCAACACCACCATCCCGTCCCTCTAAAGTCACCAAAAGAGAAAATGCATGAAATGCAAGGTGCATTAGCGCGTATAGGATCGTGTCGTGTAAAAAAGGTGAGAAATAAGACCAACCTGAAGCCGCCGGAGATCAAATTTCTTCCAATATTGAAACATCGATCCCACATCGGCGGCCATCTTGAGCACAATATTCAAGAGCGGCTACAATAAATATATGGGCTGGATTCCCCCCGTTAAACAGCGTTGACGATTACACTCCACATGGAAAAAAAAAATGTTAGGAAAATAACAGTTGTGGAAACCTAGACGGGACGCGCAGCGCGCGAGAGCCGGTGGATGCGATATGAACAGAATATAGATGCATATAGATGCATTAGTGCAGCTCCCGGGATTGCACTTGATTTTGGGTTTGGTAAAGTTATCAATACTGACGTAACGGGTTGATCAATAACGTCTGGGAAGTGGAAGGAGAACAACGAGCAACCAATGCGCATCGCCAGATGTTTGATGCGTAAAACGGTGAAATCATTACATATCATTAATGAGCCCCACATAACGAGATTTGCAACTTTAAGTCAATAATGCGCGTAATGCATGCTATAATTGCAATTAAAAGAGTCGCACGAATAGAATAAACACTGAATGGATGAAAGCTTTTGTGTTTTGAGTGAATATATATATTTAATAATGTCCTTGTGAATAATGAAGTGCTGAATAGTGCCATTTATGGCACGAAGATCAGCGTGATGAAATAGTGCTGTCGCTTATTAAAAACTCTTATGGGGCTTTTTAACATATTTTTAGTAGATGATGTAAACTGCAAAAAAATAAACAAAACAAGTTCGATGTGGTAAATATTAGTAAAGCAGCATAAAATGCACAAGCTTGAACAAAAAGTGAAAGTTTAGTCTATATACAGTTAGTTTATGAGATCCATGGAGCTGTAATGTGTGGAATTTCAATAAATACCAGGAATATTTGTTAGTGACTTATCTAGAACATTTTGTTAACGAGTGCAAATGCAAAGGTGTTTTCTCTTACATATGCTCTTCTGTGTGTTTGAATGCGGTTGAATAAAAAAATGCATTCCTAGACGGGGGAAAAGGCATAAATGTTATAGTGGGGATTGTGCGATCAATGCATGATTTGAAATTCTGAATGGACAGTTCTGTTCAAACGTTAACACGTGCTCCCTCTTGTGGAACAGGACCGTGTGGCCCTTACAATGAGGACTATATTCTGACATAAATGTAGCACATTTTGTTCAAATCACATCTTTATCATTATGATATTGGTGTAAAATAAAGACAAGCATCCAGAGCCAAGATTTCCCCTAAAAAAACTCACTGTGGCCCTGTAAAACTTTCTTATTAACACATTTTGCATAATGACTATAACTGCAGTTCTTTTAAAAAAAAAACATTTGGTAAACCTTGTTCAGATGATTACAAAAAGTCTGTGGATTTATGTTGGTGTTTAGAAAAGGCCGTTTGACGTGTATCTGAAAGGCTCTGGATTCTGGCTTCCAGATATCAGTATAATAATGTCTTGAAATGAAACTGTTTAAGAGGTTAACTGCTCCGCTGGCTTGTGGACTGCGAGCAATTACCAGTGAGCACATCTGTCATTCTCCTCTTCGCCATTAAAACCAAACGCAAGTCTATTTTTAAGTAGAAATGTATTTGCACTTTGTAAGCCACCTACGGGGAATATAAAAGGTGCTTATTAAAAGTTTCTGTTTTATTGCTTTTTATTTATTGCTTCAGGGGGGGAAATAACTGCGTCGGTTTTATAAGAAAGGAATAATATATCTTGTTTTGATGTGGCTCACTGTTAAATTTGAAATTTAAATCAGTTCTGATATACAAGCCTGATGCACCAACACTTATTACTTTTGTTCAAATCTAAATACGCGGACATTTTGAGGGTGCAAAGACTGTTGGATTATTGAGAACAGAACAGTGGGAGATTTTTACGAACCACTGTAGGCAGCAGAGCAAGCTGTGAGGTTTTGTAAAAAAATAAAATAAAATAAAAATACTGTTTAGTCTAACATCTGAGACGAAAAAATGGCAAAAATGAACAGTAAGCTCAATATGTATCTGAATAAAGAGGTGATACAGTGTCCATCTAATGAGTGCATTGGTGTGTTTGGATTGACGTTGTGTATGCAGTGGCCTAGATACACATAAATGTTTGACTAAGCTTGGCAATAATATAATTCCAGGAATATCGGCGAGAGCTGCTGAACTCTGATATATTGATCCACTCTGGAGTGTAAAGGCCTTGAAACAGAAGCTTGTTGAGATTGCCACCAGGTGGCTGGAGTGATTTAGCATGAGATTTTGCATCACATTATTCCTCACGACCCAAAACTAGAAACTAGAAAGGTTTTAATGACGACCTATTATGCCCTTTTCAAAGTCTTGCTTTTGTTTTTGGGCTCTACTAGAATAGGTTTTCGTGCTCGAATTGAATGTTCAAAATACACATTACATTTCATATTTGACATTGTTGCAGAATGTCAAATAGCCTAGAAGCTCTCTTCAGGCAGCGTTTAGTAAAAAAAAGTATTTATCGCTAACTTCCTTCTGTCTCTTAGGCTGCGTCCGATGTCGCATAGCCTACTTCCCTACTATATAGTAGGCAAAAAAAAGTATGTGAAACAATAAAGAAGTATGTCCGAATTCACAGTACTCATAGGCAGAAAGTATACCCGGACTGCCTAATTCTTACGGCGAGATTCTGAAGTGTGCATACGATGGACACTTTACTATCCCATGAGGCCACAGGAGAGGATTTATGAATGGCATGAAGCAACACAACCAACGATGATAGGTCACATGATAATGACAACATGGCGGATGTAGGCTAGTAGGCCTACGTCCAGATTACATTCATACTACACACTCAGTCATACTATATAGAAAATACTTTTATAACGGTCGTGAAGTAATTACTTATTCAAAATAAGTACCTACTCCAGAGTTTGCGATTTCCAGTCCTTTCCTCAGATTTACGTCATTGAGTGTCCACTACTGGTGGAACCCTTGAAATGTGTTTAAATGAAATAAGCCTTTGATGAATCCGCAATGGAGCTGATTTATTAGTTACAGTTTTTTTCCTTATGAATTTGTTTTGCGCATCATTCTATAGGCCTGTATGTATGCTCGTTAAAAATTAAATATAAACAAATATTATTAATATATTAATATGTTATATTAAATATGTTTAAATATTAAAAAACAAAAGAAAATGCTAACAAAATAAACTATAACTGTGTTAAAAAAAACAGTAAACTTAAGGTAGTGACAATTTCTGCTGTGACGTTACAATCATGTTGCATTGTGGTCTATAAATCTGCCTGAAGAGTACGTTGAGTGGACTGATCAGGGAGTCGGCCATTTTAAGGATGAAGTCCTTCCGGGGCACCGAAATGTTCACTCCCTAAAAAGTCCCACAATGCACCATGAAATCCAAGGAGTGTCAATCCTCACCATGTTCCCTAATGTTAGCCAAATCCTAATGAAATACAATAGATGTTTTTTAAAAATACAAACCATTATTTAATTATATAAACACATCACTAGACAGGTAATGAACATTTTCTAGCCAAGATTTATAGTTTATGTACGGCTGAATTGTTGCACGTATGTTTCACAAACAAAGTATTTATCGTACTTTAAATAACATTAACAAACTATGACAGAAAGACAGTTCTGATGTTGTGCAATGAGGACGTTGTCATGTCTCTAGAAATAGAGTCGTCAGTGTCCCAATGTGAAGTGAGCTAGGGTCCTTAGTGCCCTTACCAGTGCCTGAACTCCTGTACACGATATACTGATTCACGACCTAGGGAGCTGATTGAGACGCACCCGAAAACATCCACTACTAACTAACTCAACCAGGCCCCGCCCCTTTATTCAGCGCATGCCTTGGGCGGGAATCATTCAAATGATGAATATTGTGACGTGTTCATTTCCGGAAGAAAACTCAAGACTACACTGGAGGAGTTTCAGGGAGTTCAGAAACAGTGACACTGATATAGAAATATAAACTTTGTGCTTTACAGACCCTTTTCATGCTCAGACAGCAACATTACACTCTAAAGAAAGTTGAAAATATTTTTTTAAAAGCATTTTAGGTCCTTTTTTAAAGCCATTCCATGTAATTGTAAATGACCACATGATCATCTTTGGAAGGGTAAACAGTTTTTCTGGAGTCAAAAAGGTGTAGTAATCTACTGTTCGTGACATGGTCCTGGGTCAACATATTTTGTTGATCCTGGATCAACATTCCTGTCCCAAAATGTAGTCCTTACCCAATCCCTACCCTTAAACCTAACCCTACCCATAACTTTTCCCTAAAATCAGAGGGTAATGAAAGGTGAATAACACTGATGTTTAAGTACTTCACCCTGGTTCTAAGCCTAAACTTGACATAAACTGTAAACTTGTCCCTCAAATCTGATTGGTTGATTGGAAAGTTGATCCAGGATCAACAAAGATGTTGATCCAGGAACATGTGGTACTTGGTGAAATCACGTTCATCGTTAGGGTCCACTGCAGGGTTTCAGTGTGAGAAGTCAAGCAGAGGTCACCTTTCTCCCTCCTGACAACATCAACCAGACCAAACCTTCCTTTCTGCATGTTTTATTATTCGTGTTACACGGTTTCAACGTTAGCAGAACATGTTAATAGTGGATGTGATTCTCTACACCTGTGGATCCTCTGACTTCATGCATCCACTAAAATCACCTAAAGACATCAAGGCTTCACTTTTCTTCATCATTTGTTTAAGTTAGTGACACTTGCACATCTAAATATCCAAAAGTTGAGCTAAATAGTATGAAATGAACCTACAAAGAGTGAGAAACAGTCTTACAGAGAAATGCCGCTGTAAATCACACATTCTGCTTTAGGAAAGTTCTAGCTGTTTTCCAACAACTGTCACCCGTCTGTGTCGAAGCCCATTGGCTCCTGGATTAAATCCCTTAAATCAAAATTCTTATAATAACTTCTGAAGTCTATTGGCTTCCTGGTTAAGCACCATGGAGGATGTATTTATAGACAGTCAGAGGTGGAGAATGGGCTTATATAAAATCAGCATTTCCACCCTGTCTGAAATCACTTGTGCTTTGTTTCCTGAACTCAAGGGTTACGATTATGGTGAGTTTGCTTTGCCATGCATTTATTCATTCATTTATTCTGTCGTAGATTTTCAGCAGACATGTGACTCACTGTTGTCTTGATGCGTCCAAACGAAGATCTAATTTCTGTCTGTCTAAAGTTCTTTCTTTCAGAAGTTTAAGTCTGACTCATCCGTAAATTCACTTTCAACAAATAAATCAATGAAACGTAAACTGTTTCTGTTCTCAAAGATAGATACAAACATTTGCATTTCTCAAATCGAAAACAGGAGACAGATCTATTTATCGCTAAAAAATCTAAGCATTTCATTTGCTTTAGATCACAAATAAGATCTCTTTAATGTTTCAGTTGTTTCTACATGAGATTAAAATGTGAGCAAATGGAAACTTCCACTCAATGTTTTTCTCCTAAAAGACCCAAATATCTTGTTCTGAAATAAGGTTTTAGAACAAATCTCAACAATGGCTCCAACTGTGATCAGATTTTGCAAAAATGTTTTATATATATATGAAACATCACGTAGTTTCATGTAGTTTTACTTGTAGTATATTTTCAAAGTTTCTTTGCGATAATCAGCATATAAATCAATCCAGAGCAAAATATTACTACTAAGATAAATATGACTAAATATTACTATAATAGGGTTCGGTTAGGGTTCGGGTTAGTAGAATAAGTTGGCATAGTTGTAAAAAATTATTGTTATTATGTCTAAAGTGGAATATCGAAATAAAGTGTAAACATATACGTTCAAAACCATTACTATTATTAATGTTTTAACGTCTCTTATGCTCATCAAGCCTGCATTTATTTGATGAAAAATACAGAAAAAACAGTAATATTGTGAAATATTCTTACAATTTAAAATAATGATTTTCTATCTGAGTGTACTTTAAAATATAATTTATTTCTGTGAAGCAAAGCTGCATTTTCAGCATTCCAAAAAAAAAAAAATATTAAGCATGAGCACAACTGTTTCCAACATTTATAATAACTGAGCATCAAATCATCATATTAGACTGATTTCTGAAGCATCATGTGACACTGAAGACTGGAGTAATGATGCTGAAAATCCAGCTTTGATCACAGGAGTAAATTACAGTTTAAAGTATATTAAAATAGAAAACCATTCATTAAAATTGTAATAATATATCAATATAAACTGTGTTTATTCCTCCTAAGGAATTTTTGAGACAATTAGATACATAAATGAAACATAAATAAGAGCTCTCTTGAGTTATGGACCCTCAAACTCTGGATTGATTTATGCTGTTTATCACAAAATACTTCCGTATAAAACTACACTTCAGCTCTGACCTCGTGTACAGCACAACTGTTGAGATGTAATCCAGACAGAAGGCCGACGAGCAGCTGTCGGGCTGCGATGTCATCCGGCAGAAACGCATCTCACAATGTTTCCCAAATTCTGTGGCAGGAATGTAAATAGTTGCGATTAATCCCTGTCTTGGTGGGATTACCTATCAACAGGCTCAAAGATGAGGCTGTCAACAGTTAGCGCCAGTGTGTAATCCCACATCTGATCCACTGGCTGACTTCTCTCTCTCTCTCTGAGCTAATTATACATCCAGCAGCGCACCAAACCTTGCCATTCTCAAACTCACACATCACGACTCATATTCAGCTCAGGAGAACCTTCAGTTTAACATCAACTCGCCTAACTCCTGAAGAGAAATGAAATAGACACAAATCAGACATGCATTGACTGCTATAAAATGAATGTGAACATCCGCTCAGTTCATTTGAGTTAGTAGCATACATTGAGACGATGTTGAGAGGAGAAACATCAGAGAAGTGGGAGACTTCAGCAAAAGTCTCGATGTAAACAGATTGCTTTCTGTGATATAAAGTCAACATGAGACTGCGTTTGCAAGCCATTTTACTGGCATGATGAGACATCACCAAGTTTGGGGTCTGTTTTTAGTCTCTTCTGCTCACCAAGGCTGCATTTATTTGTTCAAAAACATAGTAAAAAATAATATTGTGAAATATTATTACAATTTTATATAACTGTTTATATGTGAATATATTTTAAAATGTAATTTTTGTATGTAATCATTACTCCAGTCTTCAGTGTCACATGATCCTTCAGAAATCACTCTAATATGCAGATTTGCTGCTCTTATTATAATCAATGTTGAAAACAGTTAATATTGCTGCTTGATATTTTTCATAGAAACCTTGATTTCTTTCAGGATTCTTATAGAAAGTTCAAAAGAACAGTGTTTATTTGAAACAGAAATCTTTCGTAACGTATCGCCTTTATCACTTTTGATCAATTGAATGCATCCTTTCTGAATTAAAGTATTCATTTCTTTCCAAAATAAGAAAAGAATTGGGTCACACTTTAGATCAGGGTCCAATTTTCACTATTAACAAACTATTAACTATGACTTTTGCCCCGATAAACTCCTAATTACTGCTTATTAATAGTTAGTAAGGTAGTAGGTTTAAGTATTGCGGGATGTAGAACATGGTCATGCAGAATAAAGCATTAATATGTGCTTTATAAGTACTAAACAGCCAATATACTAGTAATATGCATGCTAATAAGCAAGTTATTAGTGAGAATTAGACCCTAAACTAAAGTTTTACCAAAAATTTTAAGTATTCATTTCTTTCCAAAATAAGAAAAGAATTGGGTCGCACTTTAGATCAGGGTCCAATTTTCACTATTAACAAACTATTAACTATGACTTTTGCCCCAATAAACTCCTAATTACTGCTTATTAATAGTTAGTAAGGTAGTAGGTTTAAGTATTGCGGGATGTAGAACATGGTCATGCAGAATAAAGCATTAACATGTGCTTTATAAGTACTAATAAACAGCCAATATACTAGTAATATGCATGCTAATAAGCAAGTTATTAGTGAGAATTAGACCCTAAACTAAAGTGTTACCAAAAATTATAAGTACCCCAAACTTTTGAATGGTAGAGTTTCAGTGAAGGGATGTCAGCCAAGAAGTAAAGTCAAAAAGGGTTTTTGAAGCAAGTTATTACATTTAAAAAAAAAAGTTTTTTTCTCTTATTTCCAGTGTGTAGGCCTACTTCTATTTAACCAGTCACCAGTATTCTGTGTAATGTGTTGTTGCAGGCACCCAAAAAGGCAAAGAAGCGGGCAGAAGGAGCCAATTCAAATGTCTTCTCCATGTTTGAACAAGCACAGATCCAGGAGTTCAAAGAGGTGCAAACCAAGTGCTCGTTTGACCCTTATTGTCTTTATCCCGACTCTTTCACTGTGATATTGAGCGGCGAGATTCCCGTATGTGACTTCAATATGTCAGTGTTCATCATCGCTAGTGAATAATTCAGAATGTGTCAGTAACGATTAGCACAGTGGAGTGATTTACACCCTGAACACACACACTCCAACCTGCTGTCAAGCCCACGAAATTTGCGTGGAAAATGCAGCAGGACAGACGTTGTCTCTGGTCTCAAAGCGGCTGTGAAAAGATCAGGACAAACAGGATAAGCGTGACGCTGATCCGAGATGGCAGTGATGAAAACGTGCAGACAATTGCGACCAGTATCTCTCTCTTTCAGTCTGTCTCTCTCGCACATATCACAAACAGAGGCAAAGTAAAGCGGAATTGCAGGACCTATAAATATACAAACACAGGGAGTTTTGCGAAACAAGATAGGCTGCCTACATTACAAAAAATAAAGCACCGTGACAAGGGGTTTGGGGGGGATCTGACCTCTAATTAAAGAATTAGTTCACCAAAAATGAATTAAATGTCATTATTTTCTCCCCCTCACGTCATTCCAAACTTGAAAGTTATTTTTTCTGTGGAACACAAAAATGGCGGATTTAAGAACCTTTCACGCTTTACAAAAAACCCCCATAAAATTATCCTTGAAATATCATAATCCACATGATAGATTTGCGTGAGAAACAGGTGTTTTTAATCTTTCTCCTCCACCAAAGCTCTGAAAACTAGTTCAGATTCAGAACTTTGTTGAGTTGCAATTCAATGTTTCTTTTGCATTAGACAAAAAAAAAAATGCTTTCAATTTTTAGGTGGAGTTACAGTACTGTGCACATACATTTTTTTGAATTCATGTGCCTTGTAATCTTTAAACAAAACAACTATTCATCATAAACAAAATAACCTTGTAATCTAAAAATAATCCCTCTTGCAGTGACATCTCTTCTACTCTCCTCTTCTCTTCTTCTCTTCTCTTCTCTTCTCTTCTCTTCTCTTCTCTTCTCTTCTCTTCTCTTCTCTTCTCTGATGATGAGGGCGGGGCAACCTGTCACTCACATGAGATCCACCAATAGCAAACCACAACCATCCAATCAATTCCCCACAAACAAAATCAAGCCCCGCCCACATTTGTTCTTGTTCCAGAAGCGGTTTCAATCTGATATACGTCACAATAGGGAAGAAAAGACTATAAAAACTTGTTTCACGTTGACTTTAACAAACACCAGACTACATTCTGCATCCAACTCACACTCTCAATATTCTCTCTCTTTCATCTCAGGCTTTCACAATCATGGACCAGAACAGAGACGGCTTTATCGACAAGAATGACCTGAGGGATACATTCGCAGCTTTAGGTGGACTGTAATAATCTCTGCTATACGTCCGTGTCGTTCTGCATTGTTGGTTGAAGAGTCTCTCTGACAGCAGGTTTGACCTCTGACCTCTCTGCCTCCGCAGGCCGTCTGAACGTCAAACAAGAGGAGCTCGAACTGATGCTGAAGGAGGCTCCAGGACCCATTAACTTCACCGTCTTCCTCACCATGTTTGGGGAGAAGCTAAAAGGTAAATGGTACAGGGTGAAATGTAAAAGCAGGGCTTGCTATAATAAGGCAAGCGTCTTTATGTTGCCTTGGCAAAGATCATAGATTTTCCAAAACCACTAACTCAAAACCAACATTTCTGACTCTATCTATCTATCTATCTATCTATCTATCTATCTATCTATCTATCTATCTATCTATCTATCTATCTATCTATCTATCATCTGTCTGTCATCTGTCTGTCTATCTATCAATCATCTATCTATCTATCTATCTATCTATCTATCTATCTATCTATCTATCTATCTATCTATCTATCTATCTATCATCTGTCTGTCTATCTATCTACTTATCTATCATCTGTCTCTCTATATATCTATCATCTCTCTGTCTATCTATCTATCTATCTATCTAGTATCTATCTATCTATTTATCATCTATCTATCTCTCTATCTATCTATCTATCTATCTATCTATCTATCTATCTATCTATCTATCTATCTGTCTGTCTGTCTGTCTGTCTGTCTGTCTGTCTATCTATCTATCTGTCTGTCTGTCTGTCTATCTATCTATCTATCTATCTATCTATCTATCTATCTATCTATCTATCTATCTATCTATCTATCTATCTATCTATCTATCTATCTATCTATCTGTCTGTCTGTCATCCATCCATTCAAAACTTTGATGTCAGTAAGATTTTTTTTTAGAAATCAATAATTTTATTCAGCAAGGATGCATGACATTGATCAAAAGTGACCGTAAAGACATTAATAATGTTATAAAATATTTCTATTTAAAAAAAAAAGTCTATTCATCAAACAATCCTGAAAAATCTATAATGGTTTCCATAAGAATATGAAGCAGCACAACAGTTTGCAACATCAATAACAATCAGAAATGTTTCTTGAGCAGCAAATCATCACATTATGATGATTTGAAGGATCATGTGACACTGAAGACTGGAGTAATGATGCTGAAAATACAGCTTTGATCACAGGAATAAACTACAATTTGACATATTCACATAGAAAACAGTTATTTCAAATTGTAATAATATTTCACAATATTACTGTTTCAACCACCAACATCACCATAGCATCACAAAATTTTATTCAGAATATGTTTTAATTCTTAAAATCGTATAGATTGTAGATTATTTAAACTCTGGCTGTTTTGGAATAAGTCTACAAGGGGACAAGAAATCATACAGGGATTTTCTTTCCTATTAAAGTCCTACAGAGTAATTTGATCCCACTGAGAATCATAATGGGCCAATAAGGAACTATTATGTTCTGGAAGCTCTTCTATGAGCCTATATGAAGATTCCCATGTCAGATTCCACTAGGAGTCATGTACAAAGTATGTCTTTTTTGCATTCCTAGAGGATTTTAAGTTCAGTCATCTCTCTCACCAGTTTTCCATTGCTCCATAAAAAACAAAAACAGGTGCCGATGCAGAGGAGACTATCCTGAATGCTTTTAAAGTGTTCGACCCCGAGGGAAAGGGGACTTTGAGGAAGGATTTGTGAGTAATATTTAAGCTACACAATACTATAAAAAGATTTCCCTGCTTCTCTGTAAATCCATTCCTCCAAAGATTCTGCTTTGTTTTGCAACTTTGTGACTGTACTGAATAGATGCTGTACATACAGCCTGTTCAAACCCTGCAAGCATGTGTGAAGTGTTTGCCAGACGTAATTCGATTATTTCAAAAGGTTAAACCGAAGTTCGTCTCTCCTCACAGTTTGTCAGGGATGTTGACAACGCAAGCGGACAGATTTTCTCCAGAAGAGGTTTGACATCTTGAGATTATTTGTTTTATGTCACACTTCAGCTCTCTGTGTCCTAGGCAGCACTGTTATATGTCACAATGACATTCATATTATATACAAATAAAAATCTGTCTATATGTGTTTATATAGATTATGAACACAAATAGTGAATTTATAATATGTATAAATACAACCACCCATTGAAACACCATAATACTATATTTTTGCTCCGTCTTTCCTCAGATGGAGGAGATGTTTAGTGCTTTTCCTCCAGACGCTGCAGGTAATCTGGACTACAAGAATCTGGTCTACATCATCACACATGGAGAGGAGAAGGACCAAGAGTGAAATATCTCACTTTCAACAGCTCTCAAATAAACATCATGACTTTCTCAGATGTAGTTCTGCATATATGGTGCAAAAAAAAGATTGCCCTGCTATATAATCTTACATTTCCAGCACTGAGTTGAACTATTAAACCAAATGAGAATGCATTTAATATTAGAGTTGGTGTTGTGATTTTTATATGATGATATACAGTCAGTGCCACTGCCTAATAAAACATGTGCAGCAAAATGATTCATTAGCCTAGATACCTTTGCATAATGTTGATTTCTGATCAATTTACAGCAGCCCCAAACAATATTTTGACAGTTAAATCAATTTATAAACTTATGAAGGCATTGTATTAGCAAAACAGCAAAGCAAGTGTTATTTACTATAAAGAAAGTAAATATAAAGATACACTCAAACTAAAATATTTCATTATATATGTGTGTGACTGTGTGTGTGTGTGTATAAACACATCCTAGCTGAATAAAAGTATTGATTTATTTTCTTTTCTTTTAAAGGATCATGTGACACTGAAGACTGCATTAGGCCTATACTATATTCGTAAATCGGACTGCATCTGTCATTAGAAGTACATTTCTTGCCATTACTTCGCGGTACACGGTTTTTATATTGCATAAACTTCAATACAGACAGCAAACTCACATTCAAGTTTCATATTATTTCTTTTCATAGACAGTAAAAGAGTTTCTTTTCAGTCACACTGAAGAAAAAGCGGTGCAGAAAAACACTGGTAAAGAGAGACTAACTAACATAAGCCCTTACTGCCACCTACTGTCTGAGTAGTGGACTTACAATACAAGGTCTCTCGTGTTATTGTTATTTCACAACCCTGAACCTTTAAAAGAAGTCAAGGTACATTTTTACAAACTTCTGCAGTGGCGAGTCATCTCAGGCTGATCGTCCACTTCTTACAGTCTCTTTCAAAGATGTGCAAGGTTAGGTGAACGAGTTTATTCTACGGAGTATAGGCTATACTGGGTGTTTTTAACCTAAAACCGTGAATTAAATCTTAGAATGTATAAATAAAGACTGGCACTGAAACAAGCTTCAAATTATTTAGTAAAAAGAAACAACATATTAAACTTTCCTGGCATTTGCAGTGAACATACCAGCGTTTGCAGGCCTACACTGCAGTGTTGAACGTTATAGCACAAGTGATACAGAAAGAGAGACGAGAATCTAAAATATTTAGTCACTGATTGATATTGATATTTATTTTTTAACGCCATTTCAGCAGCAGCATGGGAACAAAATCGTGTACATAAAAAAAGTTGTATAATTAAGATTAATGCAAGACTAAAAAAAATCGAATAGACATTCAGATGACACTTTTTCAATAAATCCGTTATAAAATAAAAAAATAAATAAACGTTGACAACATAACCTTATATAATCAGCGGATGACATTCTATTCATGTTGTTTGTCTAAAGCTGTACTGCGCCAGCACGACCACTAGATGGCGGCAAAGACTTCATTACAGTTTTTCTTGTTGATAACCTGCAAAAGCGTGTCACTTGCTCAAAATGGATAGCTCATTCCTCAAAAGTAAGTATTCATGTCAATGAAAGTGTCAGTGTCATCAAGATGAAAAGTCCTTACACCACTGTTTATGAACAAGATAGTCAAATGGCTTTGTCATGTTTTCATTATGACAGTTTACTCTGTAAATGTTTTCCAATGCAAAAAAAAAGTCAGATCTTGGTGACACTACCTGAAAATGCTCAAGACAGCACTATATCCATTTGAAAACTACAGTAAAGTTACACATTACTGTATTTAGTGAGGTAACTGAGTATGTGTATGTTTCACTGGATATGTATGTTTCACATTTTTTTACTGCATATGCTCTTTGCAAATCTAATTTGTTCACAGCATTGTGCAAAATAAAAAATACACCCTTATTTACAACAAACATAAACTCCCTTTGGATAGAGCTGTGCAAAACTGTAAACAATATTGCAGTACATATTGGAACTGAACATACAACATACATAGTACTGTAAATCATTCATGCACATCCCTTCTCATCAATGAAAGCTGAGGTTCACCTGAGAGAAATTGTTCAATTTAGGATAAATTTTTTTTTTTTTTTTTAAAGATAACAAAAATAGTAAAATTAGCTTGACAGATTTCGACAACTAGTTCAACATTTTTGTATGTGATGACTCAAGCAGTGAAATGAGGACTATTAGTTTTATATGGAATGACTATTCAGCATTCACAAGTATAGTTAATTTTGACTGACATGACACAAGCAAATGATAATGTTATAAAACAGCAGAGAGTTGTATGAAAGTCCAAAAGCATTTGCAATTTGTTGGAAGGAATGAGAAACTGCTACTATGACGTGCACAAATGACTAAATGTTGTGGAGGTTGAACTAACTGTTGTGCAAATGTAAATAGTGATGTGAGAAATGCACCAAAGCGACTGAGACAAACTGTGAGTCAACACATCTGTTTCATAACACCACACCACCCCATTGGAAATAGACAAACCTCAGTATTATAAACTACCAGACTTAGGCCTGGTTTCACAGACATGATTAGGCATAGTTCAATTAGAACATTTAAGTAGCTTTTATAAACATGCCTAAAAAACATTACTGTTGTGCATCTTGAGACAAAACAATGGCACTGGCATATTTTAAGATATGGCAGTGCAAGTTGCTTTCAGTTTCAGCTCAAACATGCATTTTAGTGTAGGACTAGGCTTAAGCCTTGTCTGTGGAGCCATGGGACTTTTTCTACCACATTACTAACATCATAAGACAGGTTTAATTGAAAGTACTGATGCTAGTAGTTTGGCATATCAGTGGTTCAGCCAAGTTCAACACGTGCTGAAAGCTGCAGAAACTGGCCTGTGGCCAGAGGTTAGGAAGTCCATGTTCTCGTACTGACTGAAACCACAAGCTGTTAAGATGCATTATCCCTCCAAAATTGTCTATAACTCCTAAAATACTCATGAATCCGTATTCAACTATATAAAATATGATTGTTTACAACCCGAATCTGAATATTTCAAGTTTAATCTTAAATAATGTCTTTGTATTTTACCAAGAAAGAGGCAGCAATACAGAAATAGACACGGGCCAATTACATGAAGCTTGATTTTTTTATCTGCATCACCACAAAAACACACAGTAACCCATTAATTAATATTCATGAGTCAAAATACATTATATTTGTAAAATAAAATACATTATATTTGTAAAATTTACTTTTGACTGATTATATCCTTATTCCATCTGACATTTTTAGTCATAAAATCAAAACTTTATACAAAAAAAAATGTATACGTAATTTATCAAGTGCAACCGGGTTCAGTTTGTACGTCATATTTGATTAACTCAAAAGCCTATGTATTGGTATTCTTTCACTGGTCCCCATTAAACTGTTATACTCCATTAAAGGAACACGGGTTGCGTAACGGCGTCTGACGTCACAGCAGTCATAAGACTACAGTCGCGCGCCGCGGCCTTCAGTGCACGAGCAACAGACACGCGAGCGCGCAGCGATGGGGCTCAACGCGAGTAAAAGGAGTTTTATAAAACCCGGTTCGACTTGGATGTTCTGAATCACATCGGATCGATCACTATGGAGAGCTGAATGCGACAGATCGGTGATTGATTCGTAAAGGCAGCGAGATTTTGAAAGTTGATGCGGTTGTAAGGTCGTTTAATAACATTGTGGATGTGGTTGTTGTAAGTGACACCTCCAGACGTCATCAAGGGCCGTGGATCTGTTGTAGTACTGAGTCTAACGTTAACCGGGGGTGATGCTGTCCGTTCTCTCGTACGGTCGACTGGTGGCCCGGGCGGTCATCGGCGGACTCTCTCAAACCGACAGCCGGGACTACAGCCTGGTGTCCGCCAGCTTCGGCTTCGGGAAGGACTTTCGCAAGGGGATTTTGAAGAAAGGGATGTGTTATGGTGACGACGCGTGCTTTATAGCCCGACACAGATCTGCTGATGTGTTAGGTATGTAATCGCTAAAACCATTAAAGCATCTTTGTGTTGTATGCAAAGATAATGTGCTTGTAAGAACTGGTTTAGGCAAGTATCATCGTGGTTAAATCGCTTCTGGCGTCACAACCGTCGTACATCGGTGGGTTGTAGGTAACGTTACAACAACAGGAGCCTTTGCAATGTGTATATTATTTATATTTTAAAAATCAATTAATGAAATCAACTTAAATAACGCTTTAAATAACATTATTTAAGTCAATTTTAATGACATAATAGTAAACATTAAGTTTAATTGACTGCTTTAAAATATCTCCACTTAATTTGTTACTACGTATTTGAATATATTGGAAACGTGTGTTAATGCTTGTTGTAGCTTTACTACTGCATACAAAATGAATCCAGAATTGCTTCACCTGTCGCCAAACAATTAAAGAGTATAAAATGAGTGGGAGCCGGTTTCTAATGTTTGGTGCTCCATGTGACTGGAGGGTATGAACTGTTATATCGCTAGCATTTGCAGTGGTATAATATTTCACACCATTATTCCATAACCATATAGACCAGTTAGTAACCTCAACATTGCTTCTAACCCGAGAATGGCAACTTTTGGGGGTTAACAAGAGTGCAGATTAGTTAGTGTAACAGAAAATCCATTGTCTAGTTACAAGGAAGTGCATCTGAAAGATGTGGGTGCAAAACAATAGATGAACACTTAAGGCCACAGACTTGGGTTCATCTTGACGGTGTTTAACACTGAAAAGCAAATCTTTTACTTCATGCTTCTCTTGGGAATAAAATTATTTTTTACAAGGAAATAATGGCTCTAAAGAGTTTTTTAGTAGTCCTTCAAAGTTCAGTTTTAAGATGAAGCAGATTAGGCCTTGTACTGCACCAGTTTTCTGTCATTTAAGCCACTCATACGGAGTATGCCTACTAATTCAAATGTCAGATGTTAGTAGACCTGCTAACATGTTTCTAAGACCTACTTGGACAGCTATACGTCAAAGTCAAATTAACCTGGGATCTAAATCCTCTTCTACATCTCAAACACGTGAGCAAGGTTCTGCGATGGCCTAAGAAATGACAACCAAGACTTTTTCAAGCTTCAAGCCAGCAAATCTATCTCTGGAAATCCCAGTGCTTTTAAGGCGAGATCACAAGAGGATGGAGGTCGACGAGGGGCCTGGCCTTGTATGGTCACGAACGAGGGTTCCTGCTCATTGTCAGATAGGAAGCTGGGAGGGCTTTGTAGGGAAAATTCCCTGTCTGTTGGACTGATTTGGAAATGCGTGCACATTACATCTTTGGGGTGTTGGCAGTAAACGTTTGCTTTCTTAATATTCAATCAAGACTGGTCTGCAAATCACTTTATTTACTTGAGCATAACTAGTGGTTGACAGATGTGGGGTTTTCAATGGTAAATGTGCACAAAATCGCAAATTAAAGTGAAATTAATACTCTTTTCATCATTAACTTAACTGTCACCGTCCCACAGGTGGGACGTTTGCCATTATATTTTTAAAACAATAATATCTTAGTAAAAACGTTAAGTAATATTGACATCTTAGTAAAAACGTTAAGTAATATTGACAAACTATATATCATTTGAAAGCTTACAATCTCTAGTTTCCATATTTGGTGACTGCTTTTCAAAATAAATTACAGAGGAGCCGTAATTTATCAATTTGCAACAAGAATATTTTCATACTCCTAAGGTGTGTTCAGACCTTTATTTTGAAATGGCAATAAACAAAAAAAAATCATGAAAAAATGGTAGAAACCTCAGTTTGTTTTCATGCCAAGAGTTCAAAAGATAGCATCCATTCAATTATTTTAGAAAAAAAGGTCTGAATTTTTTTTAAATATAAAGAAAAAAAGAATAAATTTACCATTTGTGATGTGGCAGCGAGCTATAATGCACATACATGTTCTTTGTATGTGTTTCTTAGAGGTTGAATTCATATCAAAATCTGCCAAACTTCCCATACTACTTCTGAATAGGATGTCTACTTCATAAATTGTATGAAAATTCTGGAAATAATGGTTTAGATCACCCAAAAACACATTTGGAAATGGAGGCGCCCTTATATGGGCAGTAATGGAGTCTGGTTGTGACCTAGTGAAAAAGTTGGGTACTGCGCCCAAACAAAATCTTACTGAAAGCTAATTTTTTTTTGAGAT
The DNA here is from genome assembly GCA_029959095.1 of Rhinichthys osculus. Classification (NCBI taxonomy): domain Eukaryota; kingdom Metazoa; phylum Chordata; class Actinopteri; order Cypriniformes; family Leuciscidae; genus Rhinichthys; species Rhinichthys osculus. The sequence goes on from JARWKJ010000017.1 coordinate 3,967,006, forward strand.
ATCAATCAAAAATTTTAAACACAACTTGTTCAGATTTTTGGCTTTGATTTTTCTGCAGTTTTAGAGTCGCCCAAGTTTTGAAAATATATATTTAATGTAAAATATGAATAATATTTATTTTTACATTGTACATTTCCATAAACTCAAACTTCTATACATTTTATTCTGTTTCACTTTTTTTAATTTATTTAACTTCTACAAAAATCTGCCAAATGTCTTCTTTAAAACAAAACCAATATTACGTCTATATTCCAAAGCATTCTTGAATTACAACCATTTAAGTTTGAAATGTGCATTTTCATGTCTATTCAAAAAAAGGGGGGTGACACTTAACAGGTTAAAACATGCAGGGGTGTCATCCAATTACAATAATCTCAAAATGGTCAACAGATAGCCAACATATTAGTCTATCACTAAACATAACCATTGTGCTTTATATAGCAGCTTAGAAATGCTATTACCCTACATTATTTAGTGGGAAATCCTGTGGTTGAGTTTATTGTCATCATTAGACAGTGTTCTGATACAGTTCATCTGCTTGTTAACCACTTTTTACTTTTAAAAGTCAATTTTCGCTTGTGGGTCAACAAGTTTTCCCATCAGATACGTTCACTTTACCTCCTGCTCACCTCTTCTTAATCCTACTTGATAATTCAGTTGGACCTTAGCTGATGAAAATATTACATCACAGTATGAATTAAATTTATATTATGGTAACCCAATATAGTTATCCTTTGATGGAAACTGAACTCTGGTGTATTTATGTACACTAGTACCGTTCAAAAGCTTGGGGTCGGTAAAATTAGTTTTTTTATTTTCTCATGCTCACCAATGCTGCATATATTCGATGAAAAATACAGTAAAATCAATAATATTGGTATATAAATAATTATTTTTGGTTTTATTTATTCCTGTGATGTAAAAGCTGTGATGTTCAGCATCGTTACTCCAGTCTTCAGTGTCACATGATCCTTCAGAAATCATTTGAATATGCATATATGCGGAAGAAATATTTCTTATTAGCAATAGCAATGTTGAAAACAGTTTTGCTGCTTCATATTTTTGTGTTAACCATGATACACTTATTTTCAGGATTCTTTGATGATTAGAAAGTTAAAAAGAACAGCATTTTTTGGAAATCAAAATCTTTGCAACATTATAAATGTCTTTACTGTCACTTTTGATCAATTTAATGCATCCTTGCTGAATATAATTATGAATTTCTCTCTGTAGATGTAAAATAGCTGTACAGAAACGTTACAGCAATTGGCAGTTGTGTTGTTGCTTGTTAAGCATTTATAAAATGCAGCTTTCTAATGGTATTGTCCCTCGTCGTGTTTCTGTTGTATCACCTATAGGTGTGGCTGATGGAGTGGGTGGCTGGCGGGACTATGGGGTCGACCCCTCTCAGTTCTCTGGGACGCTCATGAGGACGTGTGAGCGGCTCGTCAAAGAAGGGAGATTTGTGCCAAGCAACCCAGTGGGAATCCTCACTACCAGCTACTATGAGCTACTTCAGAACAAAGTACCGCTATTAGGTGAGCATATTCAGCTTTAGCTTATGGATTATGAAGTGAATTCATTTCACAAGTAGAAACAGAAGTGTGCAGTATGCTGTACAATGGAAGTCTCTCTTCACGTGAAAGCGTTAAAATGAGAGCGCTGGAGAGAAAAAGCATTTGCATTGGACTGTCTTATCAAATTTTCAGTTTTCAAATGAAAACTGTAGAGACATTAGATCATAATGTGTTTTGGAGGCTTCAACGTTATGCTCTGGCTTCAATTAAGGTGCGGTCGCTCAATTTTGTGTTCCGTTCACTTCCATTCATACGCTTTTGTAAACAGGAGAATTCGTCAGCTATGCTACATACTAAAGATCAGTTTTTCTACAAAGTAACTTTAAGCATCAGACTAACATTCATAACCTAAGGTGTTCATGTGCGATGGCATGTTAACTATGCATGCACTGACATGTGAGACAGTACACACCGATATGCTATAAAACTGAGGACTGGATGTTCTGGGACAGTCAAGAGTAAAGTTTTATCTTTCCTGACTGGGGAACGAAATGTTTTTGGAAAGGGCCTTGGCTCATTTTGCTCAGGATAAGATCAAAGCCGTAACTAAAATGTAATGGAGTGAAATGAGTCACTTGTACAGTGTGCTGCCCTCAAAAACACACTGTGGGCTGGATGAGTCACGGACCGAGTATTGGCTCACAAGATTGGATTTTGTTATTAGATCTGCACAAAGCTAGTACAAGAAACACTGAAAATAGTGAAAATATTAATCATATTTAATTTTTTTTTTTTTTTAAAGTACTTTCTTGGATACAAACATTTAAATTTGCAATGGCAGTTTTTATATCAACTTAATGTAATTGTTTCTACTCCAATTCATTGTTGAAATGTAAACATTAAAAAAAAAATGTTTTCATGGCAGATTTATTCAGGCATAAATGTTAAATAATAAATGTCAAGTAATATATAGAGCATATATTTAGCAAATTGCTCTTAAAAATATTTTATTAATATCATTTTGGTAATATTTTGCTAGACACTGAATGGCTTTCCTGAGGAAAATGTAACATAACATATTGTTCTCGAGCTGTATTATTGAAGACTTTTTGCAGTTGAAAGAAACACAAATTGAGCGATTGAATCATGATACATTTCAGTAAGTTGTACTGGTTCTTTCAACACTCCTTCTGGGGCCGGTTTCACAAAGCTATTTTAGACCGGTCTATAGTGTTAGACAAGTCTAAAATGTGCTCATAGACTAGTCTAATGCAAGTTAGACTGTTTCACAAAAATAAAGACTGACTTAATTTAGACCCAAAAAATTAGTCGCCTTCCCCCAGGCTAACTTAGGTCTAAGACTCTGTTACCTTGGCAACCAGCAGTAACAATCAGTTACATTACAAACAGGGAAAATGGCCCTTTCCAAATGAAACATTTCTTCTTGTTACTACATTCTCCGCTAAATTTCCCAAATAAAATGTCCTTGTAAGTGTTATACTCCTCCAACAAACACATATTTCCCGCTGGGGTAAACTGCACTGAGCGGATGAATGCGCTTATTCGATCCGCCATGTTTTTTGTTTTGAAAAGTGTCTTATTTTACCCAGAATGCATTGCAGTGTAGTCCTACTTAAGATAGTCAGAGTCTTAAGCGCTTTGTGCAACGGTCTGATTTAGATGTCTATCTGAAGTCTGACTATCTACTCTATCTAAGCCACAGTCAAAGTCTATCTTTGTGAAACCGGCCCCTGTGTTCATTCATGCTTATTTCATACAATGACTAGTAGTGAAGGGGAAGAGATGATCGGGTCACGTGCCGCTTGAACTCAGGCACTACAGCCATCTGTCACACCACATTTAAAGAGTATCAAAACCACATTTATTCTTTGAATTTCCTTAGAAAATAGACGATTTGAAAGCTGAGACTTTTTCATAAGCAAAGAGCTTATTGCGATTTAATGGATGTTTTTATACAAATAATGTTTTGTTCATGCATTAACTGAAAACAGCATGGACAAAGATATCGGTTCATCAAAATGAAGATTAATTCGATTTTAGACAGAATGTTTTTAATAAAATGTTGGTGCTTGAATAAAATTGTTATGCTTTAAATGACCTATCATGTAACTGATTAAGCATCTTTCTCTACTTTAGGAAGCAGTACAGCGTGTATCGTGGTACTAGACAGGCAGAGTCACCGGCTACACACGGCTAACCTAGGAGACTCTGGCTTTCTGGTGGTTCGAGGTGGAGAGGTGGTGCACAGGTCTGATGAACAGCAGCATTACTTCAACACCCCTTTCCAGCTCTCGATCGCCCCTCCTGAGGCAGAGGGCTCCGTTCTCAGCGACAGGTGAGACCCTCACTCCTCTAGCTTTCTGATTATGCAACAGCATCGTGTCCCCAACCTAGACGCAAGCGAGACATAATCCCCTGGCTGTCAGTATGAGAGCATGATTAGGTCCTCACTCTGAGAGCCTGGTTATTAACTCGACTGGATAATCAGTTCCTCCCGGAGAGATGTGTGTCACTCTGTGTGAACACTACAGCGTCTACTCTACTGTCTAGGATACGTAATGATCTCTCTATTCTCCTATTTCAGAATAGAACGGCTTTATTTGCCAAAAAACAAAATTTGATAATTGTGCACCAAGCTTAATTTATCCTAAAATATGGATAGGATTTTGAGCCTTAACTTAAATTAACTTTTACTGTAGCCTCCACATTAACACATAATTTTTTGCATTATCTAGATTAATTCTAAAGCTTTTTAAGACCTCATGTTAAGGCTGTTTTAATTATTGATCATTAATAATAGAATTTGATATTCATAATTCAGGGTTTGCATCACGCTTTGGGTCAAAGGTCTATGTTGACTGATTGCTGAAAGCACTGAAAAACAAGTGTCTCTTTTGTTAACAATGCAATTTGCATGACTGCAAAGATTACATCACTAAGTTCAGAATTCAGCTCCTGGTTTAGACTTTAACCCTCTGGGGACAGATTGGGCGGTACCGCCCAAAATGGCATACTTTTACAAATGTGTAATTATCTTAAAAACTATTAGTGATAGAGAGGTGCGGTCTTTTTTACCGTCTTCCTCAGATTACGCTGAAAACAGTGATAACTCACCCGGCTTGTAAATATACACACTTCCTTGTTGCGCAATACCACTATGTAAAAGGCCAATGAAATCGATGTTGTTTGGCAGATTGCGCGAACAGCAACCAATGGAAAAATTGCCGATGGAGAAATATTTTTCTTACCCAATCAGAGGAAGGTTACCAAGACGTTTCTAGCAAATCAGAGGACTCTATAGCCTTGCAAGGGGTGGTACTATATAGTTAGGGATATGACGCAAACAGCGTTGAATGGAGAGAAGGAGGGAGAGCAAATGGAGGTTTACGGAGCGGATTATCAGAGATTTATGAGAGAGAGACAGAACAATTATAATATATATATATATATACACATACAATTATAGCATTATTTATTGTTTTAGCACTTTTATGATGGCAAGCAGTAAAGATTTACGGTGGAACAAGCTCTGGAACAATTACTGGAGAGTGACGAGGAGATCGCATTGATTAGAAAATTCTAAGCATTCCTAAGAAAAACGCCTAGGACTATTTGTAAATAAAGTTACATTTTTCATTGTTCTTTACACATTTTATTTAACAATTACACATGTCTGTCAAGCAAAGGGTTTGACAAATATATTTTTTGTTCAAAAACTGTTCACTATTGTTCTGTGATGTGTGATTTTCAGAAATAAATGACAAAAATCTAATTTCCGTTTTTGAAATTCTCTAGTTTATAGTACATTTTTCACTCATACTTCCTTTATAAACACATTGCATGCATGATTATGTTAGCTTTGGGTCTTCTGAATCCATAGATACCAAACACATAGTGTTCCATCTCCATTACATATGGTTTATAAGCCCAAATGTAAAAATAGAGAAAACGGACCAAAAAGGGCTTAGTCCCCAGAGGGTTAAAGTGCCCCTATTATGCTTTTTCGAATATTACATCACATGTTTGTGAATGTAAAAGGTCTGCAAAGTTTCAAGGCTCAAAGTCCACGATAAATGGATATATCGTCTCCCAAAAGAATCGATTCTGAACTGCCTGAAACGAGTCGTCAGCAATTCCAGTCTTTATACCTGCACGAACATACGTAGGTTTGGAACAAATTTGCATAATGCCAGCCTATGGTATTCATTGGCTGCCCGCAAACATCTATTTTGACTCGCCCTCAAACTGTAGTTGTAGCTGAAACTGGAAGAGTTCGGTTCATGTGATCGACATGTCAAGAAAACGCTGTAAAAAGCAAATCTACTTTTGCATGCACTTCCAAAGGATTAGACCCGCGCTCGAATCGATACGGTAAAACTGATGCCACCATTAATGTGTGTATCACAGTGTATACAAGCGCTGAGGAAGACTTAGCTTCGTCTTCAGACTTTGAGAAATGAGGTGATGTGCTAAGGATATTATCAGAAAATGAAAGTGTTTTTTGACCTTGGATGCATGTAAACCTATTGTCTAGCCATTTCAGTCATATCCGACTCTCTTGGTGATTCTCTATGGGCCATCTCTCGCCATACGCAATACACTGTCAGTTAATTTTCTTTGCGATGATTTTTTTCAGAGTAGGTCGCCAGGTCTTTCTCCAACCCTCCCCATTATATGACTTGGGACCCCCACTCTGTCTAGTAAACATGGCTCTAAGTCAGTGATATGGGCTGTGTCTGAAATCTCCACTCAAACCACTACTCCCTAACCCCTATGTAGGGGGTAGGGAGTAGAGCACTATATAGTGAGCTCACCAGCATAATAGAAACACCACTTTCGGACACTACTCGATCGTCTCTCTCTCGGCGCCGTTGATTACGTCATTACTGTCGCACTATTTAAGTGCGCCATCATCTGTCAGCTGGTGCCGAGCCAGCTCTGGGCTAAATTAGTTTTTTTAAAATATATAAATACATTACATTATATTGAGCTTATATCTCCAAAATTGTAAAATTAAAAGTCATTTCTGGCCGTTTCTGTTATAATGCGTTACTCCACACATGATTATAACTTATAAACATAAATACAATTAATACACATATTTCATATATTTTCATTTTCGCGCCACACCGTTTTCTCTTGCCTGTCGACATTAGGAACAAAAAAACAGATCTACGTTATCAAATATCTTGCTCATAATACTCTTAATAAAATGGCTTTTAGACTCTGTGGAGATGCCACTCAATATTTATCTTTTTTGTTCGTTTGTTCTCGTGATTCAGAAGATTTTGCGGATTAGCAAAAGAAACAGGATTTCTAGACACAGAAAACGACGTGCTGTTCTTGCTAGCGAGACATCGACAAATTGTAAGTTAAAGATGAAGATGATGCTGGTAGGTCTTTTACGATCAGCACAATGCATGATGGTATGTAGGGCTTGGGTTAGTGACCATCGGTTGTACACTACTTTTCAAAATGCATTCTGGGATACATTTGAGTGGACTATATAGGGTAAAATAATCATCACTATACATTCGGACAGCACTACAAAATGGCGAGCTCACTATATAGTCCACTATATAGTGAGTAGTGGGAGATTTCGGACACAGGCTTACAGTGAATTTATCACGGTTAAGCGGTGGTGTTGGGCTGTTTCTGCTCTGAGCTACATCCAGTTAATTTTAATCTTTCCAGACACATGACTTGGCTGCCAAGGTAATGGAGACGACCTTAGCATGGCGTCAGTAAACCCATACATTAGCTGGTTTCTCTTTGACGGATGAGCTAGTAGAAGTAGTTCTCTGAGGCCAGATATTCTTCAGTTTGCAGGTCTAAATCTTTAATACTGTTCCATAAAAAAAAACGTTTCCACTTCTTAATTCTCTGAATTTTATATTCAAACTAAGTATCGTGTTTAAACCGCGTGACCCGGGGCACGGCGCAGACGGAGGGAATGACAGCCAGTGTATTCGTATCAGTGGGCATAATGCCTGCTACTGACTTCCTGGAACAGAACACGACACTTCACAGCTGATCTGTATGTTCTGCGGGCTTTATACTGTAATGAGGATCAAGCTAAAAGCTTCTTAGACTGAAACTGCTTTTATTCTTTTCAACTGTGCTTCTAAATATGGTCAGCAAACAGCAACGCTTACTGTATATTAGAGCTACAAACACAGAATGTGCATTTAGTTGGTTTTGATGGATTGTTGAGGTGACCTAAAGACATTGAAATACATTGTGAGAAGTGAATATTTAATTTCTTTCAAATATGTCAACCTTCAGATTCAGAATGGGAATATCAAATTTCACAACTAAACTATTGAGTTTACTTGCATTCAATGTAACAATTTTGTGTCCTCTTGTTTCCCACAGCCCTGATGCTGCTGATAGCTCATCCTTCGATGTCCAGTTGGGAGACATTATACTCACAGCTACAGATGGTCTCTTTGACAACATGCCAGACTACATGATTTTACATGAACTTCAAAAACTCAAGGTACCGGAACATCTACGTACAACACTTCACTCTGTCCATTTTTCTGTCTTCCAGTGACACTAATATGAATTGTGTGCTCTGCTTTCAGAATACCAACTATGAAAGCATCCAGCAAACAGCCAAAAGTATTGCTGAACAGGCCCATGTTTTAGCATACGACCCCAATTACATGTCTCCTTTTGCACAGTTTGCCTGCGATAATGGCTTAAATGTCAGAGGTGAGATATACTCTTTTAAAAATGACTAAATTGTTATTTAATTTCTTTTGAACAATCTACAACTTTTACTTATCCTGATTTACTGTCTCTTTACAATTTTCTGAGATGATGGTCATGCTAACGTTTATACACTTGCTCTGAAATCAATTACGATTCTTTATTTAAATGTATGCATTTAAAAAAGGTGGACATTTTACCAGTTCAATGCACTATAAAATTTGAACTTGTCAAAATTATGTTTGGTTCACTTCAGGGTTATTATAGTTACCTAAAACAAAAACCATTTGTTACTTAAAATAAAATATAAAAAAATATATTTCAGCTAGTTGCCAAAGCAACATTTTTCTTTTTAATTTAGTTTACTACAGAAATAAAAATTAACTGTATATACATATTAAGAAACAAAAACACTTTCACAATTTCTAAAACTTTAAAATGAAAATGGAAAATACAAAAATAAAAACTCAAAATATATAAACTATAATGGCATATCAATGATAATAAAATAACACTTCAATTTGGTTATTTTCCTATTATTCATAATTATTTTCAAAATTGTGACGACACAAATGTCTGAGGCAGAAAATGCACTTATAAAAAACAGCATACTTTAAATGCTTAAAATCTGCTTTGGATAAATGCAAAAATATACTGTTATTATTAAAGTTTATTAAAAAGTAGTATTATACAGTTATTAAAAAAATAACTGGTCAGATAGTTGATGCATGATCATTGTTAGTTGGATTTTTCCACTAAAAATAGGTCCAGAATTGCATTTTGTATGAGAAATGGATGCAAAATAAATTGGGTAATAATATGGTCATCTTTTTAATCCCTAATCAATGCATTAAATTCATTATCAGGTAACACTTTACAATAAGGTTCCATTTGTTAACATGAACTAACATTTAAAAAGTACTTCTAAAGCATTTATTAATCTTGGTTAATGTCCATTATAACATTTACTAAAGCATTATTAAAATCAAAAGTTGCATCTGTTAATATTATTTATTAGACTTGTGCTGACATGAGCTAACAATGAACCATTGTATTTGTATTAACTAACATTAACAAATATTCAAAATAGTGTAACAAATGTATTGCTCATTGTTAGCAAACTAACATTGACTAATGAGACCTTATTGTAAAGTGTTACCCATTATCAGATTGATGCATTTTTATTTTCCTAACTGGCATGTATTCAGTGGCACATGTGAACATTGTAGATGTCGAGTGTTGACATTTGCCTGACAATATTCCCTCTTTCTCTTCTTTCCAAAGGAGGGAAGCCAGATGACATCACTGTTCTGCTGTCAATTGTAGCGGAGTACACAGACTAATGTTAGCAAGGGCTGCAAAATGCTTCTCTTGTTGTCTTCCTCTCAGTCACTGGACTGGCAGCTGTTTCCTGCTGGCAGGATTGAGGGCTGTTTGAGTTTGTTTCTGGCTGGGACTTGAAGCCCACGTCTGTTCCCTGGGTTCTTCAACCTTACTAGACTGTACTTCTAATGATGTCGCCTGCAGGCTCAAGTAAAAGATCACCTTGATATGGACTGCTAAAGCTGAGTTGTGCTTTGCAAACACTTTTCTAGTACGTCTGAAAGAATCACCAGTGTTTCTGCCGTCCAGTGATGAATGAGTAGGTGGTAATGATGTGGTTGAGAGTGGAGGGTTTAGAAGGTAAGAATGAGGGAAAAGCAAAGCAGAAAGAAATAATTTGATTAGGGACAAGCGTCAAAAAAAAAGAAAGTTTCCGTATGGTAGATGGTAGCGATGTGCCATGGGATTCTTTGACTTTGCAAAAGCCTAAGGGAGATGCCCTCAAGTTACATGAGTCTTGAGCTGGCACGTTTTGCCTATTTACTTTCTATTTTAAAAGATACCCGATCTGTATCCTCTGGACAGACGTCAGCTGAGATGTGAGGTTATTAAGCATCAGTGACTACTACAAACTCTTCACTAGCAAATGGACAGTTTGTCGTCAGTGCCGTTGCGTAACTTTACGAGACTAGATTATGACGCTTAACCTCATCAAAATACTGTCATAGTTAATGATCAACAATAGAAATGCCTTTCTTCTGAGATCTTAACTGATGAAAGACACTTTTCTCAAGACAAGTTCTCATTACATAAAATAAAAGAGTAGGACGGGTGTAAGCAATTCAAAGTACAGGGCAAATCACAGTTCTTGGGGAGACAGAAACATTTCACTTCCTATTTATTAATTTAAAACCGTATTACTCCACTGTTGAGTTTTTGTTTTAATCAGACTGCAAGGGATTGTGGGATGTGTTGAGAGGGAAAAAAAACAGTCCCACTTAAACCACTTTTAAGAGGTTCACATGCATGTGGCGTGTATGTGAGAGAGGAACGTTTACGATCTGTAGATATTTGGAAAACTGGCTGTATATTTATGTATGACATGTATGCATTTGGAAAGTGTAGTTATTACACATCAGATGTATGTGAGAATATATTTGATAATTGTGTGGATTCTGTAAAAAAACTTTTTTTTGGTCAAATTAAATTTTAAAATATCCCTTGAGGTGTTTACGCACAAAGCTAATGCTAGCATCTGTGAATGCTTTCAGTGGGTATGTTATGATCACATGATCTAATAAAGTTATATTTTTATAACTTCTGTAGGTCGCTGTTTTTCATTTCCCATGAAGCATTGCAGTTATATATTGTATAATTAACTAGGTGTCCCTGCAATATACACATTTATATATATTACACATTAAACTTTACAACAAAATAGTATATATATAATATATACTTTGAAAATTGGAGAAAAATACAACTTAATTTACTTAACGTCTTAATGTAATCACAAATACGTTTTTGCTTCAAAGCAAAGTTTGTAATGTGACTCATATCAGAGCTGGGTGTTTTTTACGTTTGTTATTTTAGCTTTATTTGTAGTTGTAGTATACCGTAGTATTTGTAGGTATTGCGGTGTGACGGAGGACCAATTGTGTGACAAATATTTAAAAAGCAAATACTGCATGTAATCTCTCATTTAATATGAGCTATTCATAAAAGCAGCATGTATAATAATTATACAAGGATATAATAGTCTTAGATGAAGCATAGCATGTTACTCTGCGGGAGACCGGTGTCGTCTTCCCACACAAACGGCGATACTCGTTTCAGCTATGGAGCTATTCTAATCACACAAGCCATTTGCACCCTGATGAATTAACTGGATTACATCATCGGATGAGTCTTCAAGGCCACCTGCAGAAAGTAGCTGTCACTTTTCTCTTGATCTAGTTCTGTAGTGATTTTAAGTTTGTTGAAGCAGAAGTGTCTAATTTTATTGAATGTTCAATAAGTCAGCTACATGTGAACCATTGGTAGATTGTCTTCCTGGGGCCGGTTTCACAAAGATAGACTTTGACATAGTCAGACTTCACATAGACATCTAAATCAGACCGTTGCACAAAGCACTTAAGACTATGACTATCTTAAGTAGGACTACACTGCAATGCATTCTGGGTAAAAAATACACTTTTCAAAACAAAAAACATGGCGGATCGAGTAAGCGCATTCATCCGCTCAGTGCAGTTTACCCCAGCGGGAAATATGTGTTTGTTGGAGGAGTATAACAGTTACAAGGACATTTTACTTGGGAAATTTAGCGGAGAATGTAGTAACAAGAAGAAATGTTTAATTTGGAAAGGGCCATTTTCCCTTTGCTTTTGGCTGTTTGTAATGTAACTGATTGTTACTGTTGGTTGCCAAGGTAACAGAGTCTTAGACCTGAGTTAGCCTGGGGGAAGGCGTCTAATTTTTTTGGTCTAAATTAAGTCAGTCTTTATTTTTGTGAAACAGTCTAACTTGCATTAGACTCTTATATGAGCAAATATTAGACTTGTCTAACACTATAGACCGGTCTAAAATAGCTTTGTGAAACCGGCCCCTGAAAGAGAAATGAAAGACAAAATGACTCTCTTCAGTGATTTTAAGTTTGTTGAAGCAGAAGTGTCTAATTTTATTGAATGTTCAATAAGTCAGCTACATGTGAACCATTGGTAGATTGTCTTCCTTAAGAGAAATGAAAGGCAAAATGACTCTCTTCAGCTTTAAGGCTTCCATTGCTTTGCATTTTGCAGTTTAATGCAAGTTTTCCTACGTTTTGTGCTCAATTTAGGTGTAAATTACATGAGAGTCTGAAATACCACTCAAGCTACATCACCAAAAAGTGTTTGGAGATTGCATTTGTCAACAAAACCAGTAGTAATGGTCGTGACGCTGACATCATGAGCATGAACTAATGTAATAGCGATTGATTGGACTGTCACAAATGACAAAATGCCTCTTCATGGGGAGCGAAATTAAGTTATTCTGTTTTGCACGGCTGTCCAACTTTAAAAAAAGTAGACCAGTTTAAGCTTCTACCTAACATATTTTTTCAATTCAACTGTTGAGCGAAACGCAAGGCTTTCTCTCCATAATGTGGCGACTCGAGGTATGTTAGCAATACCAGTAATTGCTGCAGGCTTATATAATAATGTTTTCTCGAGCAGCATTTTAAAGCAGTGAGTCAAATCTTCCTCTGACTCATTGGTGGACACAAAGAACAGAGTCCTTCAGTCCTTGTGAATGTGTTTGTTTTGAAGTTTTCATTTATCTTCTCCACGGTGACCGAACTCATCTGAACTGTGTGTTTATGTAGGTAGACATTCCTCAGCAACAGAAAGTGAATCTTGCCCCACTTGGCCTCTCTGCTTCTCTCAAACTTTACTCTTGTCACACAGTTTTCCTTTTATCTCTCCAAGAACAGTTTGAACACACAAAATATGTATTAAACATTACAAAAAGGTGCATGTAAGAACAGAAAACCAAAAACTAGCATACAACTTTTACACACATTAATAAAATAATACAAGTTGTGCACTAATGAGGATTAAAAAGCCTTGACTGCCGTGTTTAAGGAAGCTCTTCCAATTGAATTTATATATTAAACTTTGAATCAATCCATATGCTGTTTTGTCTTTATAATAGACTGAGTTTATGTAGGCTACATCCTGCAGTAACGTCCATGCATTCTCTGCTTGAGATTAGCTGAAGGTGCTACCTGTGTCTCCTCTGATCCTCCGTCCTCCTCTGTGTCACTGCCACAAACCAGGCTGGGCAAATCTGCAGTGTTACCGTCCCCTCCGTCACTCAGCACAGCCCCGAAGAGCAGGGAGCGGATCTAGAATGAGACCCTCAAGTTGTAAATGCAAACATCTGAGGAATGATCAAGCTAAATGTAGCTTGATCATTCTACAAAATTCGTGTTTTGTATACCCGTTACATACATGTAAAAAAAAATATTGAACCTAGAAAGAATTTTGGTTTGGACACACTTTGACATCTTACTGAAACCGTTTGATCTAAATGATTCTGCTTTTTACCTGAAATTAGTTTTGCAGGCAAATGTGTTTTAAAAACATTAACTTCTTGGACAAGAAAAAAAATTACTAGTTTAATTTACCCTATAAAGCCAAATACCATATGTCTCTAAATGATCGAAATGTTGCTGTAAAAATTGCAGCACATAATCTTCTATACTGTATGCCTTCTGTAATCTGATTATACTCTTTTACCAAGTAAAAACCTTTTATAATAATTGTAAACAAAATCCTTCAGCTTGTGGTTCACATGGGTAATTGAGATTTATACATCATATGAAAGCTGATTAAATAAGCTTTCCATTGATGTATGGTTTGTTAGGATAGGAGAATATTTGGCGGATATATAATTATTTGAAAATCTGAAATCTGAGGGTGCAAAAAAATCGAATTAACATTGAGAAAATCGCCATTAAAGTTGTTCATTTATGTTCACGGTGTGCTGCATTCATTCACAAAAATAAATATTTGATATATTTACGGTAGGAAGTTTACAAAATATCTTCATGGAAAGTGATCTTTACTTAATATCCTAATGATTTTTGGCATAAAAGAAAAATCTATATTTTGTGATCCAGTGTCAAATAAATCAACTTAGGTTTACTTCCTTTATCCATACATAATTTTTTAGAACAATCGTGTTAAAATGTGAGTATCAAATATGATCCATCAGGCCTTTGAGGAAGGTTTATTCGTTCATCTCTCAATCAACATTGTATGTGTGTTTTGCCTATAAAAAAACTAGAGATTTGATCATAAAACTAAGCATTTAAATATCATCTTAAGACTTATTATTGGCAGATATAGTGATGACTGATATTTATATGCATTTTATGTAAGTATCTGCTATACTGTTATAAAGATCTCACTGATATACATAACAAGCATCAGAATTTCATCTTATGTTTTGGCCGTATAAATATCAGCAATTGCACCAAATTTAATATTTTTTTCTCAGTTTGGGAAACTGACGTGTTTTTTGTTCCTCGGGTCTAAGCTCCATATTCTCACTATATTAGACTATAGACGGTTTCATCGAACGCACGCGCGTTGCCCGGGTTACGCGCTGGCCCGAAGTTAACTTCCGGTCTGTGTTTGTTAACCGGTAATATCATAATATCATTCTCTGGTAATATGGCGCCGACTACAAACGCAGTGAAAATTAAGGTGATGAGCAGACTGAAGTTGGGCTCAGGTTGTTGTGTTGTGGGATGCAACCTGAGGCTCTGGGACAAATACCTTATCAAAAATAAAACATTTCGGTTTCCTAAAAACGAAGGGAGACGGCGAGCGTGGATCACCGCTGTGCGATGAGAGGCTTGGCAGCCAGGCAAGAATTCAAGGATCTGTAGCACTCACTTCGTTACAGGTAACAAACTCATGATAAGCAACAGATAATTATGGAAGCTTGTTTCCCGCCATGAAGAATAAAAAAATAATAATAATTGAGACTTTTTATCTCATAATTGCGAGATAAGAAGTCAGAATTGTGAGAAATAAAGTCGCAATTGCGAGAAAAAAAGACAGAATTGAGACTTTTTATCTCACAATTCTGACTTTTTTCTCACAAAAAGTCTATGGTTTCTACAGATGAACTCTGTTGTTATTGACTCTACCGGAAGTTAAGTTTGGGCCACAAAAGCGCGCATGCGCAGTAACGTTTGTTTATGTTGTTGCCGTTGAAACCGTCTATATGAGCCATAAAAGCCTGATGCATCAAATAGGACACATATGACAAAACTAAATGTAAAAAAAACTAAACATTGATGAGTTTTTTGTTGGTCACTACATAATTTTCATGCTTCCGTTTGTGCAACTCAGTTTAGAAGATTTTGCTATTATTTGAAAATGTGGAATAATCTAATACTTTTGACTGGTAGTGCATTAGAACTTAGGGTATTAATCTGATAATGCCACAATGCAATTTATAGTTTGTCTGCTAGAAGACTCTAACCTTAAATGTGGCTGGTGTTATTGGTGTCGTCAAGGCTGATTCAGGCACACACATGGGTCTTGGCAGGATCTCTCCAGGTGCATGAAGCTGAATCATCTTCTTCATATGAAGGGCTGGATTGAACACTTCACTGCCCTGGCTGGAGGCCACACGTTCCCCATCAGCAATGCTCACTTCTGCTTCCATGGGGCCTTCACTTATGGAGATTTCAGCAATGCACATCTCTGCCTCCATGGGGTCCTCACTTGTGGAGACTTCGGCTGTGGCGGTCTTTGGGATTGTAACAGGACAGTCATCCCTAGAACACACAAGTCAAGTCACATTTATTTATATAGCGCTTTTTACAATACAGATTGTTTCAAAGCAGCTTTATAGAGAAAACAGGAAAATAATGCTACAAAGCTTGTTTCAAGAAGAAAATAGCATCACAGTCCAGCTTAAGTAAGGTCAGTGATGTTTCATTTTTGTTGTTAAAAGGGTATTAATTTAGTTTATTTATATATATATATATATATATATATAGCCGCTCTGGAGAAAACAGACTGATGTTTGTTGTTGCTGAAACTATTGCTGCGTTCCAGTCCACTTTTAGACACGCACTTGCGAACTTCCCTAAGCACTTCCCCTCGGGGGAATCCCTGCCGCCATTTTGAAGTGCGTTCCACTTCGTGAAGTGGACGAGGGAAGTTTATATGGACCGACCCTCACTCCCTCGATTTTGACGAGGGAGCAAGTCTACTTCATATGTGCTAGTACTTGTTACTAGAAGAAGCAGTAGAACAACAGGAGAGAACATCAGTCTGTGAGTGTTTACTTTTCAGATTAGATTTTAGCGCGGCTCTTCGTTGCTAGGAAACTTTGTTTTGTTTATAAAAAAATAAAAATGAATTACATGGACTGCGTTAGATTAAACTGAGAGTGGTCATAGCACTTGCATATTGTTGACCTACTGTTAGTTTAACTGCTTCTATTGTTCTCATTTGCTTTGGATAAAAGCGTCTGCTAAATGAATACATTTAAATGTAAATATGTACACTTCAGGCAGCTCCATATACCACAATGCAACACGATTGTGAGGTCACCGCAGATTTCGTCTAATCACCACCACCACAAACAACTCTATGAAATATTAATTATGATTTTTTTTTTAAACAACCCAAACACATCTATATACATTTGGATGCTGTATTAAACAAATTCTTAAAGGTAATTAAAAAAAAAAGAAATTAATAAATCAACTCCATAGCTGATATACCAAGTGGTCAAGGGCTTAGGATGTTCCAATTCTGCCCATCGCAGTTTCATGCAACGTAAGCAATGACGTACACTCGAGTGAACGAGACGGAGGGAAGTTAGCAAGTGAAGGGCATGACAATTTTGAACTGGAACTCAGCATATGTTTCAACCATTAAAACATGCACGTTGTTTTTTATTCTTTATCATTTTTTCCAAACAAGCAATTCAACAGAATAAGACTCTCTGCTGCCCCCACCAGCTCTGGAGCATGACGTTAATGTAGTGTAAAGCATATCAAATTGACTCTCTGAAGTTTGTTAACTTGGTTAAATGGCAAGACCCCCCTGCGATCAAAGAATTTGTATAATAAGACATCTTTATAATAGGTGTAAAACTTTTTTATGCGTGCCTGTAAGTAAAGAGTTTGCAGCACAGCCTGAGTGATGTAAGTGCTATGGGTAACGAAACACGTGCAGGAATGTGTGAGGTACAGTAGAGGCAACAGAGAGAAGGGGACGAATCACACAGTGACAGTGGGGAAGGGTGTGTGAAGGAAAGATGAATGCATGTCTCTGAATATGTGAATTGCTCCCCAGGGGGGCAGGGCTATACTATGTTCAGATGTGTCTCTGTACCAGAACTAAGGCCCACGGGACAAACGATCCATTGCATGCGAGAGCAACTACAACAACTGTTTCAACTTACTCCGGAGGATCTGTTTATCTACTCCACTATGAGGACACTGTTTAGTAAAATTATTTAATTTCATCAAAATGAAAATTCTGCCATCTTTTACTTAACCTCATGTTGTTTTCAAACTCGTATGAGTGTCTCTCTCTGCAGTCTGCATCCATTCTGTCATTTTGAGCTTAAAAGTTTTCTCATTCAATTCCATTATATGTTCAAGAGTGGCCTTTTGTGGTTCATGGAATAAATTAATAAATTCATATTCTATTCCTAGGATGAACTGTTCCTTTAAAAATCATCTCCTCATGATCAATCCCTTGTTTGTCCTCATTTGTAAATTGCATTAGATTTAATTAAAGCAAATGTATGTGTTTTAATATTATCATTATTATTATTTTATAATTATATAATATTTATTTGTATTATACATATTTTTTTTAGTGTTCAAATAATTAACAATCATTTTCATCCAAACAAGAATCAACATAAGTGGCCTTGTTGTTGGATGGTAGACTTTGTCTTTACACTAAACAGCCTTGTTGACATCTAACATATGCAAATAAACCCTTTGCCCTTTTAAAATCAAGAGATAAAAAAAAAATCAAGACTAGTTATTTATTTTAGCTTT
Source organism: Rhinichthys osculus (assembly GCA_029959095.1). NCBI lineage: Eukaryota > Metazoa > Chordata > Actinopteri > Cypriniformes > Leuciscidae > Rhinichthys > Rhinichthys osculus. Next base: position 3,985,168 of record JARWKJ010000017.1, read on the forward strand.
CACTAGCATGAATTATTGCAGGTTGGCTGTATAAACAGTCAGCGGTGACGTAAGGTGCACGCAACAGGTGACCCAGACGCTTGTTTCTGCTTGAGACTAACACACAGAACCACTGACACTGATACAAGCACAAACTCTACGAGGAGGCGGTGCAGATTCAGTGACATCACTGCCCAGACTGGAGGAGTTACAGTGATAGATTAGACAGAGACAGGCCAGCATGTCACAGCTCTAGCTCTGCGTTACCCTATATATGTAAGCCGAGGTAAACTAGAGAACTAAAGCCGTCACTGAACTCAGCTGCTCTCTTGGTGCTTATGGACAAGGCACTATGTCACAGTGGTTTTGGATTTGCATTGCACCTATAATTTGAAATTATAGGAAAGGGACTGTATGAAACAAGGTTACGGGGTGGAATATTCTGTCTATTTGGGAGGGCCAGGGTCTTCTTAAAAACTAATTTATATTCTGTTCCAGAATTTAAATCATGCAAGTGATCATTTATACTTGATACTTATCAAAGTAAATGATCAAAAAAATGTAACTTATGCGTGAAATGTTCCTTTAAGAACATCTATCCATCATGAAAATACAAAGTCAGTTGTGAAAGTACAGTATATGCATGTGAACATGAGGGTTAAAATGAAATACCCAGGTGCAGGTTGAGATGGACTTTCGTAGTTTGGATCCGTTAAGGTGGACAACACAACATGGGCCTCCAGCGTCATGTCTTTTACAGAGAAGGATACAGGCCTGTAAGAGTTCAGAATCATTCAACTAACAGCTATAGTTGGTTATGTATTGTGCAGCTAAAAATATGACTTTATGCTGAATATATGTGGGTTTGGCATTGAAAACAAAATTAAAGACTTACTGTCCAGGAATACCAAACTGACAAGATATTGGTAGACCATAAGACTCAGCAAAGGACAGCAGCCCCTAAAAAAGCAATTTAACAATAAATAATTATTTACATTTTATTATTTATATAAATATTTATATATATATATTTATATATATATATATATATATATATATATATATATATATATATAATTTAAACAATAATGTATTATTAATTATTTAATTATAATTTAAAAGATCATCAAAGACAACCCTCCACAATACTGAAGAATTAAGACCTGCCAAAACAGATTTGTACAGTGTTTTATACACAGGGACACGCTGATCCGAACCGATGTATTTGACCCTGTTTAAGACTGCATGAGGAGAAGGTCAGTCATGTGTGTCCAGGCCACAGTGTGCTGTCCAGTGCTGTAACTCATTGTGACAGGTTATCTGGTTAGAATCCAAGCATCTGTCCCACTGCATCAATGCCTGACACAAATACACTGTGGCCTGCCAAGAAGTTACGCCACTGACATACAGCCAAAGCGCGTACGTGAAAAGGGTTGGTACTAGCAGGGCATAATCCAGTGCCACGAGATCTCCCTGGAAATCAGGGTCAAAGATTGAGCAAGAGAATACAAAATTAACTTGTGTTTATGGTTTATCTTGGATATATTACAATTACGAAATCACGGAAGTGATCAGAGCATGATTGTAGTTTCATGTTTTTTTTAAACGTTTGGTATTTTTAGGAGCGTGTAATCCAACTATTCAACTAATTACATTTTTTTGAGATAAGTAATTTTGCTGATTAATGCAGATTACCACAAAATTAATAAAGTAGCACACCTGGATGCAAGTAAAAGGGGCCTTATTATGCTTCTTTTTTTTTACGTTCAACTTTCTTTAGAGTGTAATGTTGCTGTTTGTGCATGAAAAAGGCCTGCAACGTTACAAAGCACAAAGTCCCTCCAAAGTGAGTTATTCTCTATAATAACTGAACTCCCTGAAACGGCTCCATTGTAGTCTTGAGTTTTCTCCCGGGAACGAACATGTCACATCCATCCATCTTCCTCCGCTTATCCGGGGCCGGGTCGCGGGGGCAGCAGTCTAAGCAGAGACGCCCAGACCTCCCTCTCCCTAGACACTTCCTCCAGCTCTTCCGGGGGGACACCGAGGCGTTCCCAGGCCAGCCGGGAGACATAGTCCCTCCAGCGGTCTTCCCCGGGGTCTCCTTCCGGTGGGACGCGCCAGGAACACCTTCCCGGGAAGGCGTCCAGGAGGCGTCCGGGACAACCTCAGCTGACCGAGCTTCTCATACCTATCTCTAAGGGATCGCCCAGCCACCCTGCGGAGAAAGCTCATTTCGGCCGCCTGTATCCGGGATCTTGTCCTTTCGGTCATGACCCACTGCTCATGACCATAGGTGAGAGTAGGAACGTACATTGACCGGTAAATCGAGAGCTTCGCCTTGCGGCTCAGCTCTTTCTTCACCACGAACATGTCACAATAATCCTCAATTAAATAATTCACACAAAATAAAGGGGCGGGGCTTGGTTGAGTTGCATTAGTAGTGTGTTGAAACTCGCCATTATGGTAAGGGGCGGGACATTTCAGAAACACACTGATCCAGCCGACCAATCAGAGCACATTGAGCTTTTCGGAAGGAGGAGCTTCATAGAAACAGGAACTAAACAGAGCGTTACTAACAGACTGGGAAGAGAGGAGTTGTGATTAAAATATGTGAAAATATTCACATAAATAAATATTCACCCCAAAAACAAAATCGAGACTTTGAAGAAATGTCATAATACACTGATTTCACGCAGCCGCCATTTTGAAATCGAAAGCGAGACTCAGGTGGGAAGAACCCCGGAAGCACAGATAAACAACAACATAGATATCCATAATAAAGGCTAGAGCTGTGTCTGAAATCGCTCCCTATCCACTATATTGTGCACTATATCGGGTGTCGCCATTTTGTAGTGGTGTCCGAATTCTGAGTGAACGACATCATTCCCTACATTCATTCACTACTTTTACCCACAATCCTCTCTGAATTCGAGTGTACATTCGATGTACACTTGCTGAAGCACTATTTCCCACAATCCAATGCGGAGAGAACTGAGCGCGCATGAAAGTGCGGAGCGAGCAAGTTTTAACCATAATTACATTACAGCTTTCTTATTCCTGCTTTAACATCTATTTCATGCTAGTTGTATTTTTTATTAATCATTACTTGAATAGAACATATTAAAACATTGAAGCAATATTATATAGATGAATTTTAAAATTAAATTAAATGGTATTTATATCGTTTTTTTATTAAAATATATTATTTAGGCATTAACACAATTTAATGTGTTTTAATAATGTGTTTTGATCATTTGTGGCATTGTTGTTAACTCGTTAAACTGTAAAGGGAGAGATGATAATTTGGTGGATGATTTAAAAATATCCGTTAATCATCTTTAGGAAGCGTATTCATTCGAATGTAATAACGGTCGCCTGAGGGCGCTCGACGACCGCGTCATCTGTGAGCGTGAGATTTACAATTTCAGTCGATGAAACTACAAAGCTGGTACTGAGGTATATATAATTACAAAATAAAGTCATTATGATTGTTATTGTTGTTAATATTATTTTATAAAGTAAGTAACGTAAGATAAAAAGAGTTTTATCAGTACGTGTGACGAAGCCTTTTCTGCGGCAGCTCCAGCTCTCCGACGCACAGTGTAAACGTCAGCATCCGAATTCACTCACTTAATTTCGTTCACTCCTTGTAGATATAGTGCACTCAAATGCCATACACTATATAGGGATTAGTGAATGAGTGAACGAGTGAGCGGTTTCGGACACAGCTTAGATGTCTTACGGCGGAGTCTCTATCGTCATCACCGGCGGCCATCTTGTCACAGGCAAGCTTTCTGGCGGGCTCTGTGGTGCCTGATGTAAGATGAGTGATCAGCACGAACACAAATACTCTTATCTCGTTGAAATCTTGACGGATTTACAATCGGTTTGGTTTCTTACAAACGTTATTAACGTGGCTATAATTCTGGATGATTATTTATTTTTACACTTATTATTCATAAGTATGCAGTGTCATAACTACATCTCTGACGTTTATAACAAACCAAACCGTTTGAAAATCGGTAGAAAATTGAGCAAGTTATGGTTATTTAAAAAGTACATGCACCATTAAAACACAATGTTACGAGTGAGCGAGCTGCCTGTGACAAGATGACCGCCAGGTGCGGACGTCCACCTCCATTGGCCAGCAGCGCGGACGAGACATCTAGCCTTTATTATGGATATCTATGAACAACAATGCCTTGGACTACCAACCTGAAGCTGCTGCCGCGATTTACACTATTGGATGTTGATATCCAATATAGGATATGTATATAGTTCGTTCCTGCTTCTTTTTTTATTTTCTGAATTATATATTAAAAAAAATGTTTATTTATAAATGAATTTCACTGTATATAGTCTAAAGTATGAAAGAAATGTATGTACAGTTTTAGAATAACTCATTTCTACATTAAACACAACAATACGCCATCGCATTCGCGACTCTCCTATGATTAAAGATTCCGGTTTACTTCCCACCGGAGCCTCGCTTTCGATTTCAAAATATTGGCTGCTTGAAATCAGCGTATAGCTCCCCTTTAAAAGTACATTGAAGTCTGTTCAGTTCACATGCATGACACACTTTCTCTGAACTCGCCTGAGTGAATATGATCACACAGCGCCTACATTGCAGGACAGAAATAAGTGGCAATAAAAACAAATACGGAAAGATCCTCATGCACTGATCAGATCACACATTAAATAAAGCATTCTGGCATGTGGACACAAATACCTCATCTCTCTACACACATCCTGCGTATTTACGTGGTAAAACATGTTGTACTGGACGCTCACCCTCAGTTCTTTTAGGCAAAAGGTCACGGCTGAATCCTCTCCAACCTGAAAATAGTCGAACTCGTCTGGGTGCAGCATCAGCTCTGTGTTCATGCCTTTAATACAACCTGATATCAAACAAACAAGATCTAATTAATGCAGGAACACAATGTTTAACATCTGAGCTCTAGTATACATTAAGTCTAAATACATGTAGGTTGCATGCAGTTCTGAATCAATGTAAATTACCTTCCTCTCCAGCTAATATAAATGTAATACTAGCTTACTAAATACTGCCTACTATTTAGATAGTAAGTAAAGCAATGAAAAACACACTGCACATTTACTTTAGTGAGTGTAATCCATAAAATGGTTAATTTCATTTGGTGTAAAAAATATTTTAATACTTATATATTTAAAAAATATATAAATTAATGATATATACTGCAAGAATAGTAAGAGTGCTACATGGTAGTATACTATTAAAAACACAGCCTTACCATTTTCTTCCTCATAAAAGGTCTTCAATGCTACTTTATAAGAGGAAATGGAAAGAGTGACCTCTTCTTGTGAAATCGGGAAATGCACCACAATGTCGCCTAAAAGTCTGACACAGAAACAAAAGTGGTTTGAAGTCAGCTTATGATTTGGACTATCCTACTAAAAATTTAACGTTAACAATTTAAAATGAGGTCCCATTGTGCTTGTTAAAGCATAAGCTGACATTAACTAACAGTGAGCAATACATTTGTTACAGTATTTGCTAATGTTAGTAAAGGGGTCATATAATGCCATTTTTGTACAAGCTAGTATGATTCTTTAGGGTCTAAATTAAAAGTTTGTAATATACTTTAATTAAAAATTCTCATTAGTATTGTAAGAAAACACGTATTTTACTTGGTCAAAAACAGCTCTGTTTTCAGCACGCCGTTTCAGTGCATATGACTTTAAATGATCATGAGATTTGCTCACCCCGCCTCTCTGTTCTGTGCTACACCGTTTGTAACACAATAAGCATAACGCGTTGTTCAGTATAAACGTGGGACTATGAATTATATTGAGAACATCATACATAGAAAACATGCCGTAATGTACCCTAAGTGTAAACCTTAGACGCATTCATCGTGAAGCGTGCAGCTAGCGATTTGCAAAGATTAATATAAATATGAACATAAAGTTTAATAAAACGTTACACTCACTTCAGTTGTTCTAGAGGTTCAGCAGGAACACGAATAGCTGGGACCGATCCTTTTTTCAGGAGCAGCTTCTTAGCAAAACCAGCTTTATACTGACCCTCGTTTATAAAGCAGTCTGGTGAGAAATGATTCGCGCAAACATGAGAGCATTGACGTTGCTCGCGGGGAATATTCCCTTCGAAAACAAACTCAGCCACTGCGTCTTCAGCGGTTCGGATTTAGGAACATTAAAATGACTGTGTTCGTTATTACACCCAAGAACAGAACACCACAATCGCTTAGACGCCATTCTGCTCATAGACAGTGCTCCAGCACATCAACAATGAGCGCGCCGGTCCGCGCAGACTATGATTGACAGCTCTCACGAGCGAGGGCGGGTCTGTGTTGAAACGATGCTGTCAATCAACAATCGTGGGAGGGGCTTCCGAGCGTGTGACGTCACAAAAACGAACGGCTCAATTTGAGACAGGGGAAAACATATAAGGAGATTAAAACAAAAGCACTGGATGGATTTTTATCATTATATGATGGTTGTGTACAGGCACTGCCAACACACATTTCAGTACAATCAACTTGTAAAAGTGCATGTACCATTATATGACCCCTTTAACAGATGCAACTTTTGATTTTAGTAGTAGGTCATGTAAACTAATGTACTTACTGTAAAGTATTACTTAATGAAAAATTATGCTGAATTGTGTGTGTGTGTGTGTGTGTGTGCGTGTGCGTGCGTGTGTTTACTTGGACTGGGCCTTCAGGACATTTGGACAGAGGTGAGCTGGGAACACAGCCTGCAAAGCTTCACATTCCTGATATCCCAAATTATGAGTCTTAGTTATTCCTAAAACACACACATAAGTGCCAACATCTTGATTAGAACAAATGTGATAAGTTGTGATGAATTATGCAATATGGAAATGATTTCTAGCATCTCATCATCACAGAAGAGAGTCCAGTTGAAGTGTGCTGACACCCTGTGACTACAACCGCCGAACATCAATCTGTTCATCCCTCTGTCAATGCATTACCAGCTTCAATACACACTTCACATGCAAATGAACTAACCGTGTCTGCAGTGAAACTGAAATATCACCCTGCTGTCTGGGATGTTGATGGTTATCTCACATCTATCCACACTTCGCTCTCTCCACGCAACACAGCGGAACAGGGGAAGAACGGACTGAAAATAATTTTTTAAAGCATACAATAACCAGTAAATACTGTGCATGAATAATACTGATGGATATGAGTTACGGCACTGGGTGTTTATATCACAGGTTATAATAATGCTTTATTTTAAAACATGTTATTAACCCCTTAAGTGTCCTGTCGAGTGAGTTCACGTAGTGTAACAGCGCAGCGCTTCTGTGTTGTACGTCACACGTAGGCTCACTATTGGCCGACGCTGGTCATGTGTGTGATGCGTGTGACATACAACACAGAAGCGCTGCGCTGTTACACTACGTGAACTCACTCGAGGCCCACAGAGAAGGAAATGAATAGTTGAATAAAGTTGTTATTTTTGGTTGTTTTTTGCGCACAGAAAGTATTCTCGTCGCTTGATAAACTTAAGATTGAGCCACTGTAGTCACTCGGACTATTTTAATGATGTCTTTAATAACTTTTCTGGGCCGTAGCCTATGGAGGAGTGATCCAGCTCTCAGATTTAATAAAAAATATCTTAATTTGTGTTCCGAAGATGACCGAAAGTCTTACGGGGTTGGAACAACATTAGGGAGAGTAATTACTGACAGAATTTTCATTTTTGGGTGAACTAACCCTTTTTAAAAAGACCATTATGTTGTTGTGTTGTTTTGTATTTAACAGAATACAAAAGATGTAGGCTACAGTAATAATAACATTGACCAAACCTTCAAGACTTAAATGAAACCTATGGTTCCGAGTGTTTAGTACCTTTATGTTTAGTTTACATTTGACAGCATCACAGTCTTTCTGGGTGTCTGGATCTGGAATATACTTCTGGAAGAACAGAGGAGTGAAGTAGAAACAGGCATAAGCCGATTGAGATGAGTTGACTGTCCTTACAGCCAACTATAGATCAGAAAGAGAGACAGGGAGAGGAAAAATTAAAAATGAGAGACAAAATAGATTAGTAACACTTTACAATTAGGTCCCAGCAGTTATCATTAGCCTAGTTAATGCATTAACTAACAAAGATAAATGCATTTGTTGAAGTGTTTATTAATGTTGTTAAAATTAGTTATTAAAATACAACTGATCAGTGTTAGTTCATGTTAGCTCAGGTGGTCCAATAAATAATATTAACAGATAGGCCTAGATTAGTAACTAAATGTAATCTAGGCCGAAATGAAAATAAGTATTTTCATTGGTAGTTAATGTTAATTAATGCCAACTACTGGAGTCATACCAATAAGTTTACACACAAGACTGTGTCTTAAATCCTGTCTGATGTCTAATAAGGCAGCTCGCCAGTTTTTAAAACACAGCCTGTGTGTGTGTGTGTGTGTGTGTGTGTGTGTGTGTGTGCCTAACGTTACCCCTTCCTCCAGTGGATCCAACCATATTTCTTCACCAATTCTTGACAGAGCATGAACTGCTTTTCCAAATACTAAAAACAGTAACGTTAAACAGGGGTATTTATAAACAAATGAAACGCGGAGAGTGTAAGTTAGATAATATCGAGTAAAAATGTGTCATACCTTTAATGCCATTGCCTTCAATGATACACTTCATTTTATTTTCCTTCGCTCAATACCTTATTTACCGCAAAGAAGATTAGACGCGAAACTACCTATTCTCATTATTCAGATAAAGCAGAAATTCTGACAGGAAACATTGAGAATTTAGAGAATAAAAACTATAAACAGTTTTTCCTCAGATTTCCTCAGTGCTTGCGAGCGGGAAAAAAGCGAGCGCGCGCCATCTAGTGTCCGGCAAACCAAGCGCTACTGATCTCAAGTTTATTTAGGATTTTATTGAGTTTAATAATATAATATAATATAATGTAATGTAATGTAATATAACTGAAACCGTTCAACATGAAATAAATTCTAACCTTTCCACAAGTTACAAAAAATTAGACCGGAAAGTAGTGGACGTGTGTGTAAAGATTCACACGAATAAACCAACATGTACCCCTTGATTAGAAAATATATATATATTTATTAGCTTAACAATTTGTGCCATTTTAATGTGTTGTATAAAGCATAGGAACTGTATATATTGAGAACAACGGGCGACCGGAACGATTAAATCGTAACACAAAACACTCACATGGTTGGCTGGGTGTACATATGAACATCTCAGCTGCTAGAATTTTATAAGAGAGTCATTTACACTATTCAAACACAAAATGTGTTCATATGGAAGCCGACTGATCCTCTCTTAGTTTAATCACGTATTTCGAGCTGTCTTCTTACCGTAAATTGTCTTATTCTGGGTAAAGAAGAGGTTTTAGCTGTTATGGCTTGTAATGATGAATGGCAGGTAGCAGGGCGTCGTAAAGGAGCTGCTAGAAGAGGACAACATCCTTCAAACCCAAAACTAGACTCACACCAGGTGTCTGACTGCAAACTGGACAAACAGAAGATGACAAACGCCATGTGAGAGTTTATCTGCCATGTCAAATCCAAGCAGTGACACTTTTAAACATGTTACCATTATAACACAATGGTATTCTTTTAAATACCTTGGAGTTCCATGTAAATAGGAAAGTGGTCAATCATATTACCATCTGATACCAGTACTTTTTTTATGTTATGCAATTATGTTAAGGTGTGTATTCATACTGTCTGCAAGCTCTCTGAAATGTCCTTCTCCTTCACAGGAATGAACTGAGAGGAGAAAACGTCTGGATGGAATGGAGAGGTGATGTTGAACTACTGGAGTACGGGCCATAAATGTAAAAATAATGAACTATTTTTTAAATAAATGACCACATTCCCATCTCCACCTCCAGATCTCCTGTCCAAGCGTCTTCTTTCCAATGCTTCTGGGTCTTCAGATCTAAATGGAGATGCGTCTCTTCAGCACTGTGTGTGTTATGGTTTGGGTAACTTTGCTTCTTGTGTATCTGCCCGATACCAGCTAGCAATGTTGTTACTGGTTTTAGAGACGCTCCAGGTATACCATTTTCATTTATATGATATGATTTGTCCAATTAAGCATTGTATTTTTAATGCAATTAAATCTTTAATGCTTTCTCAGATTCCCGTGGGCAGTTGCAGTGTGTATGATCCGGTGTTTTCTGCGTCAGAGTGTGATGCTCTTAAAGAGCTCGGCTTCACCGTGCTGACTGAAAATGAGGTGCGTCACACATAGTGTCAGTATAATTTTGTTCTGCTCTCAGTTTATAGCATCGTTTTCCTTAACAGGAGGGAAAGCGCCCAGTTTATCAACCCACCCTGTTCTACCTGATGCATTGTGGGAAGGCTCTGTATAACAACCTGCTGTGGAGAAACTGGACCCCTCAGACATTGCAAAAAATTATTATAATTGGCAACCGTTTTCATGGCATTCAAGAAAGGTAGGTGCCTAGACTTATACGACACATGACCAAAAGCATGTGGACGTCCTCACTATTTCAGCTCCCAGCAAGCCAGGCTCTTGCCCAACATCAGTGTGAGCATAAATGTTTATAAAAACAAAAGAGTGAAGCAGCTCCTTGTTAATACACATGGTTTTACAATGAAGTGTTTAACAAGCACCTATGAGTGTTGCATTCGGCTGTCCACAATACTGCATCTCATATAAATCACTAACTACAAGACAGGGTTATTTTCATTAACTAAAACCATAAAAAACATGTGTACTTGCTATAAAATAAATGTTATCTGAAATAAAAAAAACTTTATTTCAGCTTATTGTCAAGGTAACATTATTCAGTTCTTGATATACTAAAATAACTAAAGTTGAAATGAAAATTAAATAAAACTTAAATGAAAATGCGTTAACATTAGTTAATGTATTATCTCAACAATGAGCAATACATTTGTTACAATATTTATTAATCTTTGTTGATAAAAATCCACCTTTTTGTTGTTTGTTCATGTTAGTTTACAGTGCATTAACTAATGTTAACAAATACAGCTTTTAATTTCCATAATGTATTAGTAAATGTTGAAATTAACTAAGATTAATAAATACTGTAGGAAGTATTGGTCATTTTTAGTTCATGAAGTCAACTAATGAAACTATTGTAAAGTGTAATCAAAATATTAATTAACACTATAATATCAATTATAGAATATATAAAAAAGAAACACTGCTACAAGCTTAGTATTTACTACTTTATGCTGCTGAAAAGGCAAAATTGTGTGTATGTTTAATTGAGTCTTATTCATGTTTAATTTTCTATTAGGATGCTTCAGAGAGAGTTTGAGAGAGACTACAGCTTCCTTTCAAACGTAACTTTGACTTTTATTTACAGTACACCTTTACAATTCATGCATTTTTATAAAGAGATTCAACAGAGAATTGTCTGATGAAATGTCAATTGAATGTCTTCGTTCTGTTCTTTCGATACTATTAATATTAGAAAAGTGGCCTTGACTCAGCTGTTGTTTTAGGTGATAAGTGTGTGTGACGAGACGCCTCTGCCCTGCGCACCGCGCTTCATGGATGTGTTCAATGACACGGCGCTCATTCAATTCCCTCTGGAAAAGCTGAACAAACTGCCAGAAACCATGTGGATTGAGCCTTCAGAGCCACTGTACCAACACTGCCAAGATCTCGAGATCGTCCAGAGAGAGAAAAGGAGCTGAAAACATCACTACTTTAAACTTTGCTTATTTTTTGTTATATTTTACTAGTTCATTTCCAGTTTCTTCTTGTATATACATTTGTTTTTTTTAATTAAAATAATAAAAATAAGACTTTTTTTTTTGTCTTAAAGGGGAACTGTGTATTTTTTGCACCACTGGCGAAAAATACGAAATGAAGAAAGCTCGATGCATAAAATGTTCACACAAAAATTAAACTTTATTTAGTCAAAACATTTTAATAACTTCAAGACAGACTGTCTTTGGGCATCATCTTGTCTCCACACTTCTTTTATGGTTTATTAATTGAGACAGTTGTACAGTCATGTGTCAAACACTGAGATCAACCTCATCATATCTCACTGAACGTCTGAGCTGCAGTAATGTCTCACTCTGTCTCAGCCTGTTCCTCCAAATGACCTGAACCTTCATTCACAACACACTCTTTACCGTTTACCACTGCTGATTCTGACTGTGCTTCACTCACTGATGTCATAATATTACTTGTTTTTAATTGGCTCTCATTCAGGACACCATTAGCGATGTTTGATTGGTGTTCCTCCTCACATTCAATTTTTGAAGCACAATCTCCGTTATGCAGGTGGGACTCGATCTGGCCGTTCATGTTTGAGTGGTCTGGTTTCTCAGAAGCGTCTGTTTGGCCTTCTGCGTTTCCATCTGTGGCCTCTTGCTTCGGTTCCCCATTGGACGTGGCCTCCTCAGTAACCTCTCCGCTATTGGTTGGTAGTTCTGAAGCTTTGTTCTCATTGGTCGATTCAGAGTTCTCCAGTTTCGTCTTTTCAGCCTCTTCCGCTGCTTTTCTCTCTTTCAGTTTCTCTTTGAACTCCATCATTTTTGTGCTTAAGCAATGACAATAAAAGCAATCAGCTATGTTTCCATTAACTAAAAGTGCATCATATACTTGCTATAAAATTATTGTTATTTGAAGTAAAAAAAACTTTATTTCAGCTTATTGTCAAGGTAACATTATTCAGTTCTTGATATACTAAAATAACTAAAGTTGAAATGAAAATTAAATAAAACTTAAATGAAAATGTGTTAACATTAGTTAATGTATTATCTCAACAATGAGCAATACATTTGTTACAATATTTATTAATCTTTGTTGATAAAAATCCACCTTTTTGTTGTTTGTTCATGTTAGTTTACAGTGCATTAACTAATGTTAACAAATACAGCTTTTAATTTCCATAATGTATTAGTAAATGTTGAAATTAACTAAGATTAATAAATACTGTAGGAAGTATTGGTCATTTTTAGTTCATGAAGTCAACTAATGAAACTATTGTAAAGTGTAATCAAAATATTAATTAACACTATAATATCAATTATAGAATATATAAAAAAGAAACACTGCTACAAGCTTAGTATTTACTACTTTATGCTGCTGAAAAGGCAAAATTGTGTGTATTTTTAATTGAGTCTTATTCATGTTTAATTTTCTATTAGGATGCTTCAGAGAGAGTTTGAGAGAGACTACAGCTTCCTTTCAAATGTAACTTTGACTTTTATTTACAGTACACCTTTACAATTCATGCATTTTTATAAAGAGATTCAACAGAGAATTGTCTGATGAAATGTCAATTGAATGTCTTCGTTCTGTTCTTTCGATACTATTAATATCAGAAAAGTGGCCTTGACTCAGCTGTTGTTTTAGGTGATAAGTGTGTGTGACGAGACGCCTCTGCCCTGCGCACCGCGCTTCATGGATGTGTTCAATGACACGGCGCTCATTCAATTCCCTCTGGAAAAGCTGAACAAACTGCCAGAAACCATGTGGATTGAGCCTTCAGAGCCACTGTACCAACACTGCCAAGATCTCGAGATCGTCCAGAGAGAGAAAAGGAGCTGAAAACATCACTACTTTAAACATTGCTTATTTTTTGTTATATTTTACTAGTTCATTTCCAGTTTCTTCTTGTATATACATTTTTTTTTTTTTTTTTTAATAATAAAAATAAGACTTTTTTTTGTCTTAAAGGGGAACTGTGTATTTTTTGCACCACTGCCGAAAAATACGAAATGAAGAAAGCTTGATGCATAAAATGTTCACACAAAAATTAAACTTTATTTAGTCAAAACATTTTAATAACTTCAAGACAGACTGTCTTTGGGCATCATCTTGTCTCCACACTTCTTTTATGGTTTATTAATTGAGACAGTTGTACAGTCATGTGTCAAACACTGAGATCAACCTCATCATATCTCACTGAACGTCTGAGCTGCAGTAATGTCTCACTCTGTCTCAGCCTGTTCCTCCAAATGACCTGAACCTTCATTCACAACACACTCTTTACCGTTTACCACTGCTGATTCTGACTGTGCTTCACTCACTGATGTCATAATATTACTTGTTTTTAATTGGCTCTCATTCGGGACACCATTAGCGATGTTTGATTGGTGTTCCTCCTCTTCCTCCTCACATTCAATTTTTGAAGCACAATCTCCGTTATGCAGGTGGGACTCGATCTGGCCGTTCATGTTTGAGTGGTCTGGTTTCTCAGAAGCGTCTGTTTGGCCTTCTGCGTTTCCATCTGTGGCCTCTTGCTTCGGTTCCCCATTGGACGTGGCCTCCTCAGTAACCTCTCCGCTATTGGTTGGTAGTTCTGAAGCTTTGTTCTCATTGGTCGATTCAGAGTTCTCCAGTTTCGTCTTTTCAGCCTCTTCCGCTGCTTTTCTCTCTTTCAGTTTCTCTTTGAACTCCATCATTTTTGTGCTTAAGCAATGACAATAAAAGCAATCAGCTATGTTTCCATTAACTAAAAGTGCATCATATTCAGAATCAGAACTGAAAAATTCTTTGGAAATTTAATAATTTTTACACCCCTTATTTATTCGTTTTGCCTTATGAACTCTTTCAAAATTTAATTAGAAGTAGTGGTAGTAATAACCCCCACTACCAATGAGCAGGGATTTTATTTTAATTCACATAATTTTTATGATAACACATAATATTATGTAATTTGGTAAAGCAGAAATAAATAGAGCATTGAATACAATGTTCAAATGTTTAATGTCTTTAATTGATGCTTTTTAAAATGAAATGAGAATCTAATGAAAAATACAACAGAATAATAAGAACAAGTATGTCAAATCAATTAATCATGATTAATCACATCTAACCAGTTTGTTTATATAATATATATGTGTGTGTGTGTGTGTATATATATATATACACAAATGTATATAAACAAACTTTTATATTAGATGCGATAAATGTTTTGCTTTTTATTTCTTTGTACGTCTCATTCTCAGTTGTCATTAATGCACCTCTTTGAATTTTAAAATGCATCAATTAAAGACAGAACAACAAATACTACTAAGATGTCATGCTTTTGTGAAGTTCAACCAAGTAGTGCGATCCTAAAGTCTCTTTACCTGTATGAAGTCTTCAGTATGCCATTGACCAGAGCGAGCTGCTCCAGTGTTATGTCCTGAGAGGGAACCAAACCCTGCAGAAGAGAATCACAGCTCATGTTTAACAAAACAAATGCAAGTCTTCACATGTCAGCTCTATTAGACAGCGGTTTCAAGCTAAGCTCACCTCAGGCAGTGTTTCAGAAAGCTCCACGCCTCCCTGACGAATCGAACGCTCTACACGCACGGCCTGCTGGGTAATGTTCCTCAGGAAGTCAGAGCTGCATTTGGTTTGAGGATGGTCTTCTCCGCACTGTTTCACCACACACACAGGCTCAGAACACCATCACGTTTTCAAAGATAAAAACTCAACTCACAAACACGCTATCTGACCTTGTTCTGGAAGATGCTGTAAGCTTCCTTTTCATGATTCATGCCTCCTCTGTAGTCGCCAGCCACACACAGTCTCTGAGCCAGCAGATGGTGCCTGCGAAACAATCACATATCCTCTAGCAACTTTAAACAGGAAACAGGTAACATAACTATAAGTTTAAATGAGTTTGATTACTTAGGCTCTGATCCAAACCTTAATGAGCCGCCTCAGTGTCTAATCTCAGTCACTTAAGGAAACAAATTAAACCTCATAACCTTGTCAACTGAAAAGCTTTTAATTGTTTCATATTTATTGCTGTTTTTATATATAATTGTCTAATATAAATATATAGTTATTACTATATAGTAATCTAATATAATATAAATGTCTAATGCTTACTTGAATACAAAATACTTTATGACTTATTATTCATTTACTGTCTATATAGGCTACCTGTTTGTCTGTTTCTTGTGTTTGTTTTTTTCCATTATTGTTCATTACATTTATTCCTTCTCAAATTTAAACTATGTGTTTAATGGAAGTGTCTTACGATGTTAGTTGTTCCCTGTCTTGTTATATACAATCTGCAACATATATATATATATATATATATATATACACACATACAAAATACTTTAATTATTGGAGTCTAATGAGCAAAATCAAAACACATGCATAGTTTTACAAAGCATAGCAAAACAAATAGCCAGTTAAATAAAGGGTTTTTATTAATTCCTAAGAAGAGTGCCTTGGATTTCCTTCTACTCCACATGCATTGTGATTTTAGAATTAAATGTCATGAAAACAATGTCACAAAGCAAAATTTACTATTTTCTATAAATGCTTTTCAGTATTGAATGACATTATTTTCAAAATTGACAATTCCCTTAGCTCCATCCATTTTGGATGATTTTTTCACTGTGCTATTTGTAATGCGTTGTGGGACTGCCTCATGCGTGAAGGATATATGTGATCCTGTCATTTATTTTGACCACAATAAGGAACCCTATATAGGCAGCTCACTAGGGTTTGGAACGGAGCCTTAGGGGGCTTTCACACTGGCAGTTTAGTTTGGAACGGGGGACGGTTCGGATGAAAAATCGCTAATGTGAACGCTGTCATGGGACCCGGGTGCGCACTGGGGTACCGAACCCGAGACTACCTGGAGGAGGTGGTCTGAGTTCGGTTGCTCCCGAACCGTGCCGCGGTTCGCGTGAATGTGAAAGCAGCACGGACTCGGGTGCGTACTTGTTCAGGAAGTAAAGTAACCTGCGCATGCGTTTTAGCTGATTGTGATGTATTCAGTTAAATAAAACACTTGTAAGGGATGATAGTGTTGATGATTTACCTTGGGTACGAGCGAGAGTGAGCCTGCAGTGTATTCGTGCATTGCGCGTGAAATCAGGGAACCAAATTTGGAAATCCACTGTCTCCTCAAAAGAGTCCGTTTGCAAGCAGCAGAAGGCCACCTTATGTGACACACACACAGTAAACCTGTATTGTTCACTCACCTGCGCATAATAGCAGTGAATTAATAAAATACACAATATTGACCCGAGTTCTGTTTTCTATCATGCGCCGTGCACGTTTGCGATGACGTAATATGCATGCAAACACACCAGGGTTCGATAGAATCAAGTTGTGTTTGAAACCAGACCAACGCTGCTGGGGCGCCGGGAACAAACGCGCTCGGCCCCGGACCGCAGCAAACGAGCCCAGTGTGAAAGCACCCTTAGAGCTTGTGTTATCTGAACAGTTCATTGCATGATTACTATATAACTCCATCTATTTTAAGCACAAGTAAAGCATTTCGTCTTACATCAGAGCTGTTGTCAGGTCAGTGTCTCCTCTGAAGGAGCTGTTGAGTTTCAGTGCGCTCTGTAGATACTGTAATGATTGTTCTCTCTGAAGAGCCAATCCCAGAGAAGCCTGAGGGAGAAAAAAAAAGATAAACATCATTCAAAACGATACTTCTATTTGGGATCTGTGATAACTTGATTATGCTTGATGACGTTTACATCTATGACTGCAATGTAAGGATGATCTCCTCCGTGAATCGTCAACAGAAGAACTTTGGCACGATACAGGCATCGCTGAGCCAGGGCGGTTTCGCCTCCAGCGAACAGATACACTGACAGCAACACCTGGAACAAAATAAACAATTGTATTAGATGATGATGATCTCAATGCATTTTAAAAAAGTAGGTTTGTTTTGGTTTTGTGAGAACGTGACTTACGTATTGCTGAATGGTGTTGGGATGATCGAAGCCCAGAACCCTTTCGCTGATGACCACGACCCTCAGCTGCACGCTTCGAGCCTGCAGGCGACAAAAGAGACATGGAACGAGGTGAGAAATGCTACGAGATCAGAAAGTTCAAGTTTATTGGTCATTGTTACAGGATAACAACGAAAAGTTGTTAGAGCAAAAAACAGACAGGCATATAGTTTTAAGTTGTTCACCCATTTGCCTTATCAATATGTGTCCCCATAAATTAAATTTAAATTACTCATGACTTTGTACCTATTTTAACCCCCCATACATACCCCTAGTAAACCCCAAAGTGCTATGTCCAGTAAAATACATGATGCAATTAATAAATCTAGTAAAGGTAAGGTTGTTGGAGTGTTTTTGCAACAATGCAAAGTCCAGATCACAGGTATTGAGGATGTATGAAAAGAAACATTATGTCACAGAGGGATGTCCGATGGGGAATGGGGGGGTAGACTGCTTATTAAGCAGCCTGACAGGCAGTTTCAGGTGTGTTCGGCATTTTAATTGAATAATTCCCCCCAAAAATGTAATCTTGTGCACATATAATATATATATACTGGTATAAATACTGCTCGTTTTCTCACACAAACCGCTCGTTTCGTGTCTTAGGCCATCAATGTGTACTTACATTTACGAGTCATTAAATCATGTTTAATTTGGACTTCTCTGTGCATGCTCTTTGAGGTGGTGACCATAGACCTGCATTATATGACTGACAGACAAGAACGGTTTGACCTAAAAATATCAAACTTAAAACTACTGCGGAAACAAAGACACCTACATCTTGGATGCCCTTGAGGTAAGCTAAAACATATCAAAAATGAATTTCAAAGTGAACTATCCCTTTAATATCTTAAGTATTTTGCTTCTCAAGAAAACTGGAAACCAGACAAAAATACTGAGTAAATACTTTAAAAAAAGAAAAGAAAAACACCATAGAAAGATTCTTTTTAACAAGAAATAAGCACTGTAGTCACTAAATATTTGCTGGTTTAACTCGAATGCTTACTTGAATATGAGCAAGTTGTGCCTTAATTTGCATTCACCTAAAAGGTCCTATTATACAAAAAGCAATCTATTAAGCCACGGGACAGCAAGACACACTCTAGATAGTACACACAATCTCACCTCAGCAGGATGGCCCTGTACATAGGCCACTTTTGCCAGCAGACTAAGACATTGGCAGGCTTCAGGGTGAAGGTCATCACAGACGCGGCTGAAGAGGTACGCCGCTTCTTTCAGCTGCTCGTACGCCTGCTCCAGTAACCCTACGAGGAGAACACGGTCAAGCGAGGCGGTTCACACATGACTCAATCACTGCACGTTGGTTTATAACTACCTTTCTGAAGACTGTTCTGAGCCACCTTGAACATGCATGTGGCGTCGGTGGTTGACATGGTTATGTGTTTGACGACGGGCAGAATGTTGAGCACATCGTCCGGAGAGATGGCCGCTTTGTTACGGTTGTCAAGAATGTATTCTCTGAGGCGGAGCTGCGGGACATTCACAAACAGAAAGGGTTTTTCTATGACATGCGCAGAAAAATCACAGCACAGAGACACCCTACAAGCTATCAAGCAAGATCAACCTCTCTCGCTCACTAAGGCTGGATTTATTTGATCAAAAATACAGTAAAATTTGTAATATTGTGAAATATTATTACAATTTAAAATAACTGTTTAATTTAATTTATTCCTGTGATCAAAGCTGAATTTCCAGCATCATTACTCCAGTCTTCAGTGTCACATGATCCTTCAGAAATCACTCTAATATGATGAGAAACATTCTTATTATTATCGATCTTAAAAACAGTTGTGCTGCGTTATACTTTTGTGGAAACCATGATAATTTTTTTCAGGATTCATTGATGAACAGAAAGTTCAAGAGAACATCATTTATTTGAAATTTAATCTTTTGTAAGATTATAAATGTCTTTACTGTCACTTTTGATCAGTTTAATGCATCCTTACTGAATAAAAGTATTCAATTTCTTTTAAAAGAAAATCTTACTGACTCTTTTTGAAAGGTAGAACCTGAGATGCTTTTTAAATACATTTTGTTAAAAAATGCTATACATTATTTATTTTATAATGTATGCTATATGTTCCTCGTTATATGTACTAAAATAAGAATGTACATTTGCATTTGTTCTTTGTTCATGTATATTATTTTGTGATGCTGGCTTGGCAATAAAAAAAATAAAAATAAAGTTTTGAAACTAGTGTACATCAATTGTTCCTTTTTGCCAAATTGTCACAGGATAACAGAAGCTACAAATTAGATATGTATTTCATTTGTGTTTCTAATTAGTTAAACCTATGAGATTAACCTGCTAGCCAAGCATACCCTAAGAATTATATATATATATATATATATATAATTATATAATAATTACGCAATCATGACAAACCTTAGCCACCAAACATATTGCAGAAATATTGTTGTGTTCTTTCAAATTTAGCCATTGCTTGGTTCAACGAAGTACCTGAATACCAGTCTTCAAGCACATCTCTCTCAACAAGGACATCTTCTGGAGGCCGTACTGCTCTACTAGATGGTCCACATTTGACCTGCAAGAAAATGAGACTACACTACAGTACACTACACATGGAAGGGTTAAACATTTGAAGAAGAGTGAATGTTCTCCACTCACCCTAGTCCTTCTTTAAGTCTGTATGTTTCTTGAGCATCTTGACAGATCTGACTCCACAGTTCATTCCCGCTGAGTGAGGTCCATGCCGTGCTGTCCGAAGCCCCTCCCCCTCCACGGCCACGCCTCCTGGAGCGCTTCTTAGACTCCTCCCCATTTGATGCTGAACTGAAGTGAGGCACCAATAAGCAGCAGAGGAAATGACTCGCTGCTGCAGACAGGTTGGACGTCTCCACTCCCTGTACGGCACAACAGACACAATTTTTTACTTATTTCATAGATTGAACAAAACCAAGGTCTGTATATAAAATTGGATATATAAGCATGTCTAACTTTATCCGCATACATACAGAATAGTTGCATAGGGTGATATATGCTCTATAGATATATACGCTCTTAAGATTAGCCTAGATCTAGATCCCTATACCACTCTACAGATAAAGTGTTGTGGAAATTTCGGATCGCGTACCTACCCCGAAGGGATAAAATAAAATAAAAGTCTGCATCAATTTATAGGCAAGACAAGTAGTTTGTTTAGGCATGGTTTGTAAGGAATTACAAACCTGCGCACATATATTCAAACGCATATATCTATTGAATCAATTCTTAATGTGCATGTGAACGCCATCAGCGTTTATCACAGCTTTGCGTTTAAAGTCTGTTTAGAGAGAACGGTGTCGTCTTAGTGGCCCCTAATTTAATAACAAATTAACATTAAACATTAACTGGAAAATAAGATTATTCAAGAACCGCTATAAAACCAAACCAATCTCTGTTACCTTAAATTATATGTTTATCTCTGTAAAGCTGCTTTGAAACAATCTACATTGTTAAAAGCCCTATATAAATGAGGATGACTTGACTTTAGCAAATCTCAACTGCTCTATTCCTTTTATCATAGCAAAATGTAACTATATTATTGCCCAGCTCTAATCTGCTAAATGCGACTATAAGGCATGAACATGATGATGATGATGATGATTTATTTGTCCTCGAGAGGAAATTTGTTTCCACCATAGATGCGTACATAATACAAACACACATGTATAACATATTAAGAACATGAACATATCAACATCTACAAAAAACAACTCGGAAAAAACAACATTAACATTAACAACATGAACATTAACAATGATTTTATGAAGTAATGAAATATGAAGCTGCTTTGAAACAATGTGTATTGCGAAAAGCGCTATATATATACTAGGGGTGTGACGAGACGAGACGAGACGAGACACGAGATTGGGTTTACGAGAACGAGACGAGACGAGATTTTTGCACAATTTTTCAGAAATCCTCAATGACAAAATTCATGACTGGAAAAATAGTATGCAGGTGCATTTTTCAATGTTTTAACTAAGAATCTTCTAATGCATGTCATTTCAGGTCTACTTTATGAGTATGAATTATCAAATGCATTGAAAGAAAACAATATACAAGCACTGTAAAAGGTTTTTATTGACTGGCTTTTCTCCTGTATGATTTCACATTAGTCTCAGACCTTACTGTACTTAAGAGCTTTCAGAACTTCTGATTGAGGCTGTGTGTGACCTCCTAACTGAACTCCTTTACATACATTGAACAGAGAAATAAAAACAGTATAAATAACAAAAATAAATAACTGTTTTCTCTTAGTCTTATTAAGTGCAAACAATAAGTGCAAGTGCAACCATAATCAAAGTTAGCACACAGACTCTTTATAATTGTTGTGAAATTGCTGTTTTATTTTGCACCGGCAGTTATAGGGTTAATGCGGTGAGTTCGGAAAAGACCGGAGAGAAACGAGGCTGGTGTGTTTGTCTCTACAGTTGTTCTTGTGTTCCGATTATAAGTTCAGAAACGGAGCCTCCCTTGTCTGTTGTCCTTTATACGTTACGTGTGCTCTCTCAATATTCGCAGTGCAAAGAGAAACCATAGCCGCAAATAAACAGTCCAGAGATGGGTATTGGGAGACGGACTATTGTATGTATGCAGCCTAATTTGTGCGCAATGTACATCAGGGAGCTTGTGTTTTACTTTCACTTACAAATTCGTGACCGCGCGTATAGGGAGCAGCGGTGCTGAGCGCGCATATTCTACAAGATAAGACATTTATCAGACGTTTAGTCTGTTGCGCAACGAATCCTCCACCATCGTCACGCGATCAGTGAACTGTGATTCGCGCTGCACTGATTGCAACGGGAACTCGTGCTGGATGAGCAGAGCAGACTTTTACATTAGTTTATAATATTTTTTTTTTTTTTTTTTATAAAAACAACAAAACGATAGTTTAGGCGAATGTGAGTGTACAGTAGCGGTGGAATATTCATGGCGATATCGCGAGACAGTTTTTTCACTCGACGAGAAATCTCGTCATATTTAGTCTCGCGAGATCTCGTGGCACGAGATCTCGTCACACCCCTAATATATACATTTGACTTGACTAAGTAAAATGAAATACCTGAATGTATCCACTGAAGAACCGTTGTGCACAACGCACTACAATCTCTGCAATCGCCAACCTCTGAGAGAGATGGTAAGATAGGATTAGGACAGTTCACATTTCAAATCTACCCCAGTATAATGGATTTAAAATCATTTTCTTACCGTGATGTGTCTCAGTTGATGTTTGAGATCTGATTGGCTGATGGACATGATCAGGTGACCTAGATAGCGGAGGTTTATGCCTTTCTGATGGAGGGCTTGTCGTAAAGAAGCACCATCCATCGGTATGTCAGTGCCATGAATGCAGTCGTTCATCTGAAAGTGCATGACGATACTTCAGTGCACAGTTTCTCTCACACACATACACACGCATTTCTGTTGAAAATTTCAGTAAAAACTGTAATATTGTGAAATACGATTAGTTTAAAATAACTTTTTTATGTGAATACATTTAAAAATTTAATTTATTCCTGTGATCAAAGCTGAATTTGTCTTCATTGTCACGTGATCCTCCAGAAATCAAGAAACATTTCTTATTATCAAATGTTGAAAACAGTTGTGATGCTTAATATTTTTGTGGAAACCGTGACACATTTTTGTTCAGGATTCTTTGATGAATAGAAAGTTCAAAAGAACAGCATATATTTGAATTAGAAATCCTTTGTAACATTAGAAATGTCTTTACTTTTGATCAATTTAATGCATCTTTGATGAATAAAAGTACTCATTTCTTTACTGTTTAAAAGATTGGGGTCAGTAAGATGTACAAAATACACTCACAAATGCTGGTATTTGGTCATTAATGATGAAAGACGCTGCTTCCTTCAATAATCTCTTCTGTAGCTCCACGGCATCACTCTCTGAGCTGGGAAACTGCACTCCTAGCCGGAGAGAGAGAAAACAATATTTAAGGTCTCTACATCTAAAAATAACAACTTATGTAACAAGAGCTTAAGTTAAAGACAGATGATTTCTGGTCAGGACGAATATGACGATATTAGCTCTGTTCCAAAACCTAGTAAAGCTGCTCATAATGGATTTTAAAATCATTTTCTTACCGTGATGTGTCTCAGTTGATGTCTGAGATCTGATAGGCTTGTGATTTCAAGGCATTAATATTATGTTTTTTTATTATTTGATGTTAGGGTTTTAATATTATTTTTATGTTGGCTTTTAAGAGATGTTTTAGGCAGCATCTTATGTATCCTACACATGGGAAAAATGTAATTCTCGAAAGCATAAAATAGTTAAAAAATCCTATTAAAGACCAATTTATTATATATTTTACCCAATATTATATGCATTTGATATTATCAGCATAGAAACATGATGAGTCTCCCATGTGCTTCACATGAGCATTTAAAACTAGTCTCTTATTAGGCTCCATTTCATTGGATTCTGCCTAAATAGACCGTGTATATAGCAAAGAAACTCACTAGGTTTTGGAACAGAGTTTTTGTGAAGTTTGTTTTGGTGCATATTAATGGATTTGAGCTTTTCCTGACCTGGGGAGAAGATATTAGGGTTGAAACGCATCTCAAAGATGATGTCACTGACGGATCCGACATCTTTGCAAGCTCTTCTTACTGCGTCTATGTTTGGAGAGTCACCTGAACACACACAAATACACACACATGATCATTCCCCTAAAACAGATTTATATCAGACACATATTCCAACATCCAATGACAGAAAATGAACACTTCTTTTCATTCTCACCAGATTTCATACAGTCTTCCAGTCCTCCGTTCTCCCTCATGTGAGCCTTCACTCGCTGCGTGAACTGAGAATATCTGTAATACAAAGACAAAATGTGTTCGTAAGGATGTGCACAAATAAACAAACCTAAAATGTGAAGTGTGTCCGTTAAAAGATGTTTAAAATCTTTCTCCTATCCTAGATTAACATGCTAACTTTACATTTTGTATATATATATATAATTTGTTTCTGGCCACATAATGAGACTGTGTGGAAAACCGGCATTCTGGGAGTGTTTGATTCATGCATCATTGATCATAATATGATGCATTATGCAAGAAAACTGATTTATTGTCTTTTTGCTGTAAAATCTTTACTGATTTTTTCATAAGGTAAATGGAAGAATAATTTTTATATTGATAATAATATTTCAAGATGAACACTTGCTGGACTGAAGCAACCTAAGTTTACTTGATTATCCATACATCGTATTTTAGAAAAATCAAATGTGAGTATCAAATATGAACCATCAGGCTTTTGAGGGAATATTGCATTGTATTATATGTATATGATCAAACTACAGAGATTGATCATAAAACTAAGCATTTAAATATTATTGGGAAATATACAGCGACAACTGATATTTATATGCATTTTGGCCATCATCTTTTTGGCCATATAAATATCAGCAACTGCAACTCAACCAATGGCATGAATTTGGGGCGGGGCTATCTGTTAGCTTGACCAATGGAAGGACTTGGTAACCTGTCAAAACTCACTTGTGTTGAATGAACGCCTTCACTAACTC
Organism: Rhinichthys osculus; assembly: GCA_029959095.1. Taxonomy (NCBI): domain Eukaryota; kingdom Metazoa; phylum Chordata; class Actinopteri; order Cypriniformes; family Leuciscidae; genus Rhinichthys; species Rhinichthys osculus. Next base: position 4,010,467 of record JARWKJ010000017.1, read on the forward strand.
CGGCCGTAAGCGACACAAAACGTGAGGGTACCGTCTGGGAAAACTGCCCTCCTTGGGTTCTGTTTCTATTCCTTCTTCTCCGTCTTCCACTTGGAAGTTGGCATCAGCAGGCATAGTACGATACACATCCAGCAGGTAATATCGACCATCGGCCCCCAGTATCCCCTGAGCATCTACAGTGGTGAACAGGGGCAACTGATGCCCGGTCTGCCCCAGAACCGCATGTCTTTGCAGAGAAAGAGCCTTTGCCGACTGAGCCAGCAGCTCGAGGAGTTTCCGTCTGGATGGATTTTCCAGTGGCCCTGCGCTGAAGCCATATAAAAGGCCATTGGGAATCTCAGCCTGCTCGGGGCCCTGAAGACCAGGGGCCAGGCCCTGCGCGGACAGTCGAACGCCTCGATAGTCGGCCACCGCGGTGGGGATGGTGTGCAGGTTTTGCAGGTCTCCGTCCAGGTCGCTGTAAGCCTGAACACATCGCAGCTCCAGACGCTGAGCGGCTCTGGGACCGCGTTCTCCTGTCAGCCAGTCCTCTCTGTGTGTCGGCACACTCATGAACACCCCGCCGCATAGGAACGCTGGGTCCTCGGGAGAACCATTGACTGGGTCGACAAAACCATCGATCACCTTCTCTGCTGCCTGAGCAACAGCCCACACAAAAGCACCGTTCACCTGCCGGAACAGACAATAAGCAGTTAAGAAGTGATGTAAAAGCTACTCGGAAAATATGGTTTTCAATGCAATGCAACAAAATGGAATGTAAAAGCTACTTGGGAACTATGGTTTTCAATGAATGAAATAAAATGCAATGCAATGATATGATATGGAATGCAATGAAAACTAATGAAATAAAAGAAAAAAGAAAATAAATATTAAACAAAATGTCCGGGTTCTGTCACTTCGGTCTAGTTTACAGAGCCCTGACGCTCCTGTATTGTGTTGTCTTTGCGTGAGCGCGTGAGCTCTTCTGTCCATGCGAGTTGTTTTGTGTGCGGAGCGTGGTGTTTGGATCCGGCACTTCGGTCTAGTTTGGTTTGGGTTCTGTGTCGGGATTTGGACAGTGGCGTAATGAGCCAACACCGGGCCCTTATGCAGGATTATCAAGGCGGGCCCCCTACTACAGCACGTGATGACGCTATGTCCATGAGTAGGCTACCGTAAATAGGACAGGGTAGGATCATAGAGACACAGCATATAAGAGATGAGATGACTGACAAAATCAGGAGTAGCCTACGTGCACCAAAAAAAACCCACACTGGCGCACCATAACACATGAAATCGGAGCACCATCTACTACTGGCAAAAAAAAAAACCTAGTACCGCCAACGGTCGCTTCAGGTGCTTCACTCTCTTGCACCAGCTCAATCTCGATCTCCCCCTCCAGTGCGATCTTTTTAAAGAAGCTTCCTATTTTTGGTAATTTACTCAATTTCTCCAATTCCTCTTTTCGTTTTCGCTTTTGAAAGCCATTTGTGTTTGCAATTTGACGACTCCTCCATATCGATATTGTCTGTCTCAAGTTCAACGTTTTTACTGTTTTGCACGCAATACGCATGTTCACTTACCATATCCGGGATTCGAATTGGGATCCGGGGATTCCCCAGTCCCAATTCGAAACAAATTACACCAAAATCCATAATTGTTCATTTCAAACATGTATTTAATGATCAGTAAAATATGTTGTTGTCATTATTTATTCAAATAAATTCACGATAAAGTAACATGCAATCAGACTAAAAGTAGTAAAATGCGATAGGGGGCCCCGGCTGTCAATCAATATCTTCCAGTCACGCGGGCCCCTGATTGGTCCGGGCCCGTAAGCAACCGCGTACCCTGATTACCGATAGTTACGCCTGTGATGTTATGTTATGTTTTGTCTTGTGCTGTGTTGCACGCTGCTTGTGTTTTACACTAGCTGTGTGCTTTCATGTTGTCATGTTTTGTGTGACCACGCGGCTTAGGAGTTCTCATTAGCTGTGTGTTCGTGTCTTGTTTTGTTTGAGCACATGGCTTGTGATTTATAACCTTTATTTTACCAGGAAAGAAGCACATTGAGATTAAGAAATCTCTTTTACAAGAGCGTCCTGGCCAAAACTGACAGACACAGCACGTTTGAGTGTAACAAATAACATCCAACAATACATACACACACACAAGCAACTAAAATTTCAATATCAAATACATAACTAGCTAAAACATCTACAGCTGATTAGGTTTCCTGGCCATGTGCTTGTGTTTCTGTCATGTTTGTTGTGAACACATGGCTTGTCATGCGTTTCCTTGTTCCATGTGCTCTCCTGTCAGTTGTCTAACCCAGTCCATCTTGTTACCTGACTATTGGTTCAGCCCCGCCTGTCCTCTCTTATTACCTGCCTTGTTTGCTCCCTATTTATTCTCCTCGTGTTTGCAGTCCTGTGCCAGATCGTTGTCACATGTTCCCCGTTGACTGTTACTTCATTCCCTCTCGGGGTAGTTTTTGTTTGTTTTCTGTTTTATTCAAATAAAAGCCCATCTACTCTGTACAATTGAGTCCTCGCTTCATCCCTTCACCCAACCCTGACAAAATATTTAACGTTTTTATTTATTTATATATTTTAAAAAATATTCAGTGATGAATTGTTAAATCAGTTTTCTGAACTGGTTCATTGAACTGATCCATCTGAACAAACTGATTCGCTAAAAGGAACTGGACTTTTGATTTTTAATCATTTTCAATATAGTGTGACAGAAAAACAGAGATGTAGATGCTTGCTGGGAAACACTGAGAACAGCTGAGCTACTGTCACACTACTGATACATCTACAGTAGTTAAGTTACACAGTATTGTTAGGATGTTTTGTGTTATGTGGGCTGTTTAGTTTGTGTTTATTTAATTATACTTTGAGGACAGAATAGTCTACATAAGTTAGATAAGTGCGCTCAGACCTGCAGTAACGCTCGGTCCCTCTGAAGTCTCTCCTCCAGACTTCTCTGAGGAAGATCTCTGGCTGCTTGAAGTTCCTTATTCCAGTCAGGAGCCTAAAAACCACAGAAGAACACGTGAACATGACACACACACAGACACACACAGACACATACAGACACACACACGGACACACACACAGACAGACACACAGACAGACACACACACAGACACACACACAGACACACACACAGACACACACACAGACACACACACAGACACACACACAGACACACACACACAGACACACACACACAGACACACAGACACAGACACACAGACACAGACACAGAGACCCACAGACACACAGACACAAAAACACACAGACACACACACACACACAGACGGATAAGTATCGCATGCTTCCCTATCCAAAACAGAAAAATTGCAAATTATAGCAAAATAATTGCATTTTTAAAGTCTTTATATTGTTTCTACATGTTAATATAACTTATATACTGTACATATATATATTTTTTTTTTAATAATAATTAGTATTAAATAATATTAAATATTTCCATTTTTTAACTTTATTTTATTATCTTTTTAAATATAAATTTATAATAATTAATAAATAATATTACTTTTTCATTTTATTTTATTTATCTTTTTTAAATATTAATTTATAATAATTACTGTTAAATAATATTACATTTTATATTATTTTAATTTCATTGCAAATCCCATGAAAACACCCCAAAATCAAAAGAATAATAATATTTTGTATTAATAATTTGAAACCTATTTTAACACCATTTTGTTTTGCATTGTGACATTATTTTCATGATAATTAAGCACATTTTCCCCCAAAAATTCTCACTACATTAATGCAGTACAGTTTTACTTTTAAGTTTGGTGATTGATTTTCATCTAAAACAGTAAAATTGCTGATGTTAATGTATGTTAATATAATATAATAAAATTTATTATTTATTATTTTTAAATTGATTGATAATAATTCATATCAACATTAAATACAGGTAGTATTACATTTTATATAAAATTTCATTATTACAGTTTTTTCTGCCCTATTGCAATAATGTCGTCCACACAGTCATGTCAAAATAGAGCTTTGTACTTGTGCACTGAAAGATGTGAGTGTGGGACAGGTGTGTGTGTACCTGTGCGTTGAGGTCCTGGTCCAGACCCAGCCGGCAGCTGAAGCTGGATCTGTGTGAGTGAAGCGAGGAGACGCCGAGCCAGCTGTGTGTGCGGTACGGAGTGGGCAGCATCTCTTCAGCCGGCAGAGAGGGCCTGTGTGAACAGAGACGCTCAGAGAACCGCACTGAGGAACAGATAAGTGTTGTGAGAGTGTGTGAGGGTCACCTGTGCCGCAGCGTGCCGAGGTTGTGTTTGAACTGCGGGCTGATGTGGGACAGCAGGTCGGTCAGACAGTGGCACACTGGAGTAGACTGAGCAGGACGAGGGTCAAACACATCGAGGGTCGACCTGAAACAGAAATACAAAAACTAAAATAAAAACTCTCTTTCATTCTGTGTATCTAATATGTCACAAACAATTTTGATCTCATTTATTCCAACATAGGATGAATCTCATGAGAAGATTTATCGTATTGTAACATTTTCATGATATTACATTTTCCCACAAAAATTCTCATTACTGTAATGCATCTAGGCGTTATTATATTATATTATATACGTGTCTGTCTGGTAATGTTTGATATTTTTAGATGCTTTTGTTATTTTTGTCTATGCAGCAACTACATGTATAACTATATAAAGTATACTTCTATCTTTATTTTTGAGTTTTTTTGTAATTCCAATAATTCAATTACATTTTCAAACCAGCAGTACAGTAAATATATGTATTAAAAATAAATGCAATTAAAGTAAAAAAAGACACACAATATAAATACATTATTATTAATCAGCATGAATTAAATATATATATATACACCTTTATTCTTTTACAGTAATGAAAATGAAATGTTTGAAAAAATATAAATGACATTAAAATAGCCTTAATTTTCTTTATGCAACATATAGTATATATTGTGTGGCGTCTACTACTGTATATTTTAGAAATCATATTCGAAACAATATGCAATGATTAACATTTCATACAGTAGTATACTACATTTGTATCACATGACCTTTACATTACATTGCATGTTTCGAAAATAAATCCTGTTATTTTGCTTTTTTTATTCTAGTTTTGTCTAGAATGTAACTTTTAACAGTGAGATCAAGAAACGGTTGTTAAAAATCATGGATTTTGCTTCCTATTCAAATGCAAAAAAAAATAATAATAATTTGAATAGTATGGTAGCATGCAACTACAAACATTGTCATAATAACACAGAGTCTTACCTGTTCAGGTAAAACCCACGTGGGCAGGAAGTGATGTCACACTGCTTGCCCTCCAGAGTGTGGACACTGATGTACAGGAAGTCGCCCTGCAGTTTCCGGAAACCAGGGGGAGGGTTCCAGCAGCTGAGTGACAGGTCGAGCAGGTAACTGGGAGCCTGTAAAAGAATCAGTTAGTTGTGTTTATTGTGAGAGTCATAAAAAACAAAGTCAAATGCCTGAAGGTTTATTTGTATGTTATTTGTCGTACTTCGCTGTGTGTGTTGATGGGCAGCAGGGTCGTCAGAGGAGGAGGATCTGAAACTCCAGGCAGAATGTAGGCAGGAGGGGGCGGGGCTTCAGCCGGCTGCTCTGTCTTATTATTGGCTCGTCTGTTCTTTGATGTGTGCAGAGTGGGAGGGGCTTCTAATACACACATACACACACAATTAGAGTCTTGCTAGCCTGGGTTTCCCCATACCGCCTTTTTCGCAGCGCGATTTTATTCACGCTGCTAGGCAGTCTGGAAACCATGGACCAGATTTTCTTCCTCGTCTAATTTCTTTCGCTCTACATACGTCATCTGGTATAATTGAAACGATTGGCTATGAGCTACGAGGCGCATTTGATAGACATTCGTCGCATCCAATAAACGGCTCTGGGCATTCGTAAACCACGGCTCAAATACGAGAAAATGAACATGTGGTTCCCAGACCACGTCTCAATGTCAATGAGACGAGGTCTGACGTTAGCCAGGCTAGAGTCTCGCTGCCATGGGGATAAAAATAATGAAAGTATTTTAAATTATTTAGAGGCAGTACTGAATACAAGCGTTTTTATGTACTTTATTTCTTACCAGGAGTTTGGGTGAGTGTTTTCAATACAGTGGGTGATCGGCCCTCCATTAAGGCATCTTGGGGCCCGGCAGCTTTCAGCATCTCTTGCACTCGTGCCAGGTGAGCCTGTGCCAACCGCGGGGAGTACGGCTCTATGACACACAAAACTCACTTTATAATACCAAAATCAAGCCTTTTCTCCAGCTCCATTGATCGGCTGAATTTCAATGCGTCCCATCTTGTAAGACTATCATTCTTCCAATGAGCAATACAATCATCTATTCAATCATCTACTTTCCCACATTACTCATATTGAGTGCCATGTGACTCACTTGGCTCTGAGAAAGGTTTCATTAGTGTGCCATCAAAAGGGTTTGCAATAAAATCAAGAAGTTGCAAAACCTGTATAGCAAAGAAACCTAATGATCCCTGTGGAAATTCTCACTGAAACCAGCTTAAACTGGGTGCTTTGCTTTGGATCATGGTGGCTGGTTTCACTGAACCAGTTACCAGCTGGTCACACTCGCTTAAGGTGTTCAAACTAGTTTGTTAGACCAGCAATAAACCACATGATTTCCACAGTTTCTGACCAATGAATTTTCATGAGGTTTATGATCACTGAATAAGCTAGATACTAGATCAGTGTTGTTATTGTTAACTAATTGTTTTTCGGTAATTGAAATAAAGTTGAAATTAACTAAAATATAAATATTAGATGAAAATCTTAAACACATATACATATATATATATATATATATACATACAAATAAAAATGACTAAAACCGTTTAATAAAATGACTAAAACCTAAAATTTTATTTATTTGTTTATTTGATAGGGACCATGCATATTCATGAACATTGTTGTATGATAATACACCATGTAAATATGCCAGAATTAGTAAAAAGATACTACTTTTCATCTGCAAAATAAAATTAAGACTAAAAATCTAAACTCTAATTCAAAATATTAATAAATCCCATAATAGTATATAAATAACTCTAAAATAACACCGTTACCAGATACATTCAAATGCAGAAAGATTCAAAATGAGTTTGGGAACAGGTTCAACTGATTCATTCAAACTTATTCAAATAAACAATTCACTCACAAATCTGACATTTTATAGTTTAAGGCTTGTGAACAGGTTTTACAGTAAACTTGAGCAATATCTAGCCAGTGAAATGTTTTCTAACTACCAAAAAATTATATTTACAATTGAAATCCTTGAATCTCCACAATTACCTCTCCTTAGGCCAGAAAAACACAACATTCCCTGATATTTCCAGGTTTTCTGTGCCTGTGGAAACCCTGAAACCAGCTGTCCTTACCAGCTTAACGTGATCCAGCTGGATTTTGGAACATGGTAGATGGTCTAAGATGGTCTAAGATGGTCAACCAACGTTTACCAACTAAAAACCATCAGCTACATTCCAAAACATAGTTACAGGTTTATCTGGATTCCTCACCAAGTGTCCTTATATCCATGTATAATATATGTAAGTCTATTAGAAGTAAAACATCCCACATGGAAGACCTTGCAGTTTACCTTCCACTAAACGAAGAGTGACTCCAGCTTTGAAGCCCTTGACGCCCCGGAGCTCAGTCATGGGGTCAAGGGTCACACCTGAAAGGGCCAGAGCGATAGATGTGCGAGGTGCCACCTCCTCTCTGCCCAGTACGGTCATGATGGCATCCTGGACCAGCCAGAATCCATTAACCTGCAGAGAAAACAGTCTAAGCATTTATCCAACATTTAAGCTGAATGACATTTTGATGACTTTGCATATTTTGATGTTCTGTTGACAGACATATTTGAGAATATTTGCATTGCTGATCAACACAAACTAGACTACTAAATTTGAGGTTACACCCCAAAACTCACTTTATTCACGGACGTATATTTGACTAGCGCTGATGATGAAAGCTCACCTGCAGCTCAAAGGACTCGACACCTGCACCCTGAACCTTCACAGGAAATGACCCGTCATCATCCTTTTTGCTTCCAGTCGCTTTTCTCCCCTTCTCTGAACATGAGACATCTGCAGAGTGAAGGGGGGTAAAGCTCAAAAATGTGCTTCAAGCCAAAACAAGAGTTACGTAAGAGAGAGTTAGGAAATCTATTCAAATGCCACGAAAGAAACTGAAGAAAGAACAATAAAGGTTTTCCATCCTAGAGTCCACTAACTCAATAACTCCATGGCACTACCATGTTTTTTTTAGAGATGTTCCCATGGCAGTACAAAGGTTTATGGATATGTACCATAATAATACCGCTATATTATTTAAAGTTTATTTAATCCTTTCATCAAGTTATCATTTTATACCATTGTATACCGTGCTTGTGGGGTGTGGACATAAATATTCAAAATTAAATGAAATAAAAAAGATTGGTTTATCTTCCTGTAAAAATATCCAAACATCCAATGCAATTACTTGGGAAGCTAAAATGTTTTTAACATACAATTTTCAAGATGTGTTTCTGTTTTTATTTTTCATCTTCCGTTTTTTTTTTCTTCATTTTTTTTTTTTAATTCTTGATTTAATTCTTGTTCAATTTTTGCATAAACAAATTGGAAAAAAAAAGTCAATAAGGTAAGAAAAAAGAAATGTCAATATAAAAACTAGTTTAGTCATTTATACTGATAAATACATAAATAAATAACAAACAAATAAATAAATATATAGATAGAGAAGAAATGTTCAAAAGTTTTTGTAAAGAAAATAATACATAGTAACACAATTTATCTACAAATCAACAAAACTAATTTCAAGCATTTCGATTTTTAGGCTCTTAAGAAACAAATTCAAATCAACTTTGACTGGTAGAGTATATCAAATTACCACAGGATTACCATCTGATGTGTTACAGTAATAGTACCTTTTAAATGGTAAAGATGCACGTGATTGAAATCATATAAAACCCCACAGATGTCTCCATCCGACATCCATTCAAAGAGTCAAAGATCTTGTTGGATTTGTAGGCAAGTCTAAGTTCTCTAATAATAACAGCAAGACTCGGCTTGATACGACATGAGCTTGTCCAGACATCTTCCGAATTTCCCCCTGGCTAGTGAGAGCAGATAGCAAGCACTGGATGAGTGGCTATTATACTAGTCCTAATGCACCACACTTTATCTGAGACTCGTCTGGACATCATGAAGAAAAACTCTGAGCTGAAACTCACTCTTACAAACATCAGACAGCTTGAGCGTGTCACGACGGCTTTCAGGATGAGCTGCATCATCGCTCTTCTACAGCACAAACACTATTGTTCAAGCTATGGGTCACGTGTACTTCACAGGTCATGGTAAATATAAAGCTTAACCTTTTGTAAACCAACATTTGATCTGTGGCTATGAAGGAATGCATTTAATCATAGCGAAATGTGTTCAATGGAACTGGGTGTGCACTTTTACCATTAGCCATTCATTACTCAAAAATATTTAATAAACAAACAAACACAGTATGGTTGGGGCATGCGTGTAATTTTATGAATGACGATTAAGCACAAAGTCTGTATGGACCTGTCACTCAGTTTTAAGATAATTAGCTTCTAGTAACTAGTCATTTAGCAGATTGTTGGACAGTTAAATATGGAATAAGCTGAGGTGGAGCATCTTGATCAAGCATATGGACGATCTGATGATTTCCGCAGAACTGGAACATCTGTTATAAAGTTCTGCACATCACACATTTTAGCTAATTTAATTAATGTGTCAGCTACCAAAAAATGCAAATGAAACGTAATGGTCCCTATAGGCTTGATTTTTTAAGGCCCAAAAAATCTCATTCTTACCATACTATTATATAATATATATACTAGGGCTGTCAAATTGAGTAATCCTGATTAATCGCATCTAACAAAAGTTTGTGTTTATATAATATATGTGAGTGTCTACATTATATATATATATATATATATATATATATATATATATATATATATATATATATATATAAATATATATATATATATACCGTACACACACAACACCAAAACACAAACTTTTTTGTGTAATATGCCAATAATCCCGATTGATTTGACAGCCCCAAAAAAATAAAATTATATATATAATACACATTAAAAATTGGTTACCACATTAAAAAATTTCAGTAATTATAAAATTGTCATGAAAATACTGTTAAAATGGCAAAAATCTTAATGGTTCTAAAAATAGGCTTCCTTTTTTTGAGAAAAAAAAAGAGATTTGTTTAAACTAAAAATAAGATACACACCCATGAAGGATTCAAACCTACAGCATTTCAGTTGCAACCCCAGATCTTAACCACTACACCAAGGAATGATTTGAAAAGTTTGGAGGACCCGAGTGTTGATTATCACATGAATAGTTGGGTAAAGAAGTACAAAAAGTTTTGATGAACAAGACCACATGACCCCTGCCTCAACAAGCACTGGAGGTTGCCTCGAGAGTGACGCGTTCGGGAGAAGTGACTTGCATTTGCCCCGAGAGTAACGCGCTCGCGATGAAAGACAGGAATGTGTGCGAGTGTGTGAGATCTGACCCGATGCCATGAGGAATCTCACAGATGAGCCTCTTTAGCTTTAACACGTGTGTCTGTGAGTGAAAGAATGACAGAAGGCAGGGAACAGTGGGGGGACGCATATATCAGGAGGTCAAGATTGAAGGTTGGTGTTTGTTTTGCAGCAAGAGAAAGTTTCATTCTAAAGTGCAGAACCATACATTTAAATCACAGTGTTTTTCAACAAGTTGTTTTAATGCATTGTTTCATTTTTCTAACTGTATGCACGAGTCAAACCGCAAAAGGAGCAAAAGAATGCATGATCCAGAGCGCCAGGACAATGAAGGAAACATCAGGAAGAAGTTCAGAGGGAGGAGACAGGACTGAATCAGAACAAGGCAACTCTTACCCATAGTTTTCTTCTCTCCGTTTCCTTTCTTCACTGCGTCCCTCATTTCTCCTCCTCTGGTTCTGTTTCTGTTTCTGTTTCTCTCTCGGTAACGTTAGCTGCTGGTTTTCTCTTTTCGTCGGGTTCTGTGCAGTGTGTTTGGAGAGCTGTCAGGTATGACTGACCCAACACGTCTTTTTAGTTTCTGGTTCCCTCGACCGGCCACTCCCTCCTCCAGCGCTGGCAGTGTTTCCCACTCCTCCTCCCACTCGGCCCACAGACAGCAGGGCAGGCATGTTTCACTGGGCGTGGCGCTGCTTCACTCCATTTTGCACGAGATTAGTGAGCGTTACCCTCCCCCTCTGACTTCCCTGAGGCCAGGGAGGGATCCCACACACACTTCTACACACACACACACACACACACACACACACACACACACACACACACAGGTTTTTATATTTTCCATAGGTGTAAATTAATGGTTTTTATTCTGTACAAACTGTATATGCTCTCCCCTTACACTAACTCTACCCCTAAACCTGCCCATCATCACACAAAACTTTAGCATTTTCCAAAAAACATCACTTAGTCTGATTTATAAGCTGTTTTTCTCACGGGGCCTAACTAAATGGCCCCACGATGACAAAATGTTCACATTTTACTATCTTTGTGGGGACATTTTGTCCTCTCAATGTAGGTTAAACAAGAACACACACACACACACACACACACAAACCATTGAAAACAGAATTACATACATGAGTGAAGCTCACTAACCATTTCAAATGCTTATAGTGCAAAATAAACAGAAATGCCTAAAATAATTACACATACCAAATACAAACAAAATGAAGCCAGTCTTTTGATTGTCAAATTATTTTCATTGCAAATAAGTGCATTTAACCTCCAAATTCTCATTACTGTAAAAATGGAAGTGTGTGTGTGTGTGTGTGTGTGTGTGTGTGTGTGTGTGTGTGTGTGTGTGTGTGTGAGAGAGAGAGAGAATTTTAGTTAATATGATCTAAACTGCTATCAAAAATATTTTTTTTAATTGAAATATAGCTGAAATAAAACAAAATAAAATATAAATATTAGATGAAAAAAATTAAACTAAACGAAAATTTGAGATTTTGGCTTAGCAACTAATAAAAAAAAAGTTTAAGCAGTAAATGTAATAAATGGAAATAAAATGAAAATAAATAAAAACTAAATCTGAACGAAAAATACATTGAACTTAAATTAAAATTAAAATAAAAGCCAATTCAAAATATTAATAAAAATCTACAACAGTGTAAAAATAACACTAAAATAGCACTGATATAAAGTAAATTATGATCATAATTCATGAAAATAATAAAATGTAAAAATAAAAAAATCCTAATGCTCCTTAACAGCAAACTTTCTTTCTTAGTATTTTTGTCTTGTTTACAGTCCAAATATCTAAAAAATTCTTAAATCAAGATGCATTTACCATACAAGTAAAATGTCATGTATTGTTTTCTGAAAGAAAAAAAAGTGAGTTTTTTCTAAAAAAAAAAAAAAAAAGCTAAATTATCTGCCAACGGGGTAAAGAAAAATAATTTTAAATCAAATAGAAGCAGGATTATTTTTCTATCTTACGCCATTTTACTAATCCAGTAAATGCATCTTGATTTAAGAAAATTGTGATATTTGAACTGGAAACAAGATTCTTACAAAATACTAAGTAAGAAAAGCATTCATGCTGTGTAAAAATAGGTATTTAAAAGAAGAAATCCTCATTACCAAATGAAAAAAAATTCTTAGAATTGTCATGAAAATAGTGTCAAAAATTCTTAATGGTCCTAAAAATAGAAAGAACATCATTTTCTTGAAGAAAAAAAAAAAGAAGGTTGTGGAATATGACCTGGGCATTTTTGTGAGATTCTCCTAATGACTCAAAATGATGTATAGTCAAAGGAATTAGCTACTTATGGAGGAGTGCATGTACTTGTGTGTGTGTGTGGGAGTAATTGATGTTCAATCCTTCACACGCCTATCCAGCTCCAATGAAATGTCCAAGCTTTTTTTACTTTATATTTCAATGCCTCTTTGTATTGAGTCCTGCAGTAACACTCAGTGCCAGAGCTGTTGGCCGGTTTGAGCTGTAAACCTCAGGCTCTTCATGCACACCTCACTTATGTAACATCTCAAACGCTTGCATTTTTCACCCCCCAGCAGCTTGAAAGTTGTGAAATAAAATCACAGCAACAAAAGCAGCACTTGAGTGGACACTATCACTGCCATCACATAACATGACACTTGAAAGTGAATCAGAAACAATCCCTCTTCTGAGTAATTCACTTTCTGCGTGTGTATCAGCAGCGCTCGGAGGATGGGCGGAGGCCGATAGTAGGAACTCACTTGACACGTACAGAAATATTCAAGAGATCTTGTCTTACTCCCTACATGACCTCTAATAGCCTACGTAACAGAGTTTAACACTTTTAACCTACACAAGCAAACTGTTTCCTCAGGTGAAAGAGAGAAGACATGTGAAAACAGCCATTGATAGTGAGAGCCAGGCCTTTATCAACTCTGAGGTGTGTGTATATACTGTACATATATATATATATATATATATATATATATATATATATATTGTGTTTATATGTGTGTGTATATAGTATATGTATATATGTGTGTGTGTTTGTATGTAGTATATATACATATATATATATATATATATATATATATATATATATATATATATATATGTATATATGTATGTGTGTGTATGTATAGTAATGAGAGATTTATGTAATTATCATGAAAATAATGTCAATGCAAAAAACATTTGTAATTATATTTAAACAATACGTTTTTTATTGTTAACTAAAACATTCTAATTACTTGGAATCAAAAAATGAAATAAAAATAAAATATTAAACTATTTTATTTTAGCTTGTTGTCAAGGCAACATTTCTCATTTTCATTTAGTTTAACTTGATATACTAAAATAACTAAAAATTAAACTATAAAAACTAGACATTTTAAAAAACAAAAATGACAAAAACACAAAATTACCAAAACGTTAAATATCAAAATTACTAAAATCAATAATATATTTAATCACAAAGCAAAATAAAATAAATAAAAATATTAAAATAATATTAATAAAAACTATAAAAGCATCTCAATGAACATAAAATAACACAAGGCAAATCCTTGTCTTCCTCATCACCAAAATGGAGAAAAAAAATATCTTACACAACTACGCTGAACGCAACACTATTATAATCACTATTATAAACGCAACACTTTTGTTTTTGCCCCCATTTTTCATGAGCTGAACTCAAATATCTAAGACTTTTTCTATGTACACAAAAGGCCTATTTCTTTCAAATATTGTTCACAAATCTGTGTTAGTGAGCACTTCTCCTTTGCCGAGATAATCCATCCACCTCACAGGTGTGGCATATCAAGATGCTGATTGGACAGCATGATTATTGCACAGGTGTGCCTTAGGCTGGCCACAATAAATGTGCAGTTTTACTGTATTGGGGGGGGTAGTGCTCACTAACACAGATTTAGACAGATTTGTGAACAATATTTGAGAGAAATAGGCCTTTTGTGTACATAGAAGTTCAGCTCATGAAAAATGGGGGCAAAAACAAAAGTGTTGCGTTTTATAATTTTGTTCAGTGTATATGCAGGGTGACCCTGATGACCTTTTTTTTTAATATTATAAATCTACATTTACACAATTGTCAGATGCTTTTATCACAAAATGTTTTTTTATCCTACGGTTTGATCTGGATGAATGCTATAATGTTTATAATCTATCTTTTTTTTCTTCAAGTATAGTAATAAAATATGTATATTTCACAAGCACAATTTTGTGGAAGTGAAATCAGAATTACACAAATACAGAACACAAGATGGAAAAACCAAGATTAGTAAATTTGTAACCAAATGAAAAAAAGTGAAAATGTGCATCATATTTTTTTTCACCTGTTTTATAGTCCAGCTGATGAAAATAATGCAGTTAATAAAGTACCACCTTTCCCCAACAACAACGCATGATTTGAGGAATCATTCAAAAACACACACACACACACAACCTTAAAGGGTTAGTTCACCCAAAAATGAAAACTCTGTCAGTAATTACTCTCCCTCATGTTGTTCAACCCCGTAAGACTTTCGTTCATCTTCAGAACACAAATTAAGATATTTTGGATTAAATCTGAGAGCTGGATCACTCCTCCATAGGCTTCTTAAGGGATCGAAACTGGCCGGCCCAAAAGTTATGAAAGACATCGTTAAAATAGTCCGAGTGACTACAGTGGCTCAATCTTAAGTTTATCAAGCGACGAGAATACTTTCTGTGCGCAAAAAACAAACAAAAATAACGACTTTATTCAACTATTCAACAACCCAGAAGCGCTGCGCTGTTACACTACGTGAACTCACTCGAGGCCCACAGAGAAGGAAATTAATAGTTGAATAAAGTCGTTATTTTTGTTTGTTTTTTGCGCACAAAAAGTATTCTCGTCGCTTGATAAACTTAAGATTGAGCCACTGTAGTCACTCAGACTATTTTAACGATGTCTTTCATAACTTTTGGGCCGGCCAGGTTCGATCCCTTAAGAAGCCTATGGAGGAGTGATCCAGCTCTCAGATTTACTCAAAAATATCTTAATTTGTGTTCTGAAGATGAACGAAAGTCTGACGGGGTTGAACAACATGAGGGAGAGTAATTACTGACAGAGTTTTCATTTCTGGGTGAACTAACCCTTTAATAATTTTAAATGTCACTAACATTATGAGCAACTGACATTACGCTGTTAGCAAACATTCTGTAGCGTGATAAAGGCAAGAAGAGACAGCATGGAGACACAAGGTTGGTTAAAAAAGGAATTTATTTGTTCTGGTGTTACGATCTGTGAAGATACGTTTACAAAAGTCCTGTTTCCACCCAGATGCCTCACGAGATGCCGACGTCGTTTTACACTGGAATTCTTCATCTGTCCACAGGCTTTCAGAGTCATGCATCCATGAGACGTCAGAGAATGAGGCACAAGCAGGAAGATCCTGTTCATTAAAAGTGTCTTACTTTTGTAAGACCAGCGTGTCCTGATGTGCTGGTCCAACATGTGGCCAGGCAGGTCAGAGGTCACTGTGTCAGATCGGTGGCCAGATTTTACTGACCTTTGCATGAAGAGACTCAGGGATCCACTGACAATACGCTGACATCAGATCTACAAGGACAAGATAAAGACATTTTTAGTGATGTTTAATATACACACTACTTTTTTAGTGTTTAATGTTTTTGTTTAAGTCTCTTCTGCTCATCAAAGCTGCAATAATTTGATCAAAGATACAGTAATATTGTGAAATATTATTACAATTTAAATAACTTTTCTATGTGAATATATTGTAAACTAATTTATTCCTGTGATCAAATCTGAATTTTCAGCATCATTACTCCAGTCTTCAGTGTCACATGATCCTTCAGAAATCATTCTACATTTCTTATTATTATCAATGTTGAAAACAGTTTTGCTGCTTCATATTTTTGTGGAAACTGTGATAAATTTTTTTCAGGATTCTTTGCTGAATAGAAAGCTCTAACGAACAGCATTTAAATATAATTATTTGTAACATTGATTATAAATGTCTTTACTGTCACTTTTGATCAATTCAATGCGTCCTTGCTGAATAAAAAAGTTAATTTCTTAAAAAATATCTTGCTGACCCCATTGATGACTGTTTTACACTTAATGCTGAAATGGCTATTATTTTAACCAGTGATCACAGTTCCACGGTACAGATTCCAGTAAAATACAGTTACAGTAAAAACAAAGCATGTTTTCCCCACATGGGTTTCCACTAAATGAACACAAGAAAGAATGAGTCATTTTCATAGGCATATCAACTTACATTTTTGATTTTTCTTCCACGCAGCTTCTAAAGCTTTTCTGTTGTCCACTTTTTCTGACGCCAGCGCCGAGAGAAGAACTTCAGTCCGCGGCTGCAACCTGACACACAACAGCAGGAGAGTATTCAACAACACCCGTTTACACTCCATACAAAAGTCAGTGTGAGTGAGTGAGTAAGTGTGTGTGTGTGTGCGTGCGAGTGAGTGTGTGTGTGTGTGTGTGCGAGTGAGTGCGAGACTGTAAGTGTGTGTGTGTGTGTGAGTGTAAGTGTGTGTGCGAGAGTGTAAGTGTGTATGTGTGAGTGCGAGAGTGTAAGTGTGTGTGTGTGTGTGTGTGTGTGAGAGTGTGAGTGCGAGTGTAAGTGTGTGTGTGTGTGTGTGCGAGTGAGTGCGAGTGTAAGTGTGTGTGTATGTGCGAGAGTGTAAGTGTGTGAGTGTGTGTGTGTGTGTGTGTGTGTGTGTGTGTGTGTGTGTGTGAGTGCGAGAGTGTGTGTGTGTGTGTGTGTGTGTGTGTGTGTGTGAGCGAGTGGGTGTGAGCGTGTTAGTGTGTGTGTGTGTGCGAGAGTGTAAGTGTGTGTGTGTGTGTGTGTGTGTGAGGGAGTGAGTGCGAGTGTAAGTGTGTGTGTGTGCGAGAGTGTAAGTGTGTGTGTGTGTGAGCGAGTGAGTGTAAGTGTGTGTGTGTGTGTGTGAGCGAGTGAGTGAGTGCGAGAGTGTAAGTGTGTGTGTGTGTGTGTGTGTGAGTGAGTGAGTGAGTGCGAGAGTGTAAGTGTGTGTGTGTGTGTGTGTGTGCGCGAGTGAGTGCGAGAGTGTGTGTGTGTGTGTGTGCGAGTGAGTGCGAGAGTGTGTGTTTGTGTGTGTGTGCGAGTGAGTGCGAGAGTGTGTGTGTGTGTGTGTGCGAGTGAGTGCGAGAGTGTAAGTGTGTGTGTGTGTGTGTGTGTGTGCGAGTGAGTGCGAGAGTGTGTGTGAGGTCTCACTTTGCCCACGTCTTCAACATGGTGGCTGGTGACGACAGTAAACACGTGCTGAACTGCTGAATCTTTGGACAAACCTGCAGAAATTCATCCAGGAATAAGTTCACGCATCACTACAGGTATTCTTTGAAATACCGTGGTTTATGAATATGGTATCACTCCACACTTTCTCTCCTCACATAATTAAATTTCAATTTATGTAGTAACACTATGTAAAACTACCATTCAAAAGTGTTTTTTTTTAAAGAAATGAATACTTTTATTCAGCAAGGATGCGTTATTGATCAAAAAGAAAGGGCAGTAGAGATGTTACAAAAGATTTACATTTCAAAATAAATGCTGTTCTTTTGAACTTTATATTCATCAAAGAATGACGAACAAAATGGTTTATGGTTTCCACAAACATATTAACTGTTTTGTTTACTGATAATAATCATAAATGTTTCTTGAGCAGTAAATCATCATATTAGAATGATTTCTGAAGGATCATGTGACACTCAAGACTGGAGTATGATGCTGAACATTTAGCTTTGATCACAGGAATAAATTACACTTTACAATATATTACAATAGAAAACAGTTATTTTACAATTATCTGTTTTTACTGTATTTTCAATCAAATAAATGCAGCCTTGGTGAGCAGAAGAGACTTAAATGGTAGTGTATTTATTTGGTAAGAAAAATACAGTCAGTCATAACTATGACGAAATAAACCTAATCAGGGTGATATAAAACTAGTTTGATGCATGTTATGGTCTTGATCACCTTGTTTGAGTTTATTTTCCTTATAATGATCAAATGGTTTTGAACATGGTTTTAAACTTGTTCACCATTTACCAGTACTTTATTGTAGAGGAAATGACTGACTTTTCTATCCTGTTTTAGTTTGTTCACCCACCCACACACACACACACACACACACACACACACAAATGTCACCTGGCCCTCAAGGAAAAACTTTGCAAACAGTTTGTAACGCTCAAGGCCCTCTGGGTAATCCATCTCAACGGCGGGAAGTTTCCAACTGACTCTGACTGTGGAGAGAGAGAGAGAGAGAGAGAGAGAGAGAGAGAGAGAGAGACACCCACATCATGTGACTGGAATTACACACGCCGCGAGACAATGGTTCGGTTCACTCTGAACTCAGTCCTGGGACAGGAGGAAGGACAGCTGCTCTTACAGAAGGTGCTCTGCTGTCGACACTTCACTCGGCCGCTCAGTGGGCAGTACCAGGGGGCGGGGCTTTCCTCCGGGACGCTGAAGTGACAGTATTGTGGGAGGAGCCTAGGAATCCACTCCGCCTGAACGGCACAGACGCCTGCGAGAAACAAAACATTGACATATAATTGATGTATATGTAGATAGAGCTGTCACAATTGACCAGTGGTGGAGGAAGTACTGAATCTCAGTACTTAAGTAAAAGTACAAATAACCAGAGACATATTTACTTTAGTAAAAGTAGAAGTACCACAATGACAACCCTACTTAAGTAAAAAGTACCTGATTTTAAATGTACTTTAAGTATTAAAAGTAAAAGTACTTGCATAACAATTTATTCTCTTAATGTCTATATTCTAATGATTAATAAAACAGTTAATTCTAACTCATTCAACCTAATACTCATATAATGATGTTCAATATGATGGAAAAGCAGTTATATTTTAAGTTTTTGTCACCATTTCTGAACAAGGTTGCAATTAGGCAATATACACATCAAGCTTACTATATAGGGCTACCCTTATTATATACGGTATTTATATATATATAAACACATTATGTTAAAACGCCGTATGTGACGGCATTTGGCTGTAAACGCAATTCATTTATGGCGTAATTCTGAACCTCTTGGCTTGCCATACTAATCCTAACCAAACGTATAATACACACGCACCCCACATCACTACTAAACCTACCAATGCGTTTCCTATGCATGTAAAAACTAATTTTCGCGTATAAATTGCACAATAAACACACTGCGTGCTATAGAGACGCATTTAGTGTGACCGGGTTGATATGGCAACCAAACTTCACTGGTGAGACAAACGTGCGACGAACAGACGGTCAGGATTACGTTTTGGCAGGGGAAAACTGATCAGAAAATTTAACGAAAATGTAACAGAACGTTGTAGAAATGTAGTGGAGTAGAAAGTATAATAATTGCTGCAAAATGTAACGAAGTAAAAGTAAAAAGTATGCACTATTGATTCTACTTAAGTAAAGTACAGATACGTGAAAAATTTACTTAAGTAAAGTAACGAAGTATTTGTACTTCGTTACATTCCAACACTGCAATTGACCGTTCGCAAAAGCCACGCCCCCTAGTTATTGTTGCTACGCCCGTCAAACAAATGGTCAAACACGACCAGCACCACAGATAAAGAGGTATACCCGTGCGTGTCAGTGACCGTTTTTGTAGCAATACCTCTGCGATATCCTCCAGATCGAGGCACAAGGGGTTACAGTATGCAGTGGAGGGATATATTCAAAACATAAAAATACGCAATGAAAGAGACACGACTACTATCGAGGCGAATGCTTATACCGGTCTTAAGCGAAATCTGAGAAACCCCATGACCTGTAACGTTACCTCAAATACAACCAGCACAGCCTGGAAGAAGATTTTTTAAGCTGGTTTAGTGGCTAATTGTTTGGAGTTAGAAATATATAACTCGTGCTGCATATTTAGTCATTTTGCCTGAGATACAGGATTATACATTCGCTTTAACAACCACTTGCGTGTCATGCTGAATGCGATTTTCGTGTTTAAAAAGTAACTATACATAAGAGACGGAAAGATGCAGATAACCGGTTATTTCTATTCATTACGATATTGATAACGTTATATGAACTGATGTTGGCAAGTAAGCTTCATGCGTTCCCCGTTGCCAACGTGCACTCCTCTAGTCTAAACTGTTAGTCTACGGGCGCTGCACTGCTGCTCATTTCCCCCCGAAAATATCATGTTAACAACAACTCTTTAGAAAACGTAATTCCTTTGTGGATCGTCTTGATCTGCTTTCTCCATGTTTCTTGACTAATCTCAGTGTCTCAGTCTCACGCACGCTGGACGCGAGTTAACCATGTTCGACACATTTAACAACTGGGAGTGGGGCCGTCCACACTGTTTTATCCATTGTAGGCACCGCTCACAATGTGTTTTCGGCTTTGGGAATGGAAAAAACAGAACTCCTCCAGACAATCTCTCGGGGTATCTAGTGTCCGATTTACAAACGCCGTGGGCGCACCGCTTCAACATCTTGCTTGGGGTCGATGTTTGACGGACCTGCTCACATAGTAACGGTTGCTATGATGTGTGATTGGACAATGGCCGTTTTTGGGGAGGGGCTTGCGAACGGTCAATTCTCAAGTTTATCTTACAGATTTTTTTAAATTACATTTTAAAAATTTTCCTTCAAATTGATTAATTTTTAAAGCATTTATTTCTAATTATTTTTTGTAAATATTATAAAAAAATTATATAATTGTATTGTATGTGCTATATAAAGCTATTTATGTATGTTTCATTTACTATCTTTAAATTAAAATTTAATTAAATGATGCTCACCAAGGCTTCATTTATTTAATCAAAAATACAGTAAAAACAGTAATATACAGTTACAGTAGTTACAATTTTAAATAACTCACAAATCATTTCTTGTTTCATTTCTTGAAAACAGTTCTGCTGCTATTTTTATGGAAACTGACATTTATTTTTTCATGATTTTCAGGATAAATTCAATATCTATCTATCTATATCCCAATCACTAGAGTAAAGGGACAAGATACATTAAAAATGTTCTATTATTTTTCTATTTTGGGTCTATTGTGAGTCCAAGTCCACTTTCCATTCACATGGTTTTGAAACCCAGACTATATGAATAATATATTTTAGTACTAAATATGAATATACTATATATAAATATCATATTTATAGTAATAAAAAAACAATAAACTAAAATTATTATTAACTTAAGTAATTACTAACATTAAAATACATATAAAAGTTCAAAGTTCATGTCAACAAGCTAATCCCAATGAGATTTTCCGCTTTGTTTCCAACTGTTTTTGAGACAAAACCTTGATTGAGTGCATTTGATGGACAGTGTATAGTAGTGAAGAAACACAGACCTCTCATGTACATCTTGGTGGTCTCCATGACTTCCTGGTAAACAACAAACTCTGGAAGCGTCTTATTAAGGGCAGATGATGGGTGAATAAACACTGGATCGTCCAACAGAGGAGTCTGGAACACACACACATATGCATATAGATCTTTCTATTACTGTTAAAATCAAAAGCGAAATCAGAAGCGAACAGATTTTTTAAGGCACCTTGTAGCCGTTCCTCCACTTGGGGTCGAGCAGTTCCTCGGCCTGCACTCGTCTGGCGATGTGATCTCCTAAACCTGCCAATACGATCTGCCGTAAAAACGTCACCTGTGACTCTGTCGGAGGAGCCATCTTATCATCCATGTATACGCCAGCGTCGGAGCACACGGCATTCACTGAGAGACAGAGATGCTTCAATCAGATGCACAAGAAACAGCAGGCACATAAAAATTGCATGTGTATTTTGTGTATGTACCTGCATTGGTCAGTTGTCCTCGTAATCTTCGGATTTCCAGCATTGCTTTGAACCGAAGCCCATTTTCCTCACAGAACTGACGAGTGCAGCCAGCAAATTCACAAGCGCCGACCGCCCCTAAACACCAATCAACATCACGCCGTTTACACAAACCAGACAATTCAATGGCAGAACAAAAGTAAGTAACTGAAAATGCAGAGAAGATTAAGAGTAATAATATATATTTGGCAATTTTTAATTATTGACATTGACTGATAGATTTTTTTTTTTAAGTTTGGCTGGTAACAGTCAGGAGAGGGACTTTTATTTTGACGGCGCTGACTCCCATTCTCCGTCTTCATTCGTTTACAGTCTTTGTTCAACAGCTCAGTCTAATAATAGAAAGGCAAACACTATAATAGTTGTATTGTAAGGTTTTATTAATCATACATGTCATATGAACTGTCTACGGTATGTTAAATGAGTATTACCTGGGCTTTATTTATGAAATATGATTCCATGACTTTTCTAGCAATGTTTTTATTTGTGAAAAATACTATGATAGGAATTACAGAAGTTGCCATATACCTGAAGTATAAATCTGTTTATTTTACAGATTTATTTTTTTATCAAGCTCAAATTATTTTTTTAAACGGATGCATTTTCAAATAGTTTATTTCTAATTGTTTTAGTAACTAAGTAAAAATAAAATTCACTTAATTGCAGCAATTATGCAACCACTATAGTCAGTCAGCCACTATAGGACTGTTTTGTTATTGTTAATTAAAATAAAACAAACTATTAAAAATCATTTTTGTTAATTGAAATCAAGCTAAAATAAAATATTAATATTAGATGGAATAAATTAAACTTAGAAATGTTGTCTCAGCAACTAACTGAAATAAATAAGTTGAAATACAAAAATTACTAAAACTAAATAAACTAAAACTAAGAATAATTTTTTTTTACAAAAGCACATAAAAGTTTTCAACTAAAAACACAAATTTTTTAATGCGTTTTTGCCATTCATTTACACAACAACGGCATTTTGGGGGCCTGAAAACGTTTCAAAGTGCAAGTTTTTGAAAATGATACTGTTATTGCCTTCGTGTAAACTACAAAAACACAAATTTGTGCAAATGGTGATGTCATGCACACATTATGTGTTCAGTCTATAGACCTTATGCGCCAGAGAAACGAGGGCGCCGCCATCTTTAAAAAATTGTCTTTGAACTTCCGTTTTTGTGGTCGCTCTGTATATCTTTATGACATCGCTGTCCAGGAGTAACTAGATTTTAAAGTGGATTTACTTAATGTAAAGTTAACGAAATTATCATGAGGATTGTTATGTTTAATGCAGATGTCTTAACAAAGTTCAGTCGACCGGGAAGATTTTAAAACGAGCAGTTCATTCATAAATACGGAAGATCGCTGTGAAAAATACAGACCGGAAGACAAAAGACAACGAGCGCAGCGCTGAAAAGGGGCGGGGCTACATAAGCCCTATCCACCTTATTCCTGACAAGCTTACTGCGTTTTGAATTATGGGCGGCACTTCCGGTTTGGGGAACTACCATTCAAAAAGACTGAAACGAATCATTTCAAATCATAAGGTTGCCCTACAAATAAACCTGATCCGTCAGTTTGACTTAATGAGCAATCAGTTTTATTTCATGTTTTATCTAAGAATAACATGAGAATAACGTAACACTTGGTATTTTAACGTGACATGTTATAACAAGAATATCCATAGTAGGCCTAAGAGCTCTGCATTCTTTTCCTCATAATTGTTTTCTTTTTTCCTTTTGAATTCCGCTGTAATAGTATGACAAAAGTCAACACATACTGCACATTTGTGGTCTGTTCTCCCGATTTAATTTACGATGTATATTATTAATAATTCACTGGAATCCTCTCCAAATCCTCACATCTCTTTCCAGGTTTGGTTTCACAGGTAAATACAATTTATTATCTGTCAAAATGATTGAAATCACTTTAAAATAGTATCACGTAATGCTGAAGTAAAACACTTTTTTATTAAGGCAACGTATGTTACATAATACAGATTACCACAGTGATATTTAACCGACCGATTTAGCTGTGGAAAGATGCTTTTGAGATTATTCATGGTCTGTTGAAAGTTACCTTGTTGATGCTTTTACACTTTTAAATGTCCTTTTAATGTTCAATGGTTGAAGGGTGAGTAGAATAATGTAATGTCATCGTAAAAGGTGTAAAAATCTATTATTGCGTCCATAGAGCTTAGCCTTTCACTGATTGTTTACATCTTAACGGAAGTTACACCCATAATTCGAGCGTCATGGGGCGCAGGAATACTGTGGATAGGCGAGTAGTGTTTCTTTACAGTAGTGATATCGCCATCTACTGGCCTGGCAGCAGAATACAGAATTTTTAATGAATTTTAGTCGTTTTCACGGATGCGTGTAAACCGGGATCGCTTTGATGCCATTAAAGCTTGTTGTCATCTGTACGTGAAAAATGCAAAGGAAAAACTTTTCTGTTTGTAGTACATCGTTGTCATGTAAACGTACCCTAAATTAAAATGAAACAAAAGCTAATAATACTAACATCACACTGCTAGAGCAAAGGTTTTTCACATTCACATTTCACATCAACATTCAAATCCAAAGTTAGTCAAATCAAAGCCATACCCAGCAGAACCATCAGATCTCCCAGCTGCAGTGACTGTCCTTGTCCTGCCCATAACCTCCTCATCTGAACAGATCTGGCTTTCTTCCCTGCCATCTTAGTGCTCTCCTCCTCGCTGCCCGCAGGCCTGACAAACCAGAGAAAGAGCGGACGTGAGCGCTACCGTTCCCTAATGCTTCTTCTGGACCACAGAGACAAAAGTGAAGTAAATGTGCATGTGTGACCTGTCATAATCCTCAAAGATCTCTCTGACGGTCATGGCGGCCACTATGGTGATGACATACGGCATACAGCCCTGCTGACGGCCCAGCGCTAGCATCTTAGCGTAACGCGGTGCTACGGGGAACGCGGCCATTGCACGACCCAGAGGGGTTATGGGACACGATAGACGCGCCCTCTCCATCTCGCCCAAACTAAAAACAGGTTAAGAAAGAACATTCATATAATTAAAAAAATTTCAACAACATTATAATGAACATCACTATTTGTGCCAATTTGATCAAATGATATTTGCTCATACAGTAATGTAATATTTTATAATATTTACTTAAATTCTATAGCTTGATTACAGATATATTATAGCTGACTGTCAGTAATCTTTTATTATTTTATGGGACCTATAGTTCATGTGAACTATATTGATCACATTAAAATAAATATTTAAGTTTTTTTTTATTTTTGTCATCTTTAGTGATTAAAAAATAGTTGATGACCCTTTTGCAATAATATGCAAATATGTGCTAGTTTTCACATTATTAATTACAACAATTGAATTATAACTTCATAAACATGAATTTATATTACAGTATTATATATATAGTTTATATTGCCTAATCTAATAGTGAATCAAACTGTAAATAAATCAAATGGTTAAATTTTCAATTTAATATTATTTGCGGGAAATATGATTCCTATTTCCCAGTGATATTACGGTTGATTATCAGATTATTTTACATTATCATTTTATGGGACCTACAGTTCATATTCATGTGTTTATGAACTGTAGGTCCCATAAAATGTTACGGTTGATTATCAGATTATTTTACATTATCATTTTATGGGACCTACAGTTCATATTCATGTGTTTATGAACTATTTTGTTGACAAATGAAAAAAAAAATTTAATTAAAAAATAAATTGACCATGACAGTGATAAAGTAATAGTTTATATAACCTTTGTAATAATATGCAAATATGTTCATATTTAATAAAACAATGTACATATTTTACCCTTTTGTGTTCTCACATATTTACACATTTATGAGTTTATATTCTTTTGCAAACGTGTGCATATTTAAATGTTATTACATTTTAACTGGGTATTTTAATACACCAATGTTTAATTTTAATAAAAGCAAACGTGGCTGTTGAAATTTCCTATCAGTTAGACTTGGAGGACAGAGTGATGTATGAATGAGAGAGAGAGAGAGAGAGAGAGAGAGAGAGAGAGAGAGAGAGAGAGAGAGAGAGAGAGAGAGAGAGAGAGAGAGAGAGAGAGAGAGAGAGAGAGAGAGAGAGAGAGAGAGAGAGAGAGAGAGAGAGAGAGAGAGAGAGAGAGAGAGAGAGAGAGAGAGAGAACCGTCCGTGTCGAGGCGGTTCCTCCAGCGCTGCCAGTGAGATCAGAAGCTGCTCGGCTGCGATCAGCGCCTCTGATGAGGGAGGAGTGGGGAACGGGAAGTTCACAACCTAAACCCACACACAAAATACATAAACAAGACTAAACCACAACCTGTCATGCTGGGATATAATAGTTCATGTGGGATTTTTATCGCATGATGAAAGGAAACCTTCTCAATGTTGAGATCTTTCATCTGAAGGACGAGGTCATCGACGGGACGCCGCGTGATTTCAGCCTCCGAAAACAAACAGAAATCCCCAAACACAGCAGACGAGTAGAGCCTGTGCATACATACACAAATATTAATATCACATCACCGTCCTGGGGCCGGTTTCACAAAGATAGACTTTGACTATGGCTTAGATAGAGTAGATAGTCAGACTTCACATAGACATTTAAATCAGACCGTTGCACAAAGCGCTTAAGACTCTGACTATCTTAAGTAGGACTACACTGCAATGCATTCTGGGTAAAATAAGACACTTTTCAAAACAAAAAACATGGCGGATCGAGTAAGCGCATTCATCCGCTCAGTGCAGTTTACCCCAGCGGGAAATATGTGTTTGTTGGAGGAGTATAACAGATACAAGGACATTTTACTTGGGAAAGTTAGCGGAGAATGTAGTAACAAGAAGAAATGTTTCATTTGGAAAGGGCCATTTTCCCTTTGCTTTTGGCTGTTTGTAATGTAACTGATTGTTACTGTTGGTTGCCAAGGTAACAGAGTCTTAGACCTGAGTTAACCTGGGGGGAAGGCGTCTAATTTTTTTGGTCTAAATTAAGTCAGTCTTTATTTTTGTGAAACAGTCTAACTTGCATTAGACTAGTCTATGAGCACATTTTAGACTTGTCTAACACTATAGACCAGTCTAAAATAGCTTTGTGAAACCGGCCCCAGATCTTCCTCTCACATAACCATTCAGTTTCCTTTAAAATACAACAATGGTCAAATTCTGACCTATAGCAGTGGCCCGGCTCCGTTCTGCCCGCCCTTCCTGCCCTCTGATTGGCTGAAGCCTGAGAGATCCAGGTGACCTTAAAGGCGGAGACGCCTGTCACTCTGTCGTAGAATCTCTTCTTCACACGACCGCAGTCCACGACATACTTGACACCGGGGATCGTCAGAGACGTCTCCGCAACATTAGTCGCAACGACACACAGACGCGCTCCAGCGGGAGGAGGACGGAAAACCTGAACACACACAGATGAGGTGAATAAGAATAATTATAGTGACAAACAGTGATTCTACAATAAGTGTGACAAACTGAGAAAATCTTTTTACTTCTTTTTTTACATGTCTAAGGATTGAAGTCAAGATCTGGAAGCATTGTAACATTTGTCCATTCATTTCAGAGCATAATTATTAAAAATACCGTTCACAAAAATGAGTAACACCACAAACAACGAAATATCTTACATGTTCAGAATCTGTAATCATTGTGAAAAATAACTTCAAACAGCAAATAGTTCAAAAGTTCTTGGTTATTATTGGAAAAGAGTCATGATCAAATGAAATGTATGGATGAAATGTAGAATAGATATAAAAATTGTATATATAAATAAATTATATTATATAAATATATATATATTATGTAAAAAATGATTTCTATACAAGTAAAAATGATATAATAATTATAATAAATTACAATAATTAGGTATAGGATTTTATAATCTAGTTTTTCATGATCTACAAACATTAAACACTATTATTAAATAATGAATTAATTATTAATTAATTACAAATTATATACATTTATATTATAGTGTTATATAGTTAATATTGCTTAATGTAAATCAAATTAAATAAATCAAGTAAATAAAGCTTTTCTGTTATTTTAGCCAAATAAAATTTCTTTACATTTAAATGTAAAAGTATGGCTGTGGATATTGAGTTTTTCATGAAACACAGAGATTAAAAGCTTTTCAATATTACAAATTATTTATATTTTTAGTATATACATTTTTTACAAATATAAAAAATGAATTTATATTATAGTATGATATAGTCTATTGCCATATCGTAAAGTAAATCAAGTATATCTCCATGCATTTCTAAAAAAAAAAATTTGTTTTTACTGAAAAGTATTGTGTTATTCGAGGACACTGAAGTGAGTGAACAGACAGATACGGTGTTCTGACAATTCATGCTACCCATCGAGATTTGCTACTTAATGGTTATGCGCCTGTGCAGACTCAGTTTTTTTTAACAAAAGGTACATTTTCATGTGTTATAATGTCATTTCCCTTTAAAAAATGCTAACTACCATATGAATATTTGTGCGGTCAGCCAGCTGAACAAGAATAACTGAAAGTTTCAGTTACTAAGGAAAGGCGTGCTTTGACAAGTCAAAGATGAATATTTGATGATAATTTGTACTTTTCACACCGTAGTCTACAGTATACAGTAGCTACTCATAACTTAGAATTGTATTATAATTGTATTTCATATAATATTAATCGACATTCTCTGTGATCGATTCGCGCTACGGTAGCATTTTTCGACAAGGCAGGACAAATCGTCAGAACACCGGCACATACCTTTGCCTGCAGCTCGGGTGCCAACAGAGAGTAGAGAGGAAGCACGTAGAGCGGGATCGACGGATCCGCCTTCTCTTCTGACCACAGGAAACAACAGACACACACACACACACACACATTAATTCATATTTAGAGTCAAACAGATTAAACACACCTGCGTATAAGTAAGAATCCCTCACCCTGATCGCTCTCTGGATGATCACCCAGCTCCAGCTCAAGATCTGAACCCTCATCATCATCATCTTCATCAATGCCGGCCTGACGATCCTCATCACCCTCGTCCACAGGCAGAACAGAGTAACTGTCCAGATTAATCCTCGGGAGGGACTGAGACAGAGAATACAGCCTAATGCTAGCGCACTTCTTACTGCACCAAATACACTGTATAATGCATACTACTTAGTATGTGAGACAATAGTATGTGAAACAGTGTGTGACAATAAGTGTTTCAACTAGTAGTAGTTGTGTTACATAGTTGACTACACATTCTCTTTTAAATTCAAGTGTTCTGCTATCATATCAACAGGAAAATTAGCAGTTTATTTTACAGTATTTATCAATCTTTGTTAAATGTTATATCATTAAAAAAATACAATTGTTCATTGTTTGTTAATGTAAGTTTACAGTGCATTAACTTATATTAACAAATACTGATACCAGAACTTAACAGAAAAATGTATTAGTAAATATTGAAATTAATTTTAGCTCCAGAAGTATTTTTCATTGTTCGTTTATGATGGTCATCATACCACATTCTTTTTCTTTGCTCTTTTTGACTTCTTCAGGTCGTCTGTTTCCATTAAATCTGAAAAAGACACACACTTCAGTTTCTGATGTTGGGAAGGCTGCTCATCTACTAAGGAGATTTTCCTATATTAGTATCCCCAATACTGTCATTTTTTTTTTAGTTTAAGTGCCCTTTAACTAACGGTCTCTCTCTTTGAAGGTCTCTTACAATAGGTTTACATGCATCCAAGGTCAAAACCCACTTTAATTTTCTTATAATATACATTGCAGCTTCAGCTCTTTTCTCATAGTGTCTGAAAAGGTTCGATCAAGGGTTTAGTCTCTCTAAACCCCTCCTTTACTCTGCTCTGATTGGTCAGATGGCCCAGTCTGTTGTGATTGGTCGACCACCTGAAGCGCGTGTTGTAAACCAAGCGCCCATTACCATATCTGAATTTGAGTATTAATGAGTATTACAGTTTCAATACAAGCCCTTTTCCTTTGGAAGTTCAAGCAAAGTGGATTTGCTCAAACATTTCGACAACATGAACCAAACTCTTTCAGTCTCAGCGACAACTAAAGTGTTTTAGGGTGGGTCAAAGAAGATAATGTTCACAGGCAGCCTATGAAGACCATAGGCTGGGATTATGCAAATTAAGTAGGTATGTAACAGGAAGTGAGACTGGAATTACTGATGACTCGTTTCAGCACTTCAGAATTGATTCTTTCTTTTAGGAGACATTGGGTCTCATTCATGAAACATTCGTAAATATACAAGTAAATATGAGAGTGATTTGCGCGTAAAGAGACCTCCCCGAAAACTCATCTCCTGATTCACAAATACTTCGTAAACGTCAGATGTGATAGTGAAATATGTGTGTCTGTGTGTTTGTGTGTGTGTGTTAATGAATTCCAATCAGTCGTAAATGGGACCCGCGTGCACGCTCATTCTCAATTTCCATAAATCCCGCCCATTAAATCCGACTGACAACTATATATGGGCATCATATTATGACACCAAACGAAGGATTTCAACATGTCTTCTCAAAAGCGAATGAAAAAGAGAAATTTCTCAGATGCAGAAATCGAAGTTTTATTATCAGAAATTCATTTAAAAAACACCTCATTTTATTTTCAAGCATAGGCTACAGTGGCGTATCAGGTCCTAGAAAAAGCAAGCGTGGCAGCATTACAGATGCAGTTACTGGAGTTTCATCTGCTAATCAAACAGTCCCAGAAGTAAAAAGAAAAACCGTATGTAATTACTATATATAATATTTTTTCAAAATGCTGTGTATGTACCCGATTAAGGTGAATTAAAATGCAGCCTTATTCATGAGCAAAACGTTCGGATGTTAAACTCACTATTTACGCGTGGCTGGGAGCAGGTGCAGATTTCTTTCGTACCAACTAACATTTGGAAAATACGAACATTTTAATGAATCCGAAAATTTATGCCAGAACCACTTTACACACGATTTACACACAAATTCGTTCTGCTCGTGTTTCATGAATGAGACCCAATAACTTTATTATCATGTACTTTGATCTCTGAAACTTTGCAGACCTTTTACATAAACGCACCGCTTTATTACACACTACAGGAAAGACAATACCCCAAAAAAGCATAATAGGGGCACTTTAAGCATATATTGTGTGTGTGTGTGTGTGTGTGTGTGTGTGTGTGACTGTACCTGTGTGCTCTCGGTTGGGTCTGTAAGGGAAAGCCTTCCTCAGTCTGCGACACACAGAATGGACCTCCGCTTGACCCGTCAGAAACACCAGAATACCACCTACAACAACACACACGTGTTCAGACATTCATCATCCCCTGCTGCATATTCATTTATATCTGTGCATATTTCTAAGATTTAAGTTTAGCAGCTATGTGTGTTTAACCAACCTGGCGGCAGCATACGATGAATCTTGCAGATCTTACGGAAAGCTTCTCCAGTGTAGTTCTCCATTTGTGTGCGTTTATTGAAGTGTACCGTGACTGCAAACTGACGGGCCTCCACCTATAGACACACACAGTGTTGAAACAAAGTATTTTCTTGATTATAATATGATGGTAATTTTTAGTCTTAAAAACACAGAATGCTCCTCTAACGGTGGTATTTGGTTACCACTAGTACTTGGTTATTTGTTGGGAATCAAATTCAAGGAATGTTTTATTTTTTTAATAACAAAAAAATAACATTCCCAGAACATTTTTTCAAGACAACCTAAAAATAACTTCTACAAAACCCAACCATAATGGTTATTTTAGGTTTTATTTTTTTTTAACAAATAACTACATTTTCTAGAACGTTTCAGAGAGGATTTTCTGCAACAACCTAATGACAACTTATGCTGAACTGTCTCTGTTGGTTATTTTCAATTAAGAACGTTTTCTAGCAGAAGAAACAAATGCATACAGGTTTGTAATAACTTGAGGGGGCGTAAATAATGACAGGATTTAATAATCAATCACTACAGCATTTAATAAAGTGTAGAAAATTAGTTCACAGTTATATTGATCAGATAAAACCAACTTTATAGCTAATAGTATTAAAGCAGGGTTAAGCGCAGTGTGAAAAGCATGCATATACTGCCCTATTATTCACCTGACATCTGATAATGACATGAACGCATGCTATTGAAATAGAAGAACATGAATGTGACACCTTGATGACCGGAGGAGGAGAGCGGAAGAGTCTCTTGTTCTCCGTGAAGTCCTCCACACGCAGCGTCGCTGACATGATGATCAGCTTCATGGGTAAACCTTTCTGTGAATCACAGATGGCATTACACACACGCCGAACACACAGCTCTAACCTGGACGTCATACATGTTCACGCGTGTTACCTTGTTGCGGAGGGGGACGATGCGCGACAGGAGGCCGATGAGGATATCTGTGTACACACTGCGCTCATGAGCTTCATCTATGATCACCACACTGTATTTCTGCAGCAGGAAATCCTGCAAAAACACACATCGTGACATGGATAAGAGGAAGAGGAAGGAGATGCATCATGTTCAAACTGTAATACACTAATGGCTTACTTTTAGTTCTATAGTACATTTAAAGGGATACTCCACTTTTTTTGGAAATAGGCTCATTTTACAACTCCCCCAGAGTTAAACTGTTGAGTTGTACCGTTTTTGAATCCATTCAGCCGATCTCCGGTTCTGGCGGTACCACTTTTAGCATAGCTTAGCATACATCATTGAAGTGGACAAGACCATTAGCATTTCTAAAAAAAAAAATGACCAAAGAGTTTCGATATTTTTCCTATTTAAAACTTGACTCTTCTGTAGTTACATCGTGCACTAAGACCGACGGAAAATGTAAAGTTGCGATTTTCTAGGCTGATTTGGCTAGGAACTATACTCTCATTCCTGCGTAATAATCAAGAAACTTCACTGCCGTATCATGAGAGCAGCAGGCGTAATGATATGACGCAGCGCCTGAAAATAGTTCCGTTGTGTTGACGGAAGGTGGCCTATTTTCAGGCGCTGCGTCATATCATTACGCCTGCTGCACTCATGGTACGGCAGTAAAGTGTCTTGATTATTACGCAGGAATGAGAGTATAGTTCCTAGCCAAATCAGCCTAGAAAATCGCAACTTTACATTTTCCGTCGGTCTTAGTGCACGATGTAACTACAGAAGAGTCAAGTTTTAAATAGGAAAAATATCGAAACTCTTTGGTCATTTTTTTTTTTAGAAATGCTAATGGTCTTGTCCACTTCAATGATGTATGCTAAGCTATGCTAAAAGTGGTACCGCCAGAACCGGAGATCGGCTGAATAGATTCAAAAACGGTAAAACTCAACAGTTTAACTCTGGGGGAGTTGTAAAATGAGCCTATTTCCAAAAAAAGTGGAGTATCCCTTTAATAAGGAGGTTTTTGCTTTATTACTTGATAAACAAACCAATCATAGGGGTTAGCTGAAAAATACACACCTAAGGTCAGCACATACACTTATTTTCATGAGCAATACTTGACATTTGACCCTAAACACTGAAATCTAAACACTGACTATATCAGTATTGTTAGCAAAATCTTTGGAGAACCTCTAGGGACATCCTTTTTACAAAAAAAAAAAAAAAGTCTAGTCTATACAGTATACACTTTATTATACTCAACCTGCCTAAGTATAATATTAGTACAGCTTTAAAAAGAAACCAATACATAGTATGCATCATATAATATAAAAAATAAGTGGTGCATGTTTGTTACCTTCTGAATTTCTTTAAGCAGAACACCATCTGTCATGAACTTAATCTTTGTGTCTTCTGTCACATTCCCTTCATACCTGATCTGATAAGACACCACCCTGAACACACATACACACTTATTTCAGTTAAAGCTTTTCAGACTTCATGCAGGATGTTTGTAAAAGGTCTAAAAATAACTGCACAAATGCAACAGTACAGAGCAGGTTCAAGTCAACAGGAGATTCAGTTTAAACCTTTGCCTACATAACTATTTGGATGCAAAAAGCAAAATCCTGTCATTATACACTATCGTTCAAAAGTTTAAGGACAGTATATTTTTTAAATGAATTGATACTTTAAATTAAAAAAAATGAAAATACATTAAAAATGTTACATTTCAAATAAAAGCTGTTCTTTGATCAAAGAATCCTGAACACAAATGAATCATGGTTTCCACAAAAAATATGAAGCAGCACAACTGTCTTTAACATTGATAATAATCAGAAATGTTTCTTGAACAGCAAATCAGCATGATTTCTGAAGGATCATGTGACACTGAAGATTGGAGTAACGATGCTCAAAATTCAGCTTTAATAAATAAATTACATTTCAAAATATGTTAAAATAGAAAAGAGTTATTTTAAATTTAAATTAAGTTTGACAAATCTAAATATTTACAATGTCACTTTAGGTTGAGGATTATTATTATTACTACTACTACTACTACTACTATGAATGATAATAATAATAATCTGCATATTTTTAGTCTGATAATACATTTGATAATATAGGCGTTTGCTAGAGTTTTATAATAGCAATAAGCTACTCGGTTCGGGAATTTTAATATGTGGCCAACATGTGCTTAACCCTGATAACATCACCTCACTGCACTGATGTCACACTCATACCTGCTGGGTAAATTCATCTCAGTGGCAACACGATGAGACATGCTGATCGCTGCCACTCTCCTGGGCTCCGTCACAGCGATGATGCCCCCGGAGCTGAGAAGCAGAGGAATAAACCGTGAGAGGCAGACCACACACACACACACATCGGCTCACCGGCTCCCATGTTACCTGGCGTATCCCGCCTCATACAGGAACTGAGGCACCTGTGTGGTTTTCCCACTCCCCGTCTCTCCACACAGCACCACACACTCGCTTTCCCTCACCGCTTCCATGATCACCTGCTCCTCCGCCAGGATCGGCAGCCTCAGACGAGCCTCCTGCAATTCACATGAAGAGTTACACACACACCAACACACACACACACACACACACACAAACAAGAGCCAAATGCAAGTAAAAACTGGAATAGACATGTAAATTAATTAACAAAATGAGTCAAAATATTGGTCCCACTTTATAGTGAGTGTCTTTAACTACTATTTATTAACATTTAAATGTATTGCACTTATTGTGTACATACATGTTTATTTACTGTATTTAGAAATACCTGAAGGTAATTACATCTATAATTCATTTCTGCAATTACATCTTTAATTGCACTGTTGACACATTTATATTTGATATACTGTATTTAGAAATACCTGAAGGTAATTACATCTTTAATTACACTGTTGACACGTGAACCCACCCATATCACTAAACCTGTCCTAACCGTACCCATATAGCAGAACAAGCGATCTGCAATACAACATGAACACAATAATGCATTTTACCTAACATTTAACTTTTTAAAAAGCAAGTACATAGGAGTTACAGACACCTTATATAAAGTGTAACCAAAAACTTTCTTAGGAACAGAAACATCACAGTTTAAGAGTGAATGATGCTTCAGAACTGAATCAGATCAAAACGATTT
This sequence comes from Rhinichthys osculus, assembly GCA_029959095.1. Classification (NCBI taxonomy): domain Eukaryota; kingdom Metazoa; phylum Chordata; class Actinopteri; order Cypriniformes; family Leuciscidae; genus Rhinichthys; species Rhinichthys osculus. The sequence goes on from JARWKJ010000017.1 coordinate 4,046,454, forward strand.
AAATCCAAGAGAGAACTTCACTTTACTTGAATCATTTATGTATGATAAGCATTAAATCCGTAATTTACATTTCAATGCATTTTATGTTTCTAAAAATAATTGTGGACAATGTTAAAACGCATTATAATATTTGCAGATTCATTGTTACACACAAAATTGGTTGTTTTTCATGTATTTTGATGCATTATACTTTTTAAAGGTGTAAAGCTGAATAGATGAGTATTTTATTGTAATGCATTATAAGGTGCATTATAAGGCATACCATAATTAATATATGTATATATACATTATACATATACATGTATATGTAATGCATTATAAAAGTATTCTTAATGAATAAATACACCCACAATTAATGCATTAAGAATCCTTGTATAATGCATTACATATGAATGCTTCAAGTAATGTATTTATAATTATATAAATATATATATAATATTTATAACTTATATAAATATATTTATTGTATATTTTGCTATGTTTGTTTGCTATGTAGACCAGACTTTACGCCGATAGTCAAAGGTCTGTTACACAAAACCTTACACTCTCTCTAAAGTCACCATGAAATCTAAATTGTATTTATAATAAATGCATATCATTTATTGTGTATATCACTATTTTTTAATTCACATGCCTAGTAATCTTAAATCAAAATAACTTCCCCTTCCTCTTCCTCTTTCAGAGACGTCTCTTCTCTTCTCTGATAGGTGGATCCACCTGTCACTCACATGAGATCCACCACAAACCACAACCCACAACCATCCAACCAATTCCCAATGGACAAACTCAAGCCCCGCCCCACAACTGTTCTTGTTCCAGAAGCCGTTTCAATCTGATATACGTCACAATAGAGAAGAAAAGACTCTCTCAACTTCTGTTTCATGCTGACTTTAAAACAATCTGGTTCCTGTACCTGAATCTCTGGAAGTCGATCAACAGGAATAAACACGGCAGGTTTACAGTCTTCTTTCTTATGCGTTTCCTCTTTAACATCTTCTTTCTTCTCTTCTTTAACGTCCATCTCTTTCTGTTTCACCTCCTCTGTCAGCACCTGCTGCTCTTCTGTGGGTTCTTCCTCAGGGGGTTTAACCTCGTCTTCCTCAGATGAGTCTGATCCCTCACTATCATCCTCCTCGGATGACTCTGACTTCTCATCATCATCATCATCATCATCATCCACCGCTCTTCTTCTCTTTCTGTTGGCTCCGCTCAAACTGCTGATCTTGACAGTAGATGAATCCTCTTCCTGATCTTCATTCACAGATCTGCAAGCACACACAGGAAACAGAAATGTGTAAAATGACAGATTGTCCACATCAGCTGCTCAGACGTGGTGTATAGGTCGATCTCTTACGCTTTGGCCTGGTAGAGTTTGTCTCCAGTGCCAAGTTTAGAGGTGGTGTACAGCAGTTTGAGCTCTGACTCGGGCAGCTGAACCTCAGCTAGTTTAGATAATATCTCTGCTCTCTGTGGAGATATTGTGAGAAAAATAAAATCACTTATAAATAACAAACAGCATCAATCACAGATTCTCTCTCTCTCTCCTCTTACATGGGATTTCTTTTCTTTCTGCTCCAGAACTTTCTCCAAGTTCTTCCTCTGTTTCTTTGTCAGGGCTCTTTTCTTGGGCACGGGACGTTCCACCTTTTGTTTCTTGGTCCTGGTGGCGGGCAGAACGAGAACGTTACAGTCGTCTACTCCTTTAAGCACGGCTCCATCTGCACAGAATCACATTACAACACAACAACATGTAGTAGGTTTATTTAGAATTCATGTAAAAAAAAAAAAAAGAACATCCAACAAGAAAATGAAAATCAAGTAGACAAATCAAAATGATAAGAATAACACAAAAAATTAATTAACAATAGTTACAGCCAAAGACTTTAACTCTTGTCAATGTCCATTTCCTTTTTCGAAAAGGAGTGGGATACATGTGTGAGAGGGCAGACAGACACACTAAATATCTTTAAAAAAACAAGCTCTATAGCTGTTCGTGATACTCCTACAGTACTTTCCCATCATACAATTATTCTATATGATTCAGTGGACGTTATAGCAATCAGTCATACATCTAAAAAATAATTGGTCGAATGTAGAAACAAAAAAGCATATTATAGTACAAACAAATTCTATTCATATTATAATATTTGTTCTTTGATCTTAATATAGTAACTATATCATTTATCATTATCATCTACATTAATGTGCTGATTCCTGCTTCCCTGTGGTCAAATTGAATTTTCACAGAGAGACATATAATATAAATAATAATACATTTTTTGTGTGTTTGAAACACACTAAAACTTAATAATAAATAAACTTAATAATGACAATAATACTTAAAAATTGTGCTTTATTTTGTGACAAATTATACATTTATTTTTAATGAACTGGAAGAAGCAACAACAAAAAAGAATTTGATAAATAAACGAAAAAAAATACATATGCATCTGTAAATATACATGACCAGTGGATCAAAAAGACAAGTATAATAGAAAGCGTTTTATGGGTTTCTTTGCTCTGTTAAACACAGAAGAAGATGTTTTACAGAATGTTACCAGACAGTTGATGGACCCCATTGACTTCAATAGTATGTTTTCTCCTACAATGGAAGTCACTGGGGTCCATCAACTGTCTGGTTACCAACATTCTTTAAAATATCTTCTTTTGTGTTTAACAGAGCAAAGAAACCCACACATGTTTGGAAAAACATGAGGGTGAGTAAATGATGACAGAATTTCCACTTTTGGATGAACTATCCCTTTAAATGAACAGTTTCCGCTTCTTATTGCATCGCTAATAATAACCACCTAACCAATGCAGATCTTCTGAACAAGCATGCATCTTACCTTGTATCTCCACCTGCACATCTGTCTGTCTGTCTCCAGCAGCTTTCTGCACAGATGTGCTCTGCTGTCTGCCTTTCCAGTTATATTTCTTCCTCAATCTGCCCATAGCAGGACTCTACAGGTCACACACACACACACACACACACACACACACTACCTGTCAAGAACATATTTCACAAGAAACTCAGCAAGTGCCATGAAAATAATGTCACCATGCAAAAACATAATGGTCTAACGTTATAAATACGTCTTCATTTTATTCGTGTTTTAATTTTGGGATGAAATGTGACATCGATATATATGACAGGACATGTTTATGTGAGTTTCACCCCTGACAATCTCATCTTTTACCACTCATTTGAATTGATTCGAGTATGTTCTGTTATAACGTCAAATATAGAGATGATCTTATCATAACTGCTCGTGTTCTTACTGCTAGATGTTTACACTGCTCGAGATCAGCTGACAAACTAACACTCATTAAAAAACTCTAAATCACTGACACTGAAAGGCTCTAGCTATCAAACATACACGACATTGACAAGGATCATTGCGCGCTTTATATGCATACAAATAATTATAACCTTTTGATCTAAATGTATCATACAGTAACAAAATCGGAAAAACTCACGTGTCGATCCTGTATAGTGATGTTGTGCAACTTTAAAAGGAGACCGACGCGCTTCATCAACGATAAAAGGTTCCGGGATTCATGTTTTCCTCCAGTCAGTGAACTTTGACTGAGGAAAACATTTTAAATATTATATTATATTATATTATATTATATTATATTATATTATATATTTGTAACACTTTAAAACTTTTGTAAAGAAGACGAATTCCCCGGTAGAAGAGATATTGTATCTCAACGGGAACTTCCTGGTTAAATAAATTAAATTAAATTAAAAATTAAAAACGGAGAAGAATATTGTGCCTTGTTTGTTTTGCGACAATTAAAAAAAATTGTTATGTGTAATGATAGTGGGTGGTAAAAGAAGAACTGGATAAAATGGAGAGTTTAGGAGTGATACAAAAAATTGATCAGCCCACACTCACAGAATGGGTTAGTTCATTGGTGATTGTGGACAAGAAGAATGGAAAATTTCGCATTTGTCTTGATCCTAGAGATTTGAACAGAGCAATTAAGAGAGAACATTTCAAGCTTCCTACACGTGAAGAGATCATGGCCCAGTTTGCAAATGCCAAATATTTTAGCAAGCTAGATGCATCGTCAGGATTTTGGCAGTTGAAATTGGATGCTGCCAGCTCAAAACTTTGCACATTTAAAACGAGGTTGTGAAACGAAAGTTTCTACTCTATAAAAACCACAAGGCAGTAAAAACTCAACCTTGTTTTAAGAAAAACGTGTTTTATTTTCGATCTTCTAGAGAAATACTACACTACCCACAATCCTAAGCATAACACTGACGTCACTGATTTGTCGAACTCACGGTTACCATGGCGATGTTTACCGCCCCCGCGAACGACTTAGCTAACTTTAGTTTATTTGTTTATACCTTTGCCCTTTTTGCCTTAAAGTTGCCGACAAAGATGAACTTATCAGGGCATTCTCAGCACTCATGCACAGAAGGGTGGATTTCTGAAAAGGGGTGAAATGGGTGAAATCTATGCCCGCCGCTCGGTGAGCTCAGCTGTCCACGGTGCTGAAATAACGCGGAGCCTATCATTGTATTTATGATAAGTTCGGTTCAGTGTCAGTCAAACACGTTTTCTTCTTTTCTTTTGTTAATAATTTAAGTTGAGGGGATGTTTGAGCTGTTTATTTTATGTCAGCCCAGACAGCTGTAAATATACTAATCAATTAAGCAGAGAAGTTGCCGTCCGTGAAAGCGCGAGGCTTATTCCAACGTAAAACGCTATATAATTGTATATAGTTTTAATCAAATAAGGTTGGATGATTTCTATGTTGAGCTGCCTGTTCATGAAGCTGAAAGTGTACGTAATAAAATAATATACCATTGATGCAAACCAACAGGAATCCTTGCTTTTTCTGCTCTATTAGCCTATGTTTATGTTTTATATGGGTAGGGCCCCATATTGAAACGGGCCCCCGGATGCATAAGGCCGCCACTGCATTTAATACACCATATGGAAGATATTGTTTATTATTGTATATTGTGAAAAGTCCGCTCCCCCGCTCCCTCTCCTCCTCCCTCTCATTTCAACGGGAGCGGACTTTTCACGAGAGATGATATTATTGCGCCGAGTCGATGTGCTCCCAAGCACTTGCTATGGTATTCTGCCATACAATATAGTTATCCATTTTACACACTTTGAAAAGCGCAACGTTTTATTTTGTGTCACCGTCCTAGGTCGAGTTACACTACTCGTGTAACTGTATTTAAATAGGGAAACGTGGAGGTGTTTGGTCGCTTCTCTTCTGGCACGTATTGAATGAACAGGGCTGAGATAAGATAACAAAGTTTCACCTCAAGACAGCGATTTAGTGCACGCACTGAGACGAGAGAGGTATGTATCAACTCGTCTTAATGGTTAACCTTCTTGGGTGACATCATTAGTAGTGCTGGAGTGCGACCAGATCCCCTGAAGATCTCTGCTATCGAACATATGCCAAGACCGCAATGTGTAAAAGATGTCCATGTTGATTTATATGAGTAAATTCATACCTAATCTGTCTGAGAAAATAGCTCCAAGATGGTTGAGAAAAGGAATGAATGGAGTTGGAACCATGAATAGGAGTCTGCATGGCAACATTGAAAGCAATTTTAACTAAAGAGCCAATCTTGAAATTCTATGACCCCAATCGTTCTATTAAAATTTCAGCTGATGCTTCACAGACAGGATTGGGAGCAGTAGCTATACTCTCCAGGATTATGATGGAACGTGGCAACCAGTTGCATATGCCTCACGTTTGATGACTGATGCGGAGTGTAGGTACGCTCAAATTGAAAAAGAGTTGCTTAGTATTACTTTTGCTTGTGAGAGATTTCATCAATTTGTGGCAGGACAGTGTGTTGATGTTGAAACTGACCATAAAAACACCCACTAATTATTATATTATGGAGTTGGAACTGGAAGCGATAAAATAAAAGGATTAAAAAAAAAACACACACAAACAAACATGAACCTGTGAATATGCACCAAAATTGTTTAATTCATTTGACCAGTGGATCAGTTTACAAAAGAGTGCAATTTTACAAAGACAAGTACAAAAGAGAGGGATTTATTCCTAATTTTCCTAAATTAGGGTAGCCTAATTTACAGTAAATATTACATTTGATTGTCTAACCTGCTTTAAGCATTTATTACATGACTGGAAAAAATATACAACAAAAAGGCAATAAGATGAAAGGTGGGCTAGTCAATCTTTAAAATAGTCACACTTTATGTGATCATTAAAAATGAAGTGAGCAAAATTATTAGTATGAAATGAACAGTTGTTTGCTCTTGGTCTGGTTTGTGACCGTCTCATCCTACATGCTCCTGTCTTTTAGCGTGACATATTCGTTACTCAGGGTCGCGTCGTCTTCCGGCGTGAAGGTCTCAGCAGCCGTGCGCGTGAGCCGCTCAAACCGCCTGAGGAAGACGACGACAAAGGCCAACAGGAGCACCTGAACTGCTATGAAGATGAAGAGGCTGATCTGTGAGGCCAGAGCCAAATTACACGGCCAGTAACGACACGATTCCAGAAGCTCTTGTTCAACCAGATACACGACCAGGCGCCCCCGCAGGTGAGCAGGAGAACTGCAGTTAACGTTCCTGGAACACATACACAATCAACTTATGTTTCATTTCAGTATCTCAGATGTTTCTCCTAACGCCCCTTACGTAAATAAAGCAAGCTTTTCGTGTGTTTTCTCAGGAGGAACATCTGAGAAGCAGGAGACTTTAAATTCATTGCTGTCTAGGAGACACCTTTTCACAGACCAACAAAAACCAAGGCCAGAATCAAGCCAGTGCCGAATGTAAACCAGATTTGGCCCAGACTCTTTTGCTATCTGGGTACTGTTTTTTTTTTTTTTTTTTTTTTTTGTGTACTGAAGTGGAGATTTCTGTCTCAGTGTGTGTGAGAAAAACTCATTCTGAAAAAAAGCCTTTAAAAATATAGGCCTATGTATTGCATTTGAAATTTAAAGATGTAGACGACCTAGAATATAGTGAAATAAAATGTTGTTTTGCTTTCTACTGGTCTGAAATGCATAAACATTATGGGAAGCACGCAAGCCACACGGGATTTAAACTTTTTCGGCTGGAGACCCAAGTTTAGTCTGAAGCTGAAAATTATTAGGGAGAAACGCAAAATTGACTACGTTTACATGCAGCCAATAACCCGTTCAAAACCGGGATATTAGCAATAACCCGGTCGCGAACGGCCATGTAAACACCGGCAAAAACCCGAATATGCTCATATCCCGGATTTTAAAAAACGGGATATTATACCTGGGGTACCCCTTTTCTAACCCGAATTTTTGGTCATGTAAACGCGCATCGGCATATCCTTATAGTGATGTGTGTTCTGCGCATGTTCTATTCGCAAGGAATCTTGGTCTTTTGAGTAGAGAAACTTCTCGGCGCATACAAAAACCCGCGTGCAGTGTACTGGAAGTAAACATGGCGAGACGCAGCACAGCATACTTTTGGAGCGAGGTCAGTAACGTTACCAGCACCAAAGCGCAAACAAAGGCGATCGCTATCTGCCCCAAACTATTCATTATCCGCGTGCTGCTGTTGTTGTTGTCTTTGGATACAGGAAGAAGAATCTGAAATGACGCATATTGCGTCTTAAGGTTGTCCGTACGTCCAGACGCTAACCGCGCGTCGCGTTTACATCGGGATATTGCAATTCCATGGCCCTGTCCCAAATGGCACACTTCATGTGCACTTTCGGTCTTGTGGACTTACAATGGCTGCCGCGTGCGCGTGTCCGTTAAGTCCGTGAGACCAAAGCCCGTCTACGGAAAGCCTGGCCACTCCCTATTAAAGGGTCACTTCACCCATTTGCATTAAGGTTTGTATTGTTAGAAACCCAGTCATATATTATAATGATGGTGGAATTTTGCTTGTTTTTTTTTCTGAGATGGGAGAAAAAAGGATTTAAGTGTTTTACTTCCGTCCTATCGTGACGTAAATATCGTCATTTTGCGTCACGATAGGACGGAAGATAAATTTCATTGCATATTAAGAAAACTACAGCCTTTAGCTCATTATTATTCAAGGGCGTGGGACCCACTCACCCCACCGGCCTATTACAGATCAGTGGGTGGGACTAAACCTGAAGAAACTAAACTATTAATCCGCCATCTTGCTTGGAAGACAGCAAGCTAAGCTAACAAGCGCTCAAGGAGTTAGATTTACCATAATGCCTGAATTTACGACACACGATATGAAAGACGAGGATTTTGAAAATCTTTTGCTCGAAACTGATGTTCGTGGCTATTTATACGAGCCGCAATATAGTGAAGAGCAGCTGAGGCTGATGGAGGAACAGGAGGCGGACGAGGAGCCCGGACTGGGTCGAGCTGGGCGGACTGCTGGTGCCTGTGCTCTCGCTGTGCGCTACGGACACAGATAGAGTCCGTCTGCTGTAGAGAATTTCAACGATAGCAATTTCTCCTGGACGAAATCTCTGAATCAGACGAGCACACGGACGTTTGTGTTGTGATGTGAACCATCCTCGTGTCGCACCGCATGTTCTGACTGAACCAGGTATCATGCAATAATTCACCATATAGAAAGAAATACAAACGAGGAGTAATTCACTAATGAGTTTGCCAATGTAACGGGGTTCGTTGTTGTGGGAAGAATGAGGCGGGAACCGGCAAACATTTAAACATTTTAATAGTAAAATAAACAAATACAAAACAAAAGTATAAGCCAGCAGCCCCTCACTGTTGGCCACACACAACAGAAACAAAACACAACATAAAATCAGGCCTGTTCCTCACTCGATCTGCCCTGTCGTCGCTCCTCGTTTTATGCGTCCACTCCTCGGTGAGAGACGCGAGAGAGACCGGTGCGTCTCACAGGTGTCGTTCATTATCACTCACGCCACCGGCCTCGCGCAGTCATCTCACGTGCCTCGGCTCGCCCTCGTCCTGCTCGCCACAGCCAACTAACTAGCTATACATTTTGTGTAAAATGAATTTCTAACTCTGGTGGCAGCTAACGTTAGCCTTGTAGACGGGAGAGTGATTTGTGATGTTTGCGCTGCTGTTCTGGATTAGTGGGAGTGGCTTGCGGAGCTGTGCAATGTGGTGCATTGTGGGAGTTGTTGTCTTACATACAAATGCGCCCAAAAATTATTTTCTGTCTTTTCTCTGTCAAGAGGGCACCAAATTCAAAATTTCTTTTACATTTCGACTACATATATGACCCACTTTCAATAAAGATTAATGTTGAAATGGGTGAAGTGCTCCTTTAAGTCCAATTGTACCGAATTTTGGTTGTAGTTCCACCAGAGTTCCACTGGGGGCGATCGTCCGAGTGCAAAATGAATGGGAGTCAATGGGGCTAGACGGCTAAATTTGTCTCTTTTACCCGATTGTCATTGAGAAATCTCAGATTTGAATGTAGGTTCTGCAAGTTCAACATGGGTTATAGGTCGAAAGTTGAATGAACGAGTGCTTATGTCCTTTCGATTTCTTACAGGTTGAGTTGTTGTTGCCCATAACACGCTAGCATTTTGCTAATGGACAGTGAAGGACTGATTACGACCAGAGACACCGCTTGATGGCATCGTGGCATATACGATGTGGTACAACTACAATGCAGTGCAAATAGTAAATATAATATACAGTGAGTAATAGTAAATAGTTTAGTCAATAAAATAAACAAACAGTATATACAGCAAATAAAATAGTAATGAAAAGGCTATATAAAAATATAGGCTATATAAAATAAAATGACACAACCCTGTCTATTTTTGTTAAATTTCAGTTTTATTGATCAGTAAGAGACATTATAACATTATAAGTAGCCTAAAAGGTATAATAAGTTATACAAGACAATAAATAAAGTAAACCATTCAGACACAGCAGGATACAACGTTAAAATAGCCAAAATATAAAGTTATGAAACTTCACTTTGCCCTCAGCCAAAACGATTTGCCAGGGAACAAATGATACGATTAATGATACCAAAGATCGCCCGTTAGATATACACAAGACGAATTATATCTCATGTTTAACCACTACGAGAGACATCAGAGCCGGCGGCGAACGTCACAAGCACTAGCCGAGGAAAGGCTGTTCCAGGCGGGGTGCAGAGCGCTGAGACCCGGTGAAAGACTGGTCCTCACAACTCCGAAAACGTCAGATCAAACTTTTAAATAGGCGCTATCTTTATAAATACACCACAGATTTGAGCTTTAAACAACTACATTGTCGACTGAAAAACTATTAAAACTACATTTCGTGACACAATAACAGTAGTATTTTTTAAATTTCGCGGCTTCTCTCGTCTGTCTATGCGCGAAAGCACCAGTGAATGAAGGATTGCCGTAAAGCAGGTTTCTGGTCGTACGATGTGTATGACGTCATTGACATTTTAAAAGACTTTTTAAAGCAAATAAGTGACTCTAAAAAATCTAACACCCAGTAATGTGTAATTTTGTTGCACCTTCTTTCGAATACAACATTCAAATTACTAGACAAAAAATTATATCCTGAGAAAAGTGGATTTTTAGGGGTATTGCTCCATAGACCTCCATTCATTCTGCACTCCGCCTGTGAGCGCCCTCATATGGACCTAGAGTGGAACTGCAACAGTTCAGAACCCGGAAGTTTAATGTGAGTGGGAGTTCTCCCCATATTAGACATTCTCTGGTGAGACCGTAGTGTGTCCCATTTGTCATTTTTAGATCTCAGAAGGGTGCTCGCGAGCGCCCCCTCTGCGGTCGATTTGCGCCCTTGATGCGCACTTTTGCCGAGCCCGCGCTGATGCGGACTCCACAGCAGACTTCTTCCCGACATTCAAAGCGGCGTTACGTCGCAAAAGTACGGACTCAGAGGAAGACCGCGAGTGCTTAGGGTTCCATTTGGGACAGGGCACATGTATACAGGAGTAACTCTCTCTGCTCACGCATGTAAACGGGTTATCCCTAATGTTTCAGAAACCCGAATAGTGACCTTAACCCGACCATAACCCGAAATTTGCCTGCATGTAAACGTAGTAATGAGTAACACTTTAGTTTAAGGTGACGTCTTACACATTGCTACATGCAATTACTATAGTAAGTAATGCATAATTACAGGGAACTAACCCTAACTAAACCCAAAACTCTATAGTAAGAATATGGGTAGGCCTAATACTTTATTTTACAGTGACCGTTACATGTTACATGTACCGGTAGTTACTATAGTAATAACTATAAACTATACATAATTACATGAAACTAACCCAAAACCAAACCCTAACCCTATAGTAAGTACATGTAGTTCATTATTATTACTCAGTATTTAAAGGTCCAGTGTGTGATTTTTGGCGACATCTAGCGGTTCGGTTGCGAGTTTACACTAAGGGCTCAGCCCACCGCTCACCCCTCCCTTTCGAAGAAGCTACGGTGGCTAAAACGGGACAAACATCGTCGTCTGAGACAGCAGAGAATAGCCAGAGTAAACCAAGTTTCCGTACCACAGTCCATTATAAACCACATCATGGATAAAGTTTCAGGTGAGGATCAAGGGTCTTAATGTTACATAATATAATGATAGTAATCAGCTGATTGTCTCACGAACGTAACCAGCACATTCTCCCCACATAGCAAACCCATAATACAGCGAGGGAGAAGAACCACATGAAACTATGCAACTATATATTTTTTCTAACAGGGTAGTAAAAGTTTAGCTGGCTAATATGAGCTGTTACTGTGGCTGAGCTGGTTAAAGCGTAAAGCCTTGTTTAAACTCGACGCGTCCGCATGAGCCCAAAGGTGCGCGCGGCAAAAATGACGTGATTGTAACAGCGCGCGCGCCTCCGCATCCCCTAGACACCATTTACTACACACTCATTAGGCTTTTTTTCTCTGATTTTGGAAACTCGATCGACTTAAAATGCTTCCAAGATCGACGGATTGGTGATTCCTGTAACTGTTTTACGGTCAATGACAAGAGTAGCCTACTAATCAGCTGTCTCACGAACTTAACCAGCACATTTATCCCCACATAGCAAAGCCATAACACAGCGAGGGAGAAGAATTAAGTTACATGAAAAAATCCAACTACATATTTACACCACTGACAAGGGAAAGTCACTACTCACGGTGTTTATGGCTAGCTTCTTCTAGCTTCCTGCGGCTTCTCTTTCAAGGTAGTGACGAAACGCGCTCTGTAACGCTGTGTGTTCGCGTTCGGCTACGGTAGAAACATGACGTCACAATATGGCGACCTTCATAGAAGGGGATTCCCGCGCTTATGTAGATATAAATGCCTCATTCTAAGGTAATAAAAACATTACGGTTTGTTAAGTAAGTTCTTTATACACCACTGAACACATAGTTATGGATGTCATATTGCATTTCTGTTAATAAATACTCAAAAATGTTACACACTGCACCTTTAAATGTATAATAACACTACGTGACCTTAAAATAAAGTGTAACCTTGTAACGCATTAAAATATGTGTTAAAATAATGTGTTTTCGAACATTTAAGCATGAAAACCTATTCTAGTAGAGCCCCAAAACAAAAAATATGCATAATATGGGCTCTTTAATATCTCATCTATACACTGACCGCATCGAAGCGTCATTCCTCTGTTTCAGCAGCCATCCTCTGAGATAAAGGATGCCGCAGTCACATGACCAGGGGTTTCCGTGCAGGACGGCCAGGCGCAGGGCGGGCAGTGAGTCCAGCAGGCCGTGGGGCAGAGCCGTCAGGTGGTTGTCGTTCAGGAGGAGTTCAGTGGTGTGTGGAGGGAAGGAGGAGGGCAGCGTGACCGTGGTGAGACCGCGTTTACTGCAGTCCATCACACCGGCGTTACAGGAACACACCTGAGGACAAGCGGCCTGAGCCACGACCAGCTCACTGCCCAGCAATGACAGGAGGACCTTCAACACGAGCCCTGCACACCTCATACCAGCACACACACACACACACACTGCAGAGACAGACACATCCATCCATCGATCAATCACTAGCTTTATACACGTAAGTCAAGTCAAGTCAAGTTTTTATAATAGATTGTTTCAAAGCAGCTTTACAGTGATAATAGGAAAATAATACAACAGAGTTTGTTTCTAGAAGAAAATAGCGTCACAGTCCAGCTTAAGTAAGTTCAGTGATGGTACATTTTTGTTGTTTCATTTATATATGTATAGCCGCTCTGGAGAAAACAGTGATGTCATCGTCCAGCTGAGTTCAGTTCTCATATAATGGTGTCATTGCAGGCAGATCAATAATATTGTTGAATATTAAGTGCCCTTAACTAAGCAAGCCAAAAGGCGACAGTGGCAAGGAACCAAAACTCCATCAGGAGACAGAATGGAGAATAAAAACTCGGGAGCGATTCATTAGTTCACGACGTGTGCAATAAATTTTGTTATCTAACGCAATGACATTCTGATATTTTTAAAGTGTCCAAATATTTGGTGGTGTCATGTATGGAGTGCAAAACTGAATAGACAGGGATGATTGAGCTTATCTGGAATTTCATGAGGGGAAAAAGGGGAAGCGAAGGGAGCAGGGAAGACACAGATAAAAAAAAATAAAAAAAAGTACCAGGATGATACAAACATTTCATGGTCACTGTAGAGGACAAAATACAATACTATGAATCTAATGCACATTTTAAGTTGATATTGAATTACAAAATTACAACAAAATGTAATTTATAATTGAATATAATTAACAACTAAATGTTACAATGTTATTGGATATTGCAAAACCATGGCAATCAACACCACAGTATTTTTTGTTGTTATTTTTTCATTATTGTTATATTTTACTCACATTAACTGTACACATTGCCACCTTTTCAGAACTTTGCATTATTAGTTGTGTCTAAATACATCTGTAAATATGTTTATTCTGTCTCAGCCTAACAGTGTCTTCATGCATTTTTATATTTTATTCTTTAATTTTATTATCATGTTTTGTTGTTATATTTGGATCATTTACTTCATTTGCCAAGAAAAATTCCTGTGTGCAAGTACATTTGAAAGTTCTTTCTGATTCATTTTATTTGATAAAATAAAGTAATAATTAAACTCGGTTAAACATTTGCACAATAAACAATTGGTATAAAATAGCATTTGAACCATGTCTTTTTTCCTTCTTATTTTATTTAAATATCCCAACAACACGTGTTTAAACCGCATTTAGTTCACTGAGGGTCCCAATGGGTCATGATATTGGATGAATATGTCATTACCAGCTAAATAAATCAAGAGTAAATTATATTTAAGTTATAGAACTCATGCATTTAATTTGTTCAAATGTGAGATGAACTTAATTTTGAGTGAAGTAAAAGTAAAGTTCTTACCAGCGTGTCAGTATCAGTCTGAAGGACTTTAAGACGACAGCATCAAACACAGCTGGGTCACACTGATAAAATGACCTTAATCACACACACACACACACACGCCGCCCCATCAGAGGAACATGTGACAGGAAGTGGGCCACACTTTCATTCTCTGATACTGGGACTTCCTAAACGCTTTTCCTTTTCGCTCAGTCAAACAGGCATCATCCCGTATCTGAAACACATTTCACATTCTGTATTTAAACAATAAAATAACTATTTAAATTGTCTTATAAATGATATACCTTCTGACGTCATGACTGAACAGATACCGATCAATCATGTGAATACGAAACTAGCAAACAAATACAATGACAACTGATAAATTATTCACATTTATTAGCAAGCTTTACATAAACAATTGACATGATAATAATATAAATTATTAAATTATTAAAGGCCATTAACACTGATAATAATGGAATAGATTTTATTCCAATTACTATTGTTATAAAACAAGCAAAAAACAGCATTCGGAGTATGTTTAGAGATAACAATTATTGGAGCTGTATGTTCACATTCACTATAAAAACCAAAACTGCCATTGAACCCAACAAATTCATAGCAAAAGGACCTCACACACACTCTTTCGCTCTCTCCAAACACACAGATACACGTCAATAAACCCCTGCACTGTCAGAAAACAACTTACACACGCATTCGTCTTGCTAAGCAAATAAAAAAAAAGTCAATATAAATTAGATCCCTTTAGAAGTTAATTTAAGTTAATGGTAAACAGGTTTATGTACGCTCCTCATGAACACATGATGAATCACATGACAGCTGCACCATATTTGATCCAGGCAGACAGAAGCACCGAGCAGATGAACAGAGCGTATCTGGTGGTCAGACCTCTAGATATGATATTTGTACAGTATCATTTAAATGCATTCACATCTGAGGGGTGCAGTGAGGGCTGTAGTGTGTGTGTGTGTGTGTCAGGCAGCATCACTGGTCTTTCTCATGCATCTGTTGTTGCATCTTTTCCAGCATCTCCTGCATTCTCTTCAGCTGCACAAACAAAACACGCAATCAGAAAAATGTCATTGTAACTTTCCTGTAGTTTACACTGGTGAAAAAACTCAAATGCACTATAGCAATATTAGCATGCTTTTTTTATTATCCTTATTGAACTGATTAGAAAGCATATAATAAAGGGGGTTTTCCATTTCAAACACAATACTCGTTTTCTATGCCAGTAGTCCATATTTTTTTACTGTACATTATTATAATGTTTTAAAGATTGATTTCGCATAAAGCATATACACTATCGTTCAAAAGTTTGTTGTTTATTTCAAAGAAATTAATACGTTTGATCAGGAAGGATGCATTAAATTGATCAACAGTGACAGTAAAGACATATATAATGTTACAAAAGATTCTATTTCAAATAAACTTTCTATTCATCAAAGAATTTCCACAAAAATATGAACTGTTTTCAACATTGATAATAATCAGAAATGTTTCTTGAGCATCAAATCCTCATATTAGAATGATTTCTAAAGGATCATGTGACACTGAAGACTGGAGTAATGATTCACGTCTCTAATTGTGCACTGCTCTGGTTTACTATTTAAATTTAATATTGCAGCATGGCTATGTTACAAAAAATTTGCCTGGGTTCTTCCTCATTTGAAGAATATGAAGACAAATGTCTACATTTGAACATAAATATGCAAAATCAACAAAAAAGTATAGATTTATAATATTGGCGCTAATAAACATAATCATTATTGGCAATTAAATAATCTAGAACAGTGGTTCCCAACCTTTTTTTGTCTGAGACCCTCTTTTTCCCAAGAAAATATTTTAGGGCCCCCCTTCACATTTAATGATATTATCAAATGACAAAATATGTTGTTTTCAAATAAACGGTATGTTTACTATAACCAGATATGTTTATGCACAAATAATAGCCTATAATATTGAAAATACAATAACAAAAACATCAGTAGGCCCTTTGTAATTTAAAAACATAAGCCTAGGATAAGCCTAGCTATATATTGGCCCTATTTGAAATGCAAAAACAAAAATATTCACAGTGGTGTGTAGGTAAAAAAAAAGAAGAAAGAATATAGGCTATTACTAAATGACTGCTGTCTGGGGCCTCAATACTTGCAAGTTATTTATGAGGCATTATTTTTTTACGCTTTTGGCGCTATAGCGAGCGATAATAAACTTGTGTTTATTAACAGAATAATGCGTCTTTCGGAAGAACATTGTAGCCGGAACTACTTCTCTCTGTGTACGTCTATGACGAGTCACGCAGGTACTGGGCTACTCCGCAGCGGCAGCGATCCGAACCAGTGTAAAATAGTCCCAATGTAAACCCTTATTAAAGGTGTACCATAGTGGTTCAGGATAAGACAAAAACACGGATTGAAAAATGGATTCATGATGAACTCGCTCATTATATAAATTTAGTAAATTTTGAACAGAAAAAAGTTATACAGACTTTTATTTAATGCTCATTGCTCAAAACTTTTCAAAATATGACGCGACCCCCCACAGAGCTCGCTGAGGCCCCCTTGTGGGCCGCGACCCCCTGTTGGGAACCGATGATCTAGATAGAATATCTATAACAACACATTCTAATGCAAATGTATCTTAAGAGACCCTGAATATAAATTAATCCAGCACATCCTAACAACTGTATGGATTTATGGGTAACGCTTCCTTTTACAGTACAGTACTTACGTGTACTTACAGTGTACTTACCTAGAAAGTACTAGCTAAAATAAGGTAAGCACATGGGTTAGGGGTAGGTTCAGGGTTAGTACCTAGTTATTACCCAGTAATTGTAATTACTATAATAAGTACATAGTATGCACATGGGTAACAGGACTGTAAAAGGAAGCGTTAGCGATTTATGTAACAAACTATAGCACATATCTCTGTGATGCTTTAAAGAGGACCTATTACACCCTTTTACAAAGTCTTGATGTTGTTTTTGGGCTCTACTAGAACAGGTTTTCATGCTTGAAAGTTCATCATTTTTCTCATATTTTTGCATTGTTGACTTTGGGACTTTACAGACCTTTTTCATGCTCAGACAGCAACATTACACACTAAAGAAAGTAGAAAATATAAAAAAGCATAATAGGACCCCTTTAAGATCATTTTATACCTCTTCATCCTTCATCTTGATGAGTCTCTCCGTCTCTCCGTCTGGTGTTGGCAGAGGCAGGATGGGTAGCGGACTATCCGTACGGTTATCCTGTGCAAGTTTACTGAAACACACACAAACATGTCTCATATTAACTCCATCTAGGCTGGAAAGAAGCCTCAGAGCCAGTGTTTTTCTTCCCTGTTATATTATATTATGATATTATATTCACATGAATCAGTCTGTGAATGTTACACACACCTGGTCATCTCCTGGATGCAGTGGGCTCTGTAGTTTTCGTAGTGCACGTCGCACGTCACGTCTTTCAGGTCGTGCATGTGAGAGCGAATCAGCATGTTCCTCAGTTTCACAAAGTCACAGTGAGACTGATTCTCCACTGAACAAAACACAAAGAAATGCAATAGAGTTCATGAACACAGACACAAACACTTCTGAAACATAGTTTTACACATGCTGATTCTCATTTACATTGGCAGTGTGTATTGAAATACCAGTATCAAGACCACCATTGCATAGATGACAGCACAAGGGGTTTTGTGCAAAAACCTTTTAGCCTAAAAGCCTGTATTATATGGCGTTTACAAATACATTTATGGTCACAGAGCCAACAATACATTTCTGAGACACCTGCAGTATTGAATCATGCACAGACAAAATAATAATAATAATAAATAATAAAAAACTGTTTCCAAAATGTGTCAAAACACTATTGCATTCCCACAATTGCCACAGGGAGTGCTATATACAGTAGTCAAACTGTAACACTTTACAATAAGGTCCCATTAGTTAATGCATTATCATACAAAACATTACTGTATAACAATGAGCAACTCATTTGTTAAAGTATGATGTATTAATCTTTGTTAACTTTAGTTATTACAAATTCAATGGTTTATTGGTTCATTAACAGATAAATGTTCAAATTAACATGAACTAAGATTATTTTAATAGTATTTTTGTTCACGTTAAATAATGTAGTTAACTAATGTTAACAAATGGAACCTTATTGTAAACAGGGTTCCTACAGGTTTCTTCAAGTTAAATTCAAGTCTTTTTAAGACCTTTTTTAGACCATTTATATAAAAAATTAATACCTATTTCACGTCCCTACCAGCAAAGAAAAACAAAATCCTTGAACTTGTGTTCATTTATTTTTCAAATGTGGAACGGGTAAAAGATGATAAGCCAAGCAGGTGTGAAAAATAAAAACATTTCAGTAGGCCACAAGAAAGTTTGCCGAACAATGTTAAGTTGTTTTTTAACATTAGCTACTTATTCCATGCTGGGAATATGGGGAACTGAGAGACCCCTGAACAATAAACATCGAAAATTACAATAATCGTGGTCGACAAATGAAACTTTTGAGGAAAAATAAATACAATACGGAGAAGTTACATACAGCACAATTTTTAAGACCCAAACATCAAAATTCAAGACTTTTTAAAGTCTTTTTAAAGTATTATTTCCAAATTAATAAATTCAATGCTTTTAAGGCTTTTTAAGACCCCGCGGGAACCCTGTGTAAAGTGTTTCCAGTTAAACTACATTTATAAACCAGCAGACATGTTTGCATCTAACTACCTAAATAATTACACAGCAGATATTTGAAGGAAAATCTATTTTCAGAACTGAGGTTTGTTATCTCCTTAGTAACGTTAAGAGGCATTAAAGTACTGTATGTAAAACAGGACTGCATGCTTGCAAACCATATGCAAAGTATTCATATCTGCGCTTGTGTATTTACTGTATAAGAATACCGACCTTCCACGATACCCCAGGGGTAAAGACGACCTCTGACCCTCTGACCTCTGGCCTCCACCACTGCATTACTGCCAATGACAGCAAACGGTGTGCACTCCTACAGCACACACACACACACACACACACACACACACACACACACACACACACACACGACACATAAATCATTCAATGTTCATTACATAAGACCTGGTATTCTTTTATATTTCAATCAATACACCTTGCTTTAACATGCTTTTTGCATTAAAGTAAAAGCAAAAAGACCATAATATGGGTAAAATCAATCCAAATGGATTCAAATTCATTCAAAATCGTTTCTGAAAATATGATATTTAGGAGATGAGACTCATAGATGTGTTTGCCGGACCTTCAGCTCTTTGTCCATCTGTTTGAACTCCTCCTCTTCATCAGAGTCACACTCAGGAAACTGATACACTTTAATCCCGAAGCGCTCGATCTCGTCTCGTACCTGCAGGAAAACACATCTACAGTATGAAGCGCATCTTGTGTTGTGTTTCACACCTCATTAACAACTAGCTTGAATCGGATGCGTTTGGTCTAGTATAAACTAATTGATTCATCAGGAGCACCACCACAGAAATAATCAGATTTACAGTTAACTGAGGACATCAGATCAGATCGTGTCCACTCACCCTGTCCTTGAGTTTTTTCACTTCGTTCGGCGTGAGACAGTCGGCTTTAGAGATCAGAGGAATGATGTTCACTTTCTCATGGAGAGCCTTCATGAACTCCACGTCCACCGGCCGCAAACTAAACAGTAAAAGCAACAATGAGTCTAAGTATCTGATGATGCATATGATATCTATATGCATCATATTTCACCACCACCCCATCTCTGTTTCAATTGACTTCTATTATGTATTAAATACCAGCGGTGGATTATGGAAGTACACAAATTAAAAGTACAGATACCTCCAGTAAAAGTATTCATACTCATTTTCAATATTACTTGAGTAAAAGTACAAAAGTAATTGATTTTTAATGTACTTGAGTATTAAAAGCACTGATCGATGAATCATGTTTATTATTTATTCTAGCCAGTACTAGTCATTAGTCCAAAAATATGTATTGATCTGCAAATAAGTAATAAATAAAGTAATAAATGATTTGATCTTCTTTGCTAAACTTATACATCCTAGTCATTATTATACTTATTATACACTTGTAGCTCACAAATTACTGACAGTCACGACAGTGACTAAATATGATTTTCATTAAAATTTGGCATTAGTAACTTTTCACGTAAATGTTGACCGGAATTGAAAACAGAAACAAAGTAAGACTTAGAATACTTTGTAACTGTTCAGCAATGTTAAATAATACTGTATGTCAAAAATCAACAATCAAAAATGTCTCACTCAAGTAAAAATTGTCTCACTCAAGAATTAAATTAAATATGAACTCATGAATTCACATTTGAGAGTCAGTGGCAGGTTTGTTAACTTATATGGGTAACGCTTCCTATTTCAGTACAGTACATACGTGTTCTTAAAGTCTACTTACATAGAAAGTACTGGCTAATATAAGTTAAGTACATGGGTTAGGGGTAGGTTCAGGGTTAGTACCTAGTTATTACCCAGTAATTGTAATTACTATAATAAGTACATAGTATGCACATGGGTAACAGGACTGTAAAAGGAAGCATATGAACTAATATTGATAAGGTGCTAATTTGAATTAATCTGTATATAATCTTAAAATAAGCTTTATTCCTTTTAGTATAATTAAGTAAATTAATACTTGGAGACAGCTGAATTCAAATGGGGTTCTTAACAATTTACTGATATATTGTTTTGTATTGATTTGGAGTAGTAAGGAATATGTGCTAATTGTACATTTTGCACTCAAAGACAAACAAATTCTAAAGACTCCCATTAACATACGTTACAAACGGGCACAATGGACCATCCTCCCCAAATACACTTGTATTATTATGCAAATGTGGAGAAGGATGCATGTGAACTTGACCCATATAAGACAGCCCCGCTCCCACACTCATATAAAGGGTGTTTTCGTACCCGTGTCCGAACGGTGGTATGAAGTACAGGCAGCAGTGCACTCTGTTGTCTAGTATGTTCTTTCTGTTCAGTCCGCTCTCATCTCTGAAGTACTGCTCAAACTGCTGGTCGATGTAGTCTGTGATGGGCTTCCAACTGCAAACACACAGATAAACACACACTCTTCAGATCAGAACTGAACACAATAACAAATTAGGACAAGGATTCACAATTTGTTTTCAACCGAACCCCTTTGACCTAAATTATTAACTTGATTTTAAGTTTTTAAGTTGCATTTCAGCACAGTCAGGTTCACGGTTCTCTGATGCCGGTTAATGACGGCATGAAACAGAAGTTGTGATAGTATTTTCTTCCCTATTGTGACATATATCCGAGTGAAACGGCTTCTGGAACAAGAACAAATGTAGGGTGTGTATGTATTGGTGGATCTCATGTGAGTGACAGGTTGCCCCACCCTCGTCAAAAAGTTATTTTGATTAAAGATTACAAGGGCACATGAATTGAAAATAAATAAATAATGATGTGCACAGATAAATCATTTTTAATACATACTGCAATGTTCCCTTGAAAAAATAAATAAATAGGGATTGTCAATTTTGAATTCATGGTGACTTTAATATCACGACATGCAGGTAAAACATTTTTAGTATGTCTTTAATTTTGATTTTTTGACTATTTACATTAATTTGAATTAAATTAACGGTGCTGTAGGACATCTGGGAAAATGCTAACTTTAGCCTGATAGCAGTAAAAGCGTACGTCCCATCGCCGTCCAAAGCCACGCCTCCTGAAAGCATAAACGCACAGCCCAGAAGACTGGAGACAACGTTACTGCAATACATCATGTGTCATTCACCAGTGAGAAAACTTTACAGTACAGTGAGTAACAGTACTATACCAAACGAAAACTAATTTTTAAAAACAGAATTAGTTGCAGCAAGTTTTCGGTTTGTTTAGCTAGCAAAACTTGTCTGTGTGTAATAATATTTCTTGCATGACAAGTCTGCTAGGCTCCGATGAAGATATATAGATCGTAGACCCTTTGCCAGTGCCACTTGTTGTCGGTTCAGAAGGAAAGTTAGGTTGTTGCTGCTTGCCTTCCATTCTCGCTCTGTCTGCACAGCGTACGTGAACGCGCTGATGACTTATGTCTGCGTGAACAGCCTGCGCACTGGTATGCAAACACACATGGACCGACAGGGAACACATGCTATAGGACCGTTCGTTCAGACCGAACACAACGGTTGAACGAACATTTTATGGTGCTACGCCTTCCACAGACGACATATAGAGTGATCGCTATCAGGATATGAGGAGACTTTCAACCAGCATAACAAAAAATGTTTCTGCAGACAATCACCTACGGCACCTTTAATTAATTGAATTATTATTTCAATAACTTTGTTTTATTCATTTTATTTTACTCTATTTATTTTCAGCATTTTTTTTTTTAATGATTTATCTTTGCATTAACTAACAAACCCCTTGCTGTTCCCTGACAAACCCAAGTTTGTCTATGAAACCCTGACCTTAAAACTCGAGCCTGTGTTATATTGTGCCATGACTAAGGATGTGTTCACACTTGGCATGTTTGGTTGGATTAAAACGAACCCTGGTGCGATTGCTCTGTTAGTGCGGTTCATTTGAATAAGTGTGATCGCTGCCATCTGAACCCTGGAGCCACCAAACAAGCTGACGTTGCTCAGACTCGTTCTCCCAGTTTAAAACTAGACTAAAGACGCATCTATTTAGCCAGGCATTCATATACATTTTTTATCTTACAGTTACTGTAAATTCGGCTTCTACTTCATAAACGCCAGAGGAGAACTGGCCCCGACTGAGCCTGGGTTCTCCCAAGGTTTTTTTTTCTCCATTGGGTCATCTGAAGGAGTTTTAGGACACCATCGGGTCACTTGATGGAGTTTTTCGGTTCCTTGCCACTGTTGCCTTTGGCTTGCTCAGTTGGGGATATTCAAATTAAATGACCCATCATACCACTGATCAGCTCTACCAAACTTGGATGTCTTTTCCACTAATAAACAAACACTGTTAAGTTGTTTTGATTGATACTGTGAAGGAGCTTTGATACAATCTGTATTGTGAAAAGCGCTATATAAATATATTTGACTTGACTTGACCAAGTCCACTGAAAAAATGGGTCTCGATCTGCTTCCAAACGATCTCTGGTGCGGTTCGATTGAACTATGAGCGCAACACAGACCAAAGACATGTAAACGAACCAAAAACAGGGCATGATGTCAGAACATGCGGCCCTATAAAGGACAGAAAGCTCAAGCATAGTACCTATTGTCGCGATGTTGCCCATCACAATTCGGTACAGGCATCAGAACCGCGTCTCCTCACAGCAGATCTGTGTTTGTGTGTGTGACGGAGGGATTCCTGCTGTTGTTTTGACTCCTTTACACATTTTATAAGCTCTTCACGAGTTCTCAGCTGGTCAAAATACCATCATATCGTTAGCCTCATAGCATAATTGCCTTTGTGTTTTTTCTTGGTTTCCAAAGACATTGAAATATGACTTAGGCAATTATGCTATGAGGCTAACGATATGTAGACTACGCACATACAGCGAGCACATTTAGCCCAGCACACAACATTGTTTTGGATGTTCGGTAAGTTCAGTCGTGAAATATATGTACTAAAACCCGACCAATCAGGTTGTGAACGTATCCCTAAGCCTTTAGGTTCAACATCTTTAGGTTCAGTGTTAAAATGCCAATGTGAACACAAATTATTTTTTATTTTTTTTTGGTTCGGACCAAACGAACTGAACTATAAGTGTGAACACAACACACCAGAAAAGACTTTTTGCTTTCATAAAATGCTGTATTGAGCAATAAAGCATCCAAGACCATAATTATCTGTTTCGTAATTTAATTGTCATGTGATGCTGGGAACAGCTGAATTCTCACCATTCATTATTATTGACCGCGTCTCCAAACCCCGGCGTGTCCACAATAGTGAGTTTGAGTTTGACTCCTTTCTCCTCAATGTCCACCGTGTGTTTGGTGATCTCAACTGTCTGATTAATACGCTCTGTCACAGGAAACACACAATATAGCATAAAAACGGACAAAAACGTATTTATTTGATAAAAAATACAGTAAAAACAGTAATTTTGTGAAATATTATTATAATTGAAAAAATCCATTTTCTTTTTAAATATGTTAAAATTATTTTATTTTTTTCCCTGTGATCAAAGCTGAATTTTCAGCATCATTACACCAGTCTTCAGTGTCAAATGATCCAACAGAAATCATTCTAACATGCTGATTTGCTGATCAAGAAACATTTCTCTATAGTATCTAGGCTGAAAACAGTTTAATACTTTTGTTTGATGAATAAAAAGTCCAAAAGAACAGCATTTATTTAAATATAATAAATAACTTAAATTAAATCGTATGTCTTTACTGTCACTTTTGATCAATTGAATGCATTCTTGCTGAATAAAAGTATTCTTTTATTTGGGGATTTTTTTTTTCAACAGTAGAGTATATTGTATGCTTAATATAAACAAAACAGATTTTTTTTTGGTGTACTGTTCCTTTAAGACAATTCTTACCTTCAGCATTTAGTAATTTCCTGTCTTTATAGAGATCTGTGAGGAAGAGGCTGTTAACTAGAGTAGACTTGCCCAATCCAGATTCACCTAAAACACACACACAATGTTCTTGTTATTGACAAAGATGAGCATGAAGTCAGTGTCACATGCTATAATGATGATCTCAGACATACCTGCCACCATGAGGGTGAAGTCGAAGCCCTTCTTCACCGACTTCCTGTGGACCTGATTAGGAAGCGTGGCAAAGCCGACATACTGCTTGTCCTGAAAGAAAAAGCCAAAAATTAATTTCTGTATTATTTCTCCTGGAAGAAAGAAAGTTATACAGGTTTTGAATGATTATTTTGGGTGAACTGTCCCTTTAAGACAGAGCTTCTGTGAATCGTCAGACTGGCACAAAAATAGCAGAGCATGAAAATGCCAGTAGTGTTGAGACTCCTGCAGATCTACCAACCGTGCCGGAAACTGCTCAGCATTCATAACCGCTCAAACAGACACTGAGAACACTAATATTACTGACGGTTATGCGCTGAATGAAAGCAAAATCACGATCAAACCCGACAGCAGAACCAGCTCAGTGTTCAGGCCAAACCGAGTGGCCATATACACACACAGAAGCCATATTTACATAAGCTGAAAAGGTCTTTTTTACACACTCAAACTTGGGCCAAACACAACTCATCTGACTGCCAGAGCATCTCACAGCCCGTCATGTGTGTTTCCGCAGTCCATCGTGCTAGAAAAGAGAAACCCTGCCGTATCTCACCCCACATGCACAGTGTGTGTGAGAGAAGATGTGTGTGGAATTCAATTACATATAAAAACAATGAGATTTTTTACATTTTCTGCAGCAAAACTATGCTGTTGCTAAAGTGTTCTGAAGGATTTTTCGCCTTCAGGGCTGTTTGGGTTTTCAGGGTGGTCGCTAGGGTGTTGCTGAGGTATTCTAAATGTGCTTGCTAGTTACACACGAAAGATTAATAGTTAGGGTTAATAATAATCAGGCTTGATGCACAGAGGTTTGTTCAAATCTTTAACTGAATAAACATTCAAAGCACCAAAATGTGCATAATATCATGCATGCACTGCAAAAAATTTATTTTCCTCAAATTAAAATCTGTTTTTGACTTGTTTTTTCAGCCCAAATATCTTAACATTCTTAAATCAAGATAAAAAAAAAAAAGATATTAAGTCTTATTTTCTGAAAAATGCATCAAAAATAAGTGAATTTATGCTAAATTCGGGGTCTGTCAATCTGTTTAAGAAAAATAAACAATTCATAAATGAAAACAAGATTATTTCTCTGACCCCATTGGCAGATATTTTTCTTGTTTTAACCATAAGCTCACTTAATTTTGAATAATTTTTCAGTAAACAAGACTTAAAATCTTGTAATTTTGCTTCTCAAGAAAATGTGTCTTCATTTAAGAATGCTTAAATACTTATACTGTAAAACAAGACAAAATACTGAGTAAGGAAATATTTTTTTCAGTGTGTGATGTCATACTATTTACAATAACACTTATTAATAAACTAAATGGAAGCATATTCTTTTGCGGCTTTTCTCATATAGTCTCATATATACTGTATATATATAAAGCTGCAACTGAATATGCTTCCATTTAGTTTACTAGTAAGTATATATATATATATATATATATATATATATATATATATATATATAACATTTACAAGACATATAAACACCGAACCTTCTGTCGGGTGGTTCTGGTTCGGGGACACAGAAGTTTCTCCACCAGTTTCTCCTGCAGCATCATGTTGTCCATCCTGAACCAGACGCCTCAGAAATGTGTGCCGTCCGCCTTTAAACCAGCGTGACCTCTCTCTCTCTCTCTCTCTCTCTCTCTCTGACTCTCAGTTTACCACTCTCTTACTCTATAAACAATCTCCGCTTTCCTTTTCCTTGATTTCTGTCTGTGTCTTGCCCATCGCACATCCCAGCATGCCGTGTTCAGACAGGCAGATAGAGGAATCCCCACGACTGAATGAAAGACTGACAAAAGAAGGTAGTGAGAGAGAGAGAGTGAGTGAGTGAGTGAGTAAGAGAAACGAAAAAACGTAAAGGGGAAAAAAAGCATGGAAGCAATTTTAGACAGGAAAGGGGGGCAGGAATAAAAACACTCATTCATTTAGTCGTTCATTCCTCCCCCACTTTTTTTCCATAGACGGCTCTGAGGTGTAGGGATTTCTATGTGTGTGTGTGTGTGTGTGTGTGAGGGAGCAAGACACATTTAGTAAGATGGCAGCCACACCCTTCCCACCAGACCTTGCCAGACTGGCACACACACAGCTTTTCTACAGACTACAGCACAGCAGAGTGACCTTTACTGTAGTATTACTTACAAATGCTATGAGGATGCATATTTTTGCCTGTATAAAAATATATATACTGTTCAAAAGTTTGGTGTCTGTAAAACATCTTTTGAATGAATGAATACTTTTATACAGCAAGGATGCAATAAATTGATCGAAAGTTACAGTAAAGACATTTTCACTGTTACGAAAGTTTCAAATAAATGCTGTTCTTTTGAACTTTCTATTCACCAAAGAATCTTGAAAAAAATGCATCATGGTTTCCACAAAAATATGAAGCAGCACAACTGTTTTCAACATTGATAATAATCAGAAATGTAGAATGATTTCTGAAGGATCATGTGACACTGAAGACTGGAGTAATGATGCTGAAAATTCAGCTTTCATCACTTTTTGATCATAAAAAAAAAAAACTGTAATAATATTTTACAATATAACTGTTTTTACTCTATTTTTGATCAAATAATGATTGGATTAAATGTATTAATTCAAAGCTTAATTACTGAACGCATCAACAAATGTGTAATATTACAAGCATGTGCTTATCGATGATATATGCCTGTTGGACCAGCTGCTTTTCAGGAAGATTCAGTGAATATGTGTGATTGAATCTTCAAATTCGTTTTGTACATTTTCTGAGTGAAATGCAAATCTGGTGGGGTTAATACTAAAGGTTTGGGGTCGTTTAGATCACTAACTCTAATATGAGCAATAGTAATAGTGATGTCAGTAAACATCTTGATATTAAGCATGATTTGCCCTATAATAGGGTTGGTGGGGGTGCTGGTCATGCATATAGATGATCAGTGTGCTGGTGGGGGGTGGGGGGTCCAAAGGGGGTCTTTTGAATAGAGCAGAACAGATGTCTTTGAGTGATACAATAGCCCCAGTTCCCCCACCCTACAGAGAACAACACCCTCTCACTGTCCAGCTGCCATCCCTCAGTGCCACCTGACACAATCCAATATCTCTATTGTTTTAAACCAGTTTTGTTTGAGGAACTCTGATACGATCAGTGTATTAAAATGGAGGAAACATTTAACCCTCTGGTGCTGCTCGCATGGCAGTCAAAAAGGATAGAATTATAATTTTTGTTTCTATAATATTTTTTATTTCAATATTTTGTATTTTTAGGAGATTTTAATGGTACTAAGTTATATTTATGGAATAGTTATGACCCATTTATTACCTGTTAATCACTTTTTGAGCATAGACCTGAAGATGAAATTTCCAACTTAATCTGTCGTGAATCTTGAATGCAGACTGCATAAAAATACTATTTTAAATTTTATATGAAATATATATTTTCCAAAGCATGTTTTACTCTAAAACTGTGAGAAAATCAAAACATAAATCTAAAAAAAAGGAGTTTTTAATAAGATTTTATTTGGGTGCAGTACTAAACTAACCTGGCCCTAGCCAGATGAATTTCGCTCCGCCTAGCTTCACTCATCCATCTGGAACCGATCCATTGAAATGGCGTTTCAGAAGGCTGGGCCTTATCAAAAATCCTTGCATATGATTGGATAAGCCACTTGTCTGTCATCTTTATCGACGTGCTATTTCAACCACTCACACTACCAGAGGAGCCATTTGGTAGATCAAGCTCTTGCCAAATCCGGTCGGGAGAAGGGCGAAAACATCGTTTCCACCAACAAAAGCCTTAAGAGCCGTTCTCTGATGTTCTTTTAATGAAACAATATTAGGTAGATTGGACAACACGGATGAAATAGCAGCATCAATGTTAACGCTTGCTTCCTCGATGCGAGCCTCCATCGTTGTCTGAATCAAAACAGTCTCACGGTCGCTTCTCCACTACGTCACATCTATGAAACTCCCGCCCTGCGTCCTGATTGGCTAAACCATAAAGTTGGTTGGAGAAATCACTCTCAATAGAAAAGAGGTTCCAGATGGATGTGAGTGAAGCTAGGCGGAGCGAAATTCATCTGGCTAGGGCCAGGTTAGTACTAAACATGATGAAATTGAGAATCACAATTTTTGGTCGCATTACTCGCATATGTTGCGCTTTACACTTAAGTGGAATCCGTATGTTCGTTTGGCCGGAAACTAGTTATTTTACTTTATAAAGTTTTAAATATGAATATATCCTTACACAAACTCAACAATGCACAAAAAAGGCATTCAAATACTAGCGACTGTATAGCAATGCACTGGCAACCACCCAGATCACTTCAGGAATTACATACTGTAGTAACACACAGAAAGGCATTCAGAACACTTTAGGAACTGCATAGCAACACCCTGGCAACCACCCAGAACACCCTAACAATTGCATAGCAACACACTAAAAACAACCACAACTGCAGCAATAGTAAAGTTTACTGCAATTGCATAGAAATGCACACAAAGCAATTCAAAATACCTTAGCAACTGCATAGCGACACCCTGGCAACCACCCAGAACACCCTAACAATTGCATAGTAACACACTAAAAACAACCACGACTGCAGCAATAGTAAAGTGTACTGCAATTGCGTTGAAATGCACACAAAGCAATTCAAAATACCTTAGCAACTGCATAGCAACACCCTGGCAACCACCCAGAACACCCTAACAATTGCATAGCAACACACTAAAAACAACCACAACTGCAGCAATAGTAAAGTGTACTGCAATTGCATTGAAATGCACACAAAGCAATTCAAAATACCTTAGAAACTGCATAGCAACACCCTGGCAACCACCCAGAACACCCTAACAATTGCATAGTAACACACTAAAAACAACCACAACTGCAGCAATAGTAAAGTTTACTGCAATTGCATTGAAATGCACACAAAGCAATTCAAAATACCTTAGCAACTGCACAGCAACACCCTGGCAACCATGCAGAACACCCTAGCAACCACATAATAAAGCACAGAACGGCATTCCGAATACTTTAGCAACTGTATAGCAATGCCCAGCCAACCCTACAGTTATGCACAATAACATTTCTAATTCTAATTTAAATAGAGACATCCTGCTCATCTCAGAAAGTGATTTCCTTCCTGCTGTTCAGTGATATTTAATGGTGAGGTGGGACCAATGATGTCATGTGAGCTGTCTCATGTTACACTGCATGTGGGTTTGGAACATGCTGATGATGTCATAATGATGGGAAGGGCGGAGAGACGCCTGAAGGAAGAGAAGTGGATGAACACGAGACTTTCTGCGCTGACTAAACATCCTCGGGGCTCTACGGCAGCTGCACTGGGTCAAGCACAAACAGACCCAGGAACAGTCTCGCTTTCAGACCATGTCAGCTTTACTGGTTCACCAGATTGTTTGTAATTACAGGCATGTGTTTAAATGGTTCAAATTATTATCCAGGGTAACTTACAGTACACTTATTACAGTGATGCTCAGAGGCACAATGGTGATAGTTGTGGGGTTTAAACTTCCCACAGCAATTAACATCATGAATCATATTTAGAGAACACTAAATACTCGGTTTTTATGGGCGTCTCGCATTGAAGACTTGGAAGTAAACGCCCACTGCTGTGAGTGGATAACAGTTTTGCATATCAATAAAAGCTTTTATTGGACTAACAAGGACGTTTTCAGTTCTGAAACTTACAGGATATTCTTATAATATGACGACCTCTTAGATGTCAAAAGCTCAAGGAAAATTTGATTTCTCAGTTCATCACCCCTTTAGATGTTTTTGAAAGTCTTTTCTGCTCACCAATGCTGCATTTATTTGATCTAAAATACAGTAAAACATAAATATTGTGAGATATTACAATTTAGAATAACTGTTGAATATATTGTAAAATGTGATCAAAGCTGAATTTCATCATCATTACTCCAGTCTTCAGTGTCACATGATCCTTCAGAAATCACTCTGATGATTTGTCGCTCAAGAAACATTTCTGATAATTATCAGTTGAATAGAGTTCATATGTTTCTTTTTTTTTAATGATTCGTTGATTAATAGAAAGAATACAAAAAACAGCATTTATTTGAAATTAAGTTTTTTGTAACATTATAAATGTCTTTACTGTTACTTTTGATCAATTTAGCGCATCCTTGCTGAATTAAAAAAACATTTTTTTTCAAAAAATAAAATCTTACTGACCTTTTGAACGGTAGTGTAAATAAGCTAAATGAACTCACATGTGCAAGAACAGTTTAATCAAATATAACATCTCTGTCATTTTTCATAGGGCTGCACGATTTGGGCCAAAATGATAATCACGATTATTTTGATCAATATTGAGATTACAATTAATTGTCACGATTATTTGTTGATTTAACCAAAACAAATTGCTTTCACGTCCATATTGTGCTACATTCATCCTCATGTCATGACTTACTTTCTTCTGTGGAACACAATCAATTTTTGCATGCAGTGAATATGAACAGTGATAAGCATCTGTCCAGCTCCAAAATGGAGAGAAAGCTAAATTTTTACCAGTTCTAGAACTATCTGCATTCAAAGTAAATGCAGGAAAACAGAAGAAACGAATGTCATTAGGGGGAGCAAATGACAACTGGGTTGAATGTTTGGGTTAACTTTAAGGATATTAGTGAAACGGGACTTAATCCAAATACAGGTGAACCAAAACTTATTCTTGAGCTTGTACTGAACGCTCTGTCCTCTCTCATACTGTAGATACTGAGATGGACGTTTCTCGCTGTGGCATTTGAACAACTACACAGGCCATTTGACTTCATGATCAAAAGAAACTTCAATTCTGCCATCTGTCACGCCGTATGCAGCTGCGCACTTCACTGACAGCACACACTGCAGACATCTCGTTCTATAGAAACACACACACACACACACACACACACACACACACACACACTGCTTTATTTCAATGCAGTGACCTTTTCAGAGATAAATAAGACATGTCTGAAATGGCAGCCAGCCTTCCACACCATTAAGCTATTAAGCTTCAATGCAGAGAGAGAGAGAGAGAGAGAGAGAGAGAGAGAGAGAGTGTGTAAGAGAGATCTTGAAGCATTGACAGAATCATGTGTGTGTGGGTGTGTGGGTGTTTGCTGTTGCGTTCTGCTTTTGCGTAGGATGATGAGTTTTCTAGGAACTTCACATGTGTGTTCATGGTTCAAGTGCTGGAAGCCGTGTGAAATCGCTAACAGCTTCTGTATATATAGTAAAATAGAAAGTATTGGCTGTATCATTGAACAGATGCAAAATGCAAGTGCACAATTCTCATGGAGATCAAATCAGCAAATTGCAACCAGCGACTTGTTACTCGCCTTCAGGGTTTACCACTAAACCATGTGCTAATATACTGTTAAAGTAAAACAACAAAACAAAACCCCCCCCTAATTTTACCAGTTGTACCGTTTAAAAAAAAAGTTTGACAATGTTTTTTTATGTTTTTGAAAGAAGTCTCTTCTACTCACCAACTAAGGCTGCATTTATTTGATCAGAAATACAGTAAAAACAGTAATATAGAGAAATATTATTACAATTTTATTTTCTATGTGAAAATATTTTAAAATGTAATTTATTCCGGTTGTCAAAGCTGAATTTTCAGCATCATTACTCCAGTCTTCAGTGTCACATGATCCTTCAGAAATCAGTGTAATATGATGATTTACTGCTCAAGAAACATTTCTGATTATTATCAATGTTGAAAACAAAATTCTTGTCATGTTGCTTGTGGAAACTGTGTTGCATTTTTTTTTTGATTATTTGATGAATAGAAATATATAAAGAACAGCATTTATTAGAAATTGAAATATTCTGTAACATTATGAGTGTCTTTACTGTCACTTTTGGTCAATTGAATGCATCCTTGCTGAATAAAAGTAATTTCTTTAAAAGAAAATAATCTTACCGACCCCAAACTTTTGAACAGCAGTGTATGCATTTAAAATATACAGTCTTTCTCTTTGGGGAAAATGGATTAGAAATATTGATGCCAATAGCTTGCTCTCCAGAATGATAATACCACCTGACACTAGCAATATTAAATAGCAAATCGGATTGAAACGTGGACTAAAGGTTCTCATCCCGACTGTTTAAATGATCGACACGACAACCCATTTTATGGGTGATGCTGCTTAACAAGATCTGAAACCACATTTAGATGCACATCACCACACCAATAGATATATTGGTTGAGGAGGAAACACTCTTTCACTCAAACATCTAGAGCTCAGCACCATCAGCCTCCAGCTCCTGTAACCATGACAACACCTCCAGAGAGGAGTAGCACTATCATCCTCATATCGACGACGACACAAAACAGCCAACAGACATCAGATTTCCTTCAGGCTGCTGATCAGGAGAAGAATGCATGACAGACGAATGCACGAGATATGCGTTATTATAATCCTGAAGGAATGAAGTGCGTCAGTCGAGGGAGGGTGACAGCAACAGCACAGTCGGATGAAACCGGGTAAAACCTCGTAAACGCTCGCGTGAACACATAAGAAAGCAGCAATATGTATAAAACACTATAAAACACTGTCAGATTGAGATTGAGCGTCGTATGATTTTGTCACGCGGTTTAACTTGTGTGGAAACGACGGCGGTTTGTACATTGAATTGGTAGGAACTCTGAAAACTGCTGTAAAACTGCGCAGTGTGGTAAAGTTGCTGTTTCTCACCTCACTGTCCTCTGAAGCAGCAGCAGCAGCAGGTCGGATGAGGGAAGCAGGTGCGCGAGGATGAAGATGCACAGGCAGGAAGAGAGAAATAGTCATCATTTCATCCACTCACTTACAGTAAAAACAGAGTAAAAACAGTCCCCGTGTCTGTGTCATTACCGGATTTCATGAGCCTGCTCTTATATCTGATGTTGGTGCTCATGTTTCGGCCTGTCTCGCTCTCTGCAGTTCTGCTGGGCTCGGCTTCGGTCTGTCTCGAGCTCGGAACCTCAGGGATGGAGGGGCGTGGCCAGCGCAGGCGAAACCCCGCCCCCACACACGTCATTCATAGAAACCTATTACAGAGTACTACAGCTGCGCCTAGGGCGTTTCTCTTTTTCTTGCTGAATTTTTCATTTCTATTTTCTATTTTTTGATGTATGCAAATCCAGGATATTTACTTATTTTTATTTTTGTTGTTATTGTTCATTGAAAGAGATACAACCAAGCTCATCTCCCTGATCATGCACGTATGTATAAGTTCTAAAAAAAAAAAAAAAAATACTACAGCTGCGCCTTATGACGAGATCTTTCATGTACCGTAAATGTTAGTTTTTTCCTACTTTGGTCTGATATTGGATTCTTACATTGTGCTTGTTACTTTAGAAAACGTGCAATTTTGAATTTAAAAAGATGAAATCAAATTGGTGCAATAAAATATTCAGAATTAAATATCATTAAAATATAAAAATCTTTTCATTAATTATATTAAATCTAGTTAAAAGTACTTGAATAAATAATATTTAAGGCTTTTACTTAATAATTCACTTTATTAATTGAGCATTTTAAATTTAACTGTTTGTTTAGTTAAAAAAACTATATTTGGAGTCAATTCATTTTTTATTTTTTTTTATAATAATAAAAAAAACAAGCATGTGCCAAGCATTCTTTTTTTTTTAAATAAATCAGGATAAGCATGAAATTTGCAGCAATGAAACTAGTCAAAAATGGTAAATGAAAAAGAGTCCAATTTTTCACTTTTGAGTACGAAGGGAAATTAATAATATTTATACAAATACACAAACCATTTCTGAGACTTCAAACATTCATGCTTGCAGAAAATTAAAGCATTCAAAACAAATGACTCAGAAAGTTATTTATTTCTCAACACAGGCAAGTACAAAA
Organism: Rhinichthys osculus; assembly: GCA_029959095.1. Taxonomy (NCBI): domain Eukaryota; kingdom Metazoa; phylum Chordata; class Actinopteri; order Cypriniformes; family Leuciscidae; genus Rhinichthys; species Rhinichthys osculus. Next base: position 4,081,401 of record JARWKJ010000017.1, read on the forward strand.
AGGAAGATGTAAAACAGGGAAGTAAGCGTTACTGTACCGCGCAACTGTTAATTCTTTAAAAAGGCCTAAACAGGAGATAACCAAGTCACAATAACTGGGCTGAACCACAAAACAAAATCAGTGTGTTTACTGCAGACATCAATAATTAGCAGATAACTCACTACAATGCTGTCAAATGTCTGACGGTGCGTTTCTAAACCCGTTAAGATGAACTTTTAAAACATACAGTAAAACGTACCAGCTGGTAAACAAAAAATATAAAGTCCACTGCAGTAGATGTTATTGTTTAAAGAAGTAAATAAAGTAAAAAAGCCATACAACTGATAGAAAACCCCACACCATGAGAATATAAGTATAAAAGAAGAGAAAGACTACAAATGTGTGCATTTAAGTGGAGTTTTAAGGCATTTCTGTGAATCAAAATACAGCTGTCCACAATAAACATAACTTGTCTTTATCCTCATTTTAGTACCATTACTATATTCATACTTTCTAAATATGAAAGGTGAACTCTCATAAACTTTATTGTGCAATTTTTCCTTTCAAAAAGATACTTATCAGATATTGCATTATTGACCAAATGCAACATGATGTCAAGAGATTGTCCAATTGTAGTCTTAGTTATTTCATGATCCAATCTGGCAATTGTAGCTTTTATGTGCTTTCAATTGGACTTCAGCTTGTTTCCCTGTAGCGTCCACTAGAGGGAAACGCTGACCAGTGCACAGCTTGACTTGACAAATAGAGATTTAAATGCATTTAAAAGAAAGATCATTTTCTTTGATAGTGATGATACTTTTTGTGATGAAATTTGACATCCATCTCAGTCTATGTTTCTCCATCAAGAACGTAGTGCTAAGCACATGAAACACAAAAAAACATTTTTAAACAAACTCTGATATTAATTCATGTCTGTGAATGCATCACGATTATGAACCTGTCCATTCGATAAAACTGTAAACTTGACCAGGTGCATCTACAAGTACAACATCCTCTTATTTGATCCTATCTATCCACAAGCACTCTATAAAGTATCGACGAGGTTATCTGGTAAACGAATGCCAGTCTGACGCATGAAAAACATGACTGGGACAAGCCAAGCAGCTTAAAAAGAGTGTTTTGGCACAGAAAAACGTCCTAAATGCAGCTGAGCTGACCACAAACCCTGATCAATATACAGATGAACATATGCTGGACATTGTCAGTGAAATCACGATATAAATTATTAACAGCATCTAACCTGATTGGACAAAGACTTGATTAAAAGACATCATAATGGACCGTTGGTTTCAGTGTCGAGGTTATTCATATGGGCGGAGCTGCGATAGTGATTGGTTACATTAATTAGGGATCATTAACATTATGTTCCATCAATCTGATAAACATGAGGGATAAGAGAAAATAGTGTTTAGAAAAGGGTAGGATAAATGCAACCAAGTCAGATCGCACTTCCTGTTCCCACAACATACATACAAACAGACACACACACACACACACACACACACACTTAGTCGTCTCCCGGTTTCATCTTCATCTGAGCTTGCATCTGAGCGATCATCTGCTGCATGCGTCTCAGCTGCAAAAGAAGAAAAAGCGGATAATGTATATAAAACATATATATAAACAAATTAATACCTGTAATAATAATTAATAAGTAGAAACGTTTCCTGAGCAAATCATCATATTAGACTGATTTCTGAAGGATCATGTGACACTGAAGTCTGGAGTAATGATGCTGAAAATTCAGCTTTGATCACAGGAATAAATTACATTTTACAATATATTCACATAGAAAACTGTTATTTTAAATTGTAATAATATTTCACAATATTTCTGGTTTTACTGTATTTTTCTTTTTTCCCCCCAAATAAATACAGCATGGGTGAGCAGAAGAGACTTTTTTCAAAAACATAAACAAATCTTACCGACCCCAAACTTTTAAACAGCAGTGTATGTGTCACTTTAATATAACATTTCATCTGGTGCAATAGAGAACATATTATTTCCAGCTAAATTTCCAATCAGAAGTGTGCGTTTGTGTATTTTCACACTTTACTGCACAACATCTAACATTGTTACTCCTCATGTAGACTGACACGTACACATAAACACAGTGAAACATAAACACAATTACACAGCACTCTAATGAAGGTCTAATCACTCCAATCATGATAATTAGAGATCATACTGTACACAACTGCTCCTCGAAACACATCACTGATGATGAAGATGCTTAAAACACACCTGTGTTTGTTTTGTATCTTGGTGCAGTCTTTCCATTTTTATACTAAGCGAATGATATTTTCTATCCCTTAAACCAAACGCTCACTTTTGCACTTTTACATATTAATTAAAACTTTATTTAGCATGTTTATTAATCTGTTTTCCTCTTGAGGGCTTTTGACTGCTTGCCATAATGTAGCTGATTTCAGGTTTTACTATATTTGTGCTAGGCTAAAGGGATAGTTCACCCAAAAATGATTTACGCCAAAAAAGTAACCCTTGAACTTTCACTCTCACGGTTCAAACACACAGGGCAATCGCGTTCATCATTACATTGTGCGTCAAGTTCAAGTGCTACTCTTTTGGCGTAAATTGATGCGAACGGCCGTCGCCTTTTTACACCTAGGTGTACATGACATTCTTCTTTCAGACGATTACAATCAGAGTTATATTAAAAAATGTCCTGGCTCTTCCAAGGTTTATAATGGGAGTGAATGGGTATATTTTTTTGGAAGTCCATCAAAGTGCTAGCCTGGCTGCGCCCTCCTACGCACTTCCGCTCAATTTCATTTTCCTTCAGTACTACGTCTGGGATTCTGCTGTAGACTTTGGTTTTCTCCGATCAACTTTTTGTAGGGCCAATCAGCGAACAGAGGGAGTGGCTGAGAACGATGACGTCGTGCGTTATTTTGAGTTGTAGTTCAGTAATGGCAGCGGAGAAAGATGCGAGCGAAGCCATTCGATCCGTTGTAGCAACGCTGCCGAATATCAAGAAGTTAAAGCCGGAGCAAGAACAATCTTTGCTTAGTTTTGTTTTGGCGATGATGTTGTGGCCCTCCTTCCCACGGGGTTCGACATACATCACGAGCAAACGTTAGCGATTGGTGGCAGATCCAGAGTGACTCTGGGCAGATCCAATAGTTTTAGACTTCAATAGAGTCCCCGCCTACAAGGAAGTTAACGATTGTCAATGGAGCGGTGCCAGACTCTCTGTACAAATGAAATGTACGAGAGTCTGGTAGAACCAGGCTATCAAAGTGCATCCATCCATGATAAAAGTGCTCGACACGGCTCTGCGGGGGTTAATAAAGCCCTTCTGAAGTGAAGCGATGCGTTCGTGTAAGAAAAATATTCATATTTAAAACTTTATCGACTAAAACAACTAGCTTCCCGCAGACGGCCGTACGCAAGTCGACTTACGCCAAAAGAGTAACACTGGACGATGTATGACGTAGATGTAGGAGTAGCGTAAGCTTTGACGCCTCTCGCGGTTCAAACACACAGAGCTGGGCAACCGCGTTCGTCATTACGTTGTGCGTCAAGTTCAGGTGTTACTCTTTTGGCGTAAATCGATGCGTACGGCCGTCTGCCGGAAGCTAGTTATTTTAGTCAATAAAGTTTTAAATATTTTTCTTACACGAACGCATCGCTTCACTTCAGAAGGCCTTTATTAACCCCCGCAGGGCTGTGTGGAGCACTTTTATCATGAATAGATGCGCATTAATGGACTTCCAAAGTCAAACAGCCATTCACTCCCATTATAAAGCTTGGAAGAGCCAGGACATTTTTTAATATAACTCTGATTGTATTTGTCTGAAAGAAGAATGTCATATACACCTAGGATGGCTTCAGGGTGAGTAAATCATGGGCTAATTTTCATTTTTGGGTGAACTATCCCTTTAAACCTGTATACACACACACTTTACTATGTAAGTGTACATACTCTATGTTCAGTGCTGCAGGAAGTTGATGTCATTTCCTGTGCAGACATGCATGTTTATAAACGGCACTGATTGCATCCGCACCTGACTGGGATATACATTCCCATAGGCCAGAGTATCGCAAACAAATTACGCACGATATGTATGGTTTCACAATATTACTGTTTTTTCATCAGCCTTGGTGAGCAGAAGATTAGGTCAGTCGGAACTGGGAACACTTCCCTTAAATCCTGATGTACTCGTCGTTACATCATAAGAAGAATGGCATATACGCTAAGTTTAGTGTCTTTGTTTATCCCGAGGTTTTCCCGCAGCCTGCCGGATCCAGGCCGTATCCAGATCTGACGAAGGAGATTCGCCTGGACCCGATGACAATGCAGTGCTGAAGTGTCAACTATCCTCTCCCTATGGAGGATCCCTTTCCCACTCTACAGATAAAACGTTGTTGAAAATCCGGTTTGTGTACCCGAAGTGATAAAATAAAACAAAATTCTTTATCAAATGTATAGGCAAGTCAAGTAGTTTGTTTAGGCATGGTTTGTAGGGAAATTACAAACCTGCGCACATATATTCAAACGAATATAACTATAGAATCAATTTTGAATGCGCATGTGAACGCCATCAGGTCACAGGTTCAAGTTTAAAGTCTGTTTAGAGAGAACGCCGTCGTCTTAGTGGCCCCTAATGTAATAACAAATGATAATTTTGCTGGAAGTGAATCAATCAAAACTAACTTTAGCTGGAAAATAACATTATTCAAAAATCGCTATAAAGCAAAAACAATCTCTGTTACCGTAAATTGTATGTTTATCTCTGTAAAGCTGCTTTGAAACAATCTCCACTGTTAAAAGCGCTATATAAATGAAGATGACTTGACAGAATAGACTTTTTTTTCAAAATCATTACAAAATCTTAATATATAGTGATATATTAGTATTATTATAGAGTTTGAACCGATTGTCAAAATGATATGCATATGTGTTTGTGACTTACCTCAGCATCCTTCTCCAAGAGGATCTGGTCTTTGTCCATCACATCTTCCTCAACATCCCTGCTGGATCACATGGTTTCAGCACAAATATACACCAAACATTCACTCAAATCCCTTGCATGCCAACACTGAGCAAAAGCATGAGCTGTATACATATCTCATTTAGATGATGTACCTCGCACTCGCACCTGAATACAGATTTACATTTTGAGGAAATCATTCCTAATAGTAACACAGCTTATTTATTAAGTTAGGAGCTCTAAATACTATTAATGTGAGAATTAAACTGGGAAAGTCAATGAAAGCGTGCAGCTCTGACAAACCCAAACTGTGCATCACACACACAGATCAAGACAGCAGATGTATCACACAAGTTAGGCCCGTTTCACTGACAGCTTGCAATTTGTTCTAATGTATTTCTTATGCTTAGCTTTGAGAAAAAATAATAATTTAATACTATAAATTCTGGAGGCATTAAATTAAAGGTGCTCTATGGAACTTTTTTAGCAGCCTCTAGCGGTGATGTTTCAGATTGCAACAAGAGCGCTTGTGCTCGTGTGTGTGCACCTAAAGCACCTTTTCTTATCCTGGAACAGTCTTTTGTATTCATTCCATGTCTCATGCAGTTTACCTTGCTATTTCATTTGAGTTTACTAATAATTCAAAAGCTCTGCCGATGTTGATCCGTGTTTTCGTCCTGAGTCGATCAGAATCACGTTTGGCCTGACGAGCTTCAGCAGATAAAACTTTGTTTTGTTTTTTATATTTATGTGGAGTTTGTGTTGGAGTGTGTGTTGTGCTGGAGGCAGGTCGTGTTTGGGTGTTAACAGACGTCACATCCGATGGATAAATCCACGGTAAATCCGACCCGGAGACTTCACATATAAATATGAATACTGGCCTTCAGAGGTAATAGCAAAACCCGACAAGTGGATCATTGTAATGTGTGATTACAACCCCTTCACACACAGGCAATAAAAAAAGGATTTATTTTAGAAGAAAAGTTCCATATAGCACCTTTAAGTATATACAGTCCTATTAACCATGGAAATGTGCAAACTCCGTTCACGCGTAGTGGGGATCAGTAGGGTCAGACAGACTGTCTGACAAATTTAAAACAAATTTGATGGAAAATCGCAAAAAGAAATATTTAAGGTTCTGCACTATTTCTATTTTACCAATCAAATAAGCAAGTTTGCGATGGATTGAGTAATGTTTGATCATCAGGTCTCAACTGTAAAATGTCTTACTCTTTCAATTGAGCTGTTATGAACTTTAAAAATGTGTGTAATTATTCGGTCAATAGAACAGTGATTAACTAGGAAAACGGCAATTATGACTTTATGCAATCTGTGATCGTGTTTGTTGATTTGCCTCACCTGCCAGCTCGCTTTAGTCTCTCAGAACGGAAGTTCTCATAGTGGAGATCTTGAGTGACCTCCTGCAGGTCCTGCATGTGAGTTCTACACACACACACACACACACACACACACACACACACACACACACACACACACACATAAAGCTTACAGATTTATGTCAGCAGAGGGCGCTGCAGAACAAATGGAGAAATCAAGCCAACAGTCACCCAAATTGTCTTATAAGATATCTCACAGGACATATTTCCTCCAAAATCAAAGAAATAAGAAATTATATTTTTTGCATAAAGAAATTACAGCCTATTTTACCACCAAGAGTTTTTTTCATTGAGACCTATTCATAATAATTAATCAAATTTCCCTCAATTTCTCAATAATGTAGTGCAAAATAACCTACATTTTATTTTGTATGCCGATATAAACATAGACATTTTTTTATAGGCCTCATTTGTTAACATGAGCAATAAATTTTTTTAAAGCAATCATTAAGTTTTGTTAATGTTAGTAAAGCTCTACTTGTTCTTTTTTGGTTAATTTTAGTTTACAGTGCATTAACAAATGTTGACAAATACAACTTTAGAAATGTATTAGTAAACGTAGAAATTACCAAGATTTACTAAGATTAATAAATGTCCGTATTGTTCGTCGTTAGTTAATGTTGAATAATACAGTTAACGAATGTCAACAAATAAAACCTTATCGTAAAGTGTTACTCATTTTTTATTAAAATACAGTATTGAGACTCATGACTTATGAGAATCACCATTGAGAATAAATAAGTCATACAGATGCATTACATGTAAAGAGAATTTGGAGTGGAAATCTGCGTCGAAAATGCATACATTTTAATGGTCATAAAATTGGCTTAATTTTCTTTATGCAAAAACATTTTTTACTTTTGGAATGAAATTTTTTGTACGAATCACCCTGTCCTTGTTAGCTTATTTTAAAGTGTTTTTGCAAACGCTCTATTGTTAAGTAAGCCTTGCTACTCATTTGGGCATGTGAAGAGTTTCATTTACATCAAGGAGTCTCAAAAGGTACGGCAACAAAAACATTCTGTTGGACTCTAAGGTTCAGAGGGTGGAAATAGTCATGTAAACAGTTTGACCTTTTCAGTTTTTACTGGCGTTTCTCATATTTAGGAGGTTAAGACACCTCAACATGTGTGTGTGTGTGTGTGTACTCACACCAGCATAGTGCGCAGCTTGAGGAAATCATTGTGCTCGGGGTTTTCCACCTCCACCACCCCCCACGGGTACAAGCGTCCACGGATCTTCTTCCCCTTCACCTCTATCAGCTGGTTGGAGCCGATGACGGCAAACGGGATGCTGGCCTGCACACAAACACACTCGTTCAACTTCAATCAAAGCCTTTGGGAGGTCGGGCAGTGTTACAGAGCTGATAATGAACTTAAAAACTTTGACCTCTGACCTTTAGGACACGCGTCTGTTCCTTGAATTCTTCGTCTTCGTCCGAATCAGCGTCGGGAAGCTGGTAGATCCGGATTCCTTGCTCACTGATCTCATCCAAAATCTGCACGAAATAAAAACTTTTAAAAGCTATAAACCTAAACGCTCAGAGGTCTGTGGACCAAGGGCAATTAAATTAGCTGAAGTATAAGTATAAGAAGTATAAATATACTTGTATATTTTTTATTAAATTATTATTTAACATTAACTATACATACACACACACACACACACACACACACACACACATACATATATATAATAAATTATACATTAAGTTTATTTATATATATATATATAAGCTAAAAACCTTTACGTTCAGACTCAGTGTAATTGAATCAGCTGAATTATAAGCGTGACAAATCATAAGTATACTTGTAAATTTTAAATTAAATAGTTATTTTATATTAACTATATATATTGTTACTTTCAAATATGAATTCAATAAATGCATAATAATAATACATTCTTAATTTATGTACATTTATATACATCATAACTTATAACATTATACATCTTAATTAATAATTGTAAATGTAAATAATGATTTTAACTTAATGATTAATTTACAAGTATAATTAAGTTAAAATAACATCAAAAACATATGACATACATTTATACACACACGTGGCTTTCTGGCAAGGACACAAAATGCATTAAAAAGTCTTTACCAAACTCTGTAAAGAAAATAATAATAATAATAAAATATATATATATATATATATATATATATAGCTCTGACTGTTCTTCTAAATCATTGGATGCTAGTTCTAGTTTATTTCTTGAACTTTCTGCACGTTGTCATTTGGACCGCTCTCAGGAAACTCTTTGATGCTGCAAACAGGAATCGTATGAATCACTCAATATAAACGAACTACTGGATCCACACGTAGGGAGTTTAGAGCCAGTCAGATAACAGACACAATCAGGCCGAAACAGATCTTGGGCCGAGAGCTGAAAACATTGCCCCAATTACCCCATAACCTGAAAACCAAGATTTTCACCTAACACCAAACTAAACCTGTGAAAACTACGATGCAAAGCAATGTGGGAGATATTCCCAGTTTCAAACTGATAAAGAGAATATGAGATTGAAAAACACAGCATTGCTTAAAGCTGCAGTCTGGCGTTTTTCCTCTTTGTCGCCATCTCTGTTCGAAATCTGTAATTGCAGTCATTCGCGGAATTATCAACTTTACGTGAGTTGTACTTCGACACCCTCGACACGGCACAGCGCGGATGAACACAGTGTTTGAGGAGTGTGTGCAGCTGTCAGTCACCGCGCCGGTGTGGATACTGGCATTCAGAATCACAGATTATTCTTTTTGGAAGTATGACCAACATAAGAAGTTTCACCGGAAAATGTAATCTGAACTAGTAAGAAACATCCACCTTTGTTCTGGTTCTGACATTGCAGTAAATCGCGCTGATTAAATCTAACAATCGCTTATAAGTTATCATATCACGCAAAACCGTGCAAATTATACTTTGTTCTCAAATTGTTAATGTTAACAACGTCAGCATTGCGTGACTACATGCAAGTCCTTCCGATATTATCCTTGTTTGTACTTCTTTATGTGGACAGATGTGACGTAATGACTCAATATAACCTACTAGCTGAGACTCTTCTTTATGTGTACAGATGTGACGTAATGACTCAATATAGCTTATACTAGCCGGGACTCTTCTTTATGTGTACAGATGTGACGTAATGACTCAATATAGCCTACTAGCCAAGACTCTTCTTTATGTGGACAGATGTGACGTAATGACTCAATATAGTCTACTAGCCGAGACTCTTCTTTATGTGTACAGATGTGACGTAATGACTCAATATAGCCTACTAGCCGAGACTCTTCTTTATGTGTACAGATGTGACGTAATGACTCAATATAGCCTACTAGCCGAGACTCTTCTTTATGTGGACAGATGTGACGTAATGACTCAATATAGCCTACTAGCCGAGACTCTTCTTTATGTGGACAGATGTGACGTAATGACTCAATATAGCCTACTAGCCGAGACTCTTCTTTATGTGGACAGATGTGACGTAATGACTCAATATAGCCTACTAGCCAAGACTCTTCTTTATGTGGACAGATGTGACGTAATGACTCAATATAGTCTACTAGCCGACTCTTCTTTATGTGGACAGATGTGACGTAATGACTCAATATAGCCTACTAGCCGAGACTCTTCTTTATGTGGACAGATGTGACGTAATGACTCAATATAGCCTACTAGCCGAGACTCTTCTTTATGTGGACAGATGTGACGTAATGACTCAATATAGTCTACTAGCCGAGACTCTTCTTTATGTGTACAGATGTGACGTAATGACTCAATATAGCCTACTAGCCGAGACTCTTCTTTATGTGGACAGATGTGACGTAATGACTCAATATAGCCTACTAGCCAAGACTCTTCTTTATGTGGACAGATGTGACGTAATGACTCAATATAGTCTACTAGCCGACTCTTCTTTATGTGGACAGATGTGACGTAATGACTCAATATAGTCTACTAGCCGAGACTCTTCTTTATGTGTACAGATGTGACGTAATGACTCAATATAGCCTACTAGCCGAGACTCTTCTTTATGTGGACAGATGTGACGTAATGACTCAATATAGCCTACTAGCCGAGACTCTTCTTTATGTGGACAGATGTGACGTAATGACTCAATATAGCTTATACTAGCCGAGACTCTTCTTTATGTGGACAGATGTGACGTAATGACTCAATATAGCCTGCCGAGACTCTTCTTTATGTGGACAGATGTGACGTAATGACTCAATATAGCTTATACTAGCCGAGACTCTTCTTTATGTGGACAGATGTGACGTAATGACTCAATATAGCCTACTAGCCGAGACTCTTCTTTATGTGGACAGATGTGACGTAATGACTCAATATAGCCTACTAGCCGAGACTCTTCTTAATGTGTACAGATGTGACGTAATGACTCAATATAGTCTACTAGCCGAGACTCTTCTTTATGTGTACAGATGTGACGTAATGACTCAATATAGTCTACTAGCCGAGACTCTTCTTTATGTGTACAGATGTGACGTAATGACTCAATATAGCCTACAAGCTGAGACTCTTCTTTATGTGTACAGATGTGACGTAATGACTCAATATAGTCTACTAGCCGAGACTCTTCTTTATGTGTACAGATGTGACGTAATGACTCAATATAGTCTACTAGCCGAGACTCTTCTTTATGTGTACAGACGTGACGTAATGACTCAATATAGCCTACTAGCCGAGACTCTTCTTTATGTGGACAGATGTGACGTAATGACTCAATATAGTCTACTAGCCGAGACTCTTCTTTATGTGGACAGATGTGACGTAATGACTCAATATAGCCTACTAGCCGAGACTCTTCTTAATGTGTACAGATGTGACGTAATGACTCAATATAGCCTACTAGCCGAGACTCTTCTTAATGTGTACAGATGTGACGTAATGACTCAATATAGCCTACTAGCCCAGACTCTTCTTTATGTGTACAGATGTGGCGTAATGACTCAATATAGCCTACTAGCCGAGACTCTTCTTAATGTGGACAGATGTGATGTAATGACTCAATATAGTCTACTAGCCGAGACTCTTCTTTATGTGTACAGATGTGACGTAATGACTCAATATAGCCTACTAGCCGAGACTCTTCTTAATGTGTACAGACGTGACGTAATGACTCAATATAGTCTACTAGCCGAGACTCTTCTTTATATGTACAGATGTGACGTAATGACTCAATATAGTCTACTAGCCGAGACTCTTCTTTATATGTACAGATGTGACGTAATGACTCAATATAGTCTACTAGCCGAGACTCTTCTTTATATGTACAGATGTGACGTAATGACTCAATATAGCCTACTAGCCGAGACTCTTCTTAATGTGTACAGATGTGACGTAATGACTCAATATAGCCTACTAGCCGAGACTCTTCTTAATGTGTACAGATGTGACGTAATGACTCAATATAGCCTACTAGCCCAGACTCTTCTTTATGTGTACAGATGTGGCGTAATGACACAAAGACATGTTGGAATCTCCCGCGGAAATCAACCAGTACCACTGGATTTAAAAACATTATTACAAGCTTACCGCTTTGAATCGAGCTACGGCAAGCAGAGAGTTTTGAACACTGGCTGGTTATGTATTTTCTCAAAAATGTATTTTGGATAATTTTTAACCACCAAAAAGCTACGGACTGCAGCTTTAAGAAAAAAAGAAAGAAAAAAATAATAAGAAGAAATAGCACTTCTGAAGCACCTGTGGTGGATCAGACATTAGGACTTATTTTTCTAACTTCAAAGCTGTTTTTCTAAGAAGCACATTCACAATGCCATTACATAACGACGCCCACAACGCCACCAGAAGCCTCTTCCTGACATTCTAAGTGCTTTCATGTAATCTCAGCGGGGACGGCCATTCAATGGGAGAGCAGCTCCTGCTCCGCTGGTCTTTACAGAAAACCCCTCCTGTTATGATTAGTCCTGTTTTCATAGCGAGGAGCCGCAGCGAGACAGGACCGTGTGTGTTATTGTTTGCATGGGTGTCATTGTTGCGTGTTCTGAGTCCAAATAAACACGGGCCCGTGGGGAACGTGACTGTAGACAAGCTTCCTCTGATCAAACAGAATCCGTGGTGAGCAACAATATGACGAAGGGTGCAAGATTTATAAGGGTCCATCTTCCCCATTCGTGCCAAATCTGGGGTGTGGACAGGTGGAGATATTGAAATTTTTTAGATGACTTGACCTCCAAATGGGAAAATAAACACGTCGCTTCACAATGAACAAAGAAAAATGGCACAATAGTGACTTTTATGCACAGGAACAGGAAAGGAAGTTAAGATATGGCCGTATATAAAAACTGAAACAAGAAAAGCAGATTAGGGTCATATTGACAATTTTATAAGCGGCTAAAATCAGTAGTTGTGTCCCAAAGTCGTCCCGGGCAGCTAGTGTGTGTTTGTCGGTGTGCAATCTGTCCCGTCAACTTTTAAATACCCATTGGCGTTCTGCCTATGTGTGTTTGTTATACTGCAGTTAATACATTGTGTTGATGCTATCATAACTTACGATTATTAAATATAGCTGCACATCAGAAGTTCATTGGAGACTCAATCTAGAGACTGCCCCAGATTCAATAATCCTGATATCTCTAATAAGGTAGAACCATCTCTTGATATATGTGAGAGATTTTTGAGTTTTTTTATTGAAAAGATGGATGGCATCGGGTCCTCCCTTATTCCTTCTTACTCTAATACTCTACTTTGAATAGTTTTCAGCCGGTGTCTTTCTCTGACCTGAGGAAATTAGTGATGCAGATGAAGTCTACAACTTGTTGTTCCCTCTTGACATCATTAAAAGGTTATTTTGATACTACTGGTTCCAGCATTCAATAAATAATTAATTCCTGTTTAGTCTCTGGTACTGCCGCTGCGTTTTTAAAGCATGCAGTTGTCTAGCCATTGCTTAAAAAGCCCAATGCTGGTGTAAAGTGTTTGAATAATTATCATCCTATTTCAAAATTGCCCTCTCTTTCAAAAGTTATGGAAAAAGTTGTCCTATCACAGTTACTTAAATTCAGTTAAATTCGACTTAGGTACTTGAACCATTTCAATCAGGTTTTATAACTTCTCACAGAACTGAAACAGCTTTGTTTAAAGTGATGAATGATTTGTTACTGGTTAAATTAGGATTTTACTGGATCTGAGCACCGCTTTTGACACAGTACTATGACAATATCCTTCAGACATGCATTGAAATACTCTGGTTTGAGTCATATCTTAAATATGATTCATTCTCAGTGGCTACTGGCCAGTTTTTATCTCCTGTGGGGTTCCCAAGGGTCCATTCTGGGGCCATTTCTCTTTAATCTGTACATGCTTCCACCCAGTAATATAATCAGGAAATGTAACATTTATTTTCATTTCTATGCCGGTGATTCTCAGATGCACTTTCCATTAAAATCTAGATACCTCCCATGGACTGTCTTGAGGATATTAAATGCTGGATGGCAAATCATTTCCTCCATCTTAACAATGAGAAAACTGAGGTGATTATCTTTGGTCCCTCCGAAACCAAGAACTCTATAGATTGTAACTTAGACAATCTCACTCCATATGCTGTAAGTCACATTCAAAAAAGTTAGGAGTTAACTTTAACTCTGAGCTTTGTCTTGAAAACAAATTAGCTCATTTGTTAAAAACAGCTACTATCAATTGAGAATCATTTCTAGACTTAAAATGACACTTTGCTTTCAAGACTTGGAAAAAGTTATTCATGCATTTATTCAACAGTTGAATCACCACTGTTTTCATTGAAGCGCACACATACGTCACTCGCACGCAGAGAGCCGAGATCGCGCTGCGCACACACTGAAACATTCAGGAGCAAAGAAACTTGATATCAACGCTGCCCTGTGACTTTTAGTAAGAAGATAGCTTCGCTACATAATCAAAACATTATATTTCTCAGCAACGAGGGGGTTATATATCGCTATTTTGAAGTAATTAAACCCACAGCTTAATTTTTAAGAGAGACGCTGAACAGACGCAGGTACGCATCTCTCTTTCTCCATAATTAATTCAAATAAATGCTAAAATTCATTCATTCAAATAAATGTAATCTTACGCACTACTTTATCTCTGTGTCTGATTCAAAGCGGGCTAGATCTAACGAGCCGTAACTGACGAAAATAACCATCAATTTTACCTTTCTGGTCAAATATTGTGCGGCAAACATCAAAAACAGCTTTAAGTTGTCAATGCTGGCAAATTACCATGGTATAAGCGGGATAATCCACGGCTAGCTGTGCATTAAATGATTTTAATGCACGGCATGGAGACAAAGAACTGCCTAAGCATAGAATAGTGCACAAGTAATTGTCTGAGTTTTGTTATTGTTAACTACTTAACTAACTTAATTAAATTAAAAACATTCTTATTAACTGAAATAAAGTTGCAAAAACATTTAAATATTAGATTCAAAACAAAAATTTAAAATAAAAGCTAATTCAACAACTATAATATAATACTAAAATAACACTGGTGTACAGTACTGTACACTGTCCAATATTAAAATGAAAGTACAAAAAGCAATTATTTCATGATTTTAGTTTTACATGACCAAAAAGGTTGAATTTATAGATACTACCTTTTTTAAGTTAATGTTAGCATCCAAAAGCACAACAATCTCTCAGCATGCTAGTCTTTGTCCCCTGCTAAAAAATATTAATCTATAATAAATAAAACAAGTGATGTCCTAAACAAAACATCAAGAACCTTTCACACACTGGCACAATGATAAAAGTTTTTTCACTTTATACGGAAACAAGGATTTTCCACAATCTATTGCCAGCACCGAGAATCTTGAAGCGAGTTATCGGCGCAGGCTTCAACACAATCATTAGCTCCCCCTGTCTTTCTTCAAGGCTAAATTTGTTTGGATTGGCAGGACCTCCACGCGATTGGCAGAGGCACCTGGAGTCTGGCCTGGAACAATGGCACGGGAGTTTCTCCATGGCTCCGAACTGAAAAGGGAAGTGAGTTTCACCTATTATGCTTGTAATTTGTTTGTCATAGGATGCATTATGAGTCGTGACCATGTGTTTGGGGAGCAAGACTATTTGTGGGTACGAGTGGGTGAAGCTTGTGTGGGCTGGTGTTGGAGTTGGTCTCTTCAGCCATGTGCTCCATCAAGCTGCAAGTACATTGTCAACCAAATCTGATTTTCCCTCGAGATCGGGAACAGATCTATGGAAGCTTGTTTCCGCCACAGAATAAAAAATAAAAAAGGTAATTGCGACTTTTTATCTCACAATTCTGACTTTTTTTCTCACAATTGCGAGTTTACATCTCACAATTCTGACTTTATTTCTCATTATTGCGAGATATAAAGTCAGAATTGCGTGATATAAAATCGCAATTGCAGGTTATAAAGTCAGAATTGCGAGATATAAAGTCAGAATTTATTGATATAAAGTCGCAATTGCAGGTTATAAAGTCAGAATTGCGAGATATAAAGTCAGAATTGATTGATATAAAGTCGCAATTACATGTTGTAAAGTCAGAATTGCGTGAAATAAAGTCGCAATTGCGTGTTATAAAGTCAGAATTGTGAGATATAAACTAAAGACTAACTTTTTTCCCCCTTAGAATTGGCCTGATAACTCGCAATTGCGAGTTTATATCTCACAATTCTGAGAAAAGATGTCTGAATTTCGAGATGTAAACTCGCAATTGTGAGAAAAAAAGTCGCAATTATCATTATTTTTTTCAGTGGCGGAAATAAGCTTCAATACAGATCAGATCTGCTTGCATGCATGTAAAAAGAAAAAAAACGCATACACTACTGTTTAAAAGTTTGGGGTCTAAAGGCTCGTTTACACAAGGGATAATTGTGGTTTGTAGGGAATTACATATATTCCCTACAAACCACATATATCACATATATTCATATATCACAGGTTCGCGTTTAAAGTCTGTTTAGAGAGAACGGTGTCGTCTTAGCGGCCCCTAATTTAATAACAAATGATCATTTCGATTGGAAGTGAATCAATCGAAACTAACTTTAGCTGGAAAATAACATTATTCAAGAACAGCTATAAAACCAAAACAATCTCTGTTACCTTAAATTATGTTTATCTCTGTAAAGCTGCTTTGAAACAATCTACATTGTTAAAAGCGCTATATAAATGAGGATGACTTGACTTGACATGATAACTATAATGATAACGACAAAGTAGGGGTGTAACGGTACACAGAAGTCATGGTTCGGTACGTACCCCGGTTTTAGGGTCACGGTTCGACATGAGTTCGGTACAACAGAAAAAAAGCAACAAATCCCCAATGCTAGGTTTCTTTTCATTTATTTTGAACAGACAGTAGTGCAAGTTACAGTTTGTTCCAACTAGCAAGAAGGGCGTTTAGTCCCCCCTGAGATAATTGGTACAGTATAGCCTCCTTTAGTGTATTGAGCACAAAGCAGTAGTTCAATATTGCGCTTTTTTTTTCAAGAAACCACGGAAAGATGAGCAAGGAGGAAAAGTGCCAATTAGCCCACATCTGAGCCTACTTCACCTTTCCACGAGGAGACAGCGAGTGAAGCGGCACCTGAGGCTTCCCATTTCAATGCAGATTTCATCACTGGACTGTATTAGTGAGACTAAAGCCTAGTTCACACTACATGATTTTAAAACGTCGGGCTGAACTGTCCGGTTCACACTACATGACTTGCTCTCTGTGAAATCAGGAGTGTTCAAGTTGTTGAGCTGTTCACACCACACAACACAACGTGATTGATCCACAACAGGAGGTAACGCACTACACGAGTTGACAACAAATCTGTCACCCAGCGATTCTATCTTGTCTACAAACCACGTTTTGTCACAAAAAATCACGCGATAAAACGAACCGGAAATGACGCGAAACATCACGCGCGCTAATACCCAGCGAAGAAGACGAAGACCCATGCCTTGCTCTGATTGGAGCAACCCATGCCTTGCTCTGATTGGCTGTAGCTCATGACATCACTGAGGTTGAGTCGGGCGACAGCTCTGGATATCTAGCATGCTAGATATTTTTCTGGGCTCGGCGACGCGTCTGCGAGGCGTCAGCGAGCGTCTTTGATGCGTTGTTGGCTCTTTCATACTAACAGATTGGCGAGCGTCCATCGTCCGCTAATCGCCCGCGATTTGCACGCGATAACACCCTGACCTGTCGGCGAGCTCAACGATTTGCAAATCGGGCTTATAATCCTGTAGTGTGAACTAGGCTTTACACGACACAATGCCAAATGATTTGGTCTCAACAATACTCTGTCATTTATGGTCATACAGATAAGAGCAAGACATTCGAAACTGTAAAGGGTCTATTTTTATTGGTGTACACTCAGAATAAAAACAAACATTGTTCTTTTGTAAATTAAAGAAAACAAACAGGATGCTGCCCCGGTTTCCTTTCCGTGAAGTTTGTGGAGAGCGTCACAATTTATCGAAACTCAGCTTATAGGCTGCTAGCAAGCTCTTGTGTGTCATCTGAACTCTTGTATTGGTTAGTGCGTAGATCATCTCTTCTTCTTTTATTCTTTTTCCTGTTGTGGCGGTTAGCAAACCCCATCTACCCCGTCTGGATCGCCTGTGACTGACTGTATTCGTAGTCTGACTGTATGCACCGAACCATGACGTACGTACTGGGACAGTTTGGGACGAATACATGTACCATTACACCCCCAAGACAAAGAGAAACTATATAAGGTGAACAATAAAAACATTGGCAGCCAATCAGAATCCATCCGACTCTAAAGAGCTTGAGCATTTAAATCGACAACAAAACTGCAGCGCGCTTAGAATAAACCAGCCCGTTCTCATCCCAAGGCGTCATATACTGACGCTTTTGACATTTCGTCTACATCCAACTCACATGGCACCCTTTAGCGTCAATATGAGACCCATCTAATATGAGACCCACCTATCTGCGTCTCATATTGATGCTAAAGGGTGCCATGTGTGTTGGATGTAGACGAAATGTCAAAATATGTCAAATATGATGCCTTAGGATGAGAATGCGTTGAATAAACAGAACGATATTGTCACCTGGTGTGCACGCTAATATAGTTATCGTTCTTGGTGTGAACGTGCCTTAATTTGCAGTTCAATGTAAACATAAGTAGCAAACAAGTAGATATATAAAGCCTTAACCAGTAAGTCAAGATCACATCTTTATGCTAGTTGCAGTCCTTATGAAGCACAAAATGCCTTAAAATGCACATTTGAGGAACAACTGAGAGACGAGAATGTGCTCCCCAACTGTACAATATGCACACAAATCACTTCATGCAGATCAGTTTGGGCAGCACAAAACTGAACTGTGAATGCAAACAGACGGGACAGAAAAATCTGAATGTGTTAAAATATTGCATCTGTAAATATTAGCACCTAAACATGGATCTGACACTCTGGGAAAATGTTGGAGTGCCAGATAATGCTTTGAATATAAAGGAAAATAGTCCAGTAGGTCACAAACAAAATGACCTGATTACAGAAGAATCTCTAAATGACACAATCTCAATAACTGTGCACTAGTTGGATAATGTAACACTTGTACAACTAAAAAGGCTCGTCAACATTTGGTCACTTGCACAAAAATAGGAGCCACAAACAGGACAGGCACTATATAAGTACATAACACATGAAAATAAGTTAAATATAGTTTTCCTGTCTACAGACCAATTATTATGAGATTATACTTCAGGGAGCAAAACAGTAGTTTCTCGCAGTCAAGTTTCAGCATGAATAAGCACCTTGAATCCAACCACTCCCTGCTGTTTTGACACTGTTTAAAACCGTCGCTTTTAACACAAAAACACATTGTTTATCATGCAATTTCTACTTGTGGTTTAAAAAGACAGAACTCAGCAGAATGAACTATTATGAAATACTGTAAAAAACACTATTCAGCAGTAAAGCGTGTCAAACTGAAAGTCCTTAACTGTGATCCCTTGTCTCGGGATAAAACCGCTGGCTACCTGCAGCTCGTGAAGGCCTTTCATTCGTACAAAAACACACAGGGGTTTTATATAATTCTGAAAGAAACTCAACAGGACTGACCAATTACTTGGACCTGTTTGTGTGTGTTGGTCCAAGGGCTAAAGTTAATCCGGCGTCTCTGAAACAGCGGGAAGCGAGGAGACGCTCACTCCAGCAAATTCCAGTCAGGGATGAGTGTGTGTGTGTGCCTTCGGCAACCAGATGCTACAATTAAAGTATGAACAATTGGATAAGAACAGCAGAATTTTAGCTGATTGTAACTTCTTGCTGAAGAAATCATAGCATTTCATTATCAGCATCACATTTTGGTATTCTGAAGAAGAGAGATGCTCTTTAAAGAAACAATTTATATTTAATTGCCTTCATGTATTTCTAAACCTGTATGACAATTTAGAAGAATCATACTGGTCATTGAGGCTTTCAAGCTTTAAATGGACACGAAAGCGCCATGAAAGTAGTATAACAGTAGTCCATATCATTTGTGCGCTATATTTCAAGTCAGACAGAAATGTAAGCCATTATTCACCATTTAAATCACTGTTATTTAGTAATTATTCAAGCTGTATGGACTATTTAAATAGTACTTTCTTGGTGTTTTAATGTCCTTTTTGCAGTTTGAAAGACTTGCATGCAAAAGTGTAACCACTCCAATATTAATTGTATGTCCTATAAAATAAATTAACTCAGAAACAGATTTGGAACGGTATGAGGGTGAGTAATAGATTATTAGTGAATTTTTCTTTTAAAGCGTTAAATACGCTTCTTCAAAAGCAGATTTATTTAACTGGATTTGATTGTGCCGTTCTAAGTGGAGGTGTTAAAAGTCTGTCCTAGTCATATAGACCACCCTATTCTGAAAAACTGAATTGTTAAATAAAGGTCAAGTCTTGGTCCCAGAAAGCGTATGTGACCGGTGCTGGATATTTATTGTTTTATATGGGCTGCGTGAGCTGCAATTCCAGGATGCAATCATTCTGCTTGAGAACATACATAAATATCCACACCCTCATTTAAGGGAGGAATGTGGACACGGACAAACCCAAACCATGAGATATTCACAGTTTTAACTTCTGCAGTTGAGGAAGGCATGATATCAATATCAGATGAATGAAAAGACTGGAAAGCCTTGAAAACAAAGTGACCTCACTGGTCTAACACATCACGAATAACAGTGTCCTACAACATACAGTAAACAACACGTTTAACACCAAAGCCCTATGCTTAATGACCACACGGCCACAAAAACATTAACATACAGTGTGGTCAGAAAATCTGACACAACATTGAAAACCATATGGTATATACACATTTAAATCTTTATATTTGATCATTTTCAGTTTATTTCCTGCTTTAAATAATATATATATAATAAGCACAAGTATATGGTTCCACTGATGCTCAAGATGCTCTTTTTTTTTGAACATCTCAAATCATGCTGGAGAACATGATCATATGGAAGCTTGTTTCCACCACTGAATAAAAAAAATAAAAAAAATAATTGCGACTTTTTATCTCACAATTGTGAGATATAAAGTCAGAATTGTGAGAAATAAAGTCGCAATTGCGAGATATAAAGTCGCAATTGCGAGAAAAAAAGACAGAATTGCGACTTTTTATCTCACAATTCTGACTTTATATCTCACAATTGCGAGTTTATATCTCGAAATTCTGACATCTTTTCTCAGAATTGTGAGATATAAACTCGCAATTGCGAGTTATCAGGCCAATTCTAAGGGGGAAAAAAGACTAACTTTTTTCCCCTCAGAATAGTTTATATCTCACAATTCTGACTTTACAGCACGCAATTTCCACTTTATATCACGCAATTCTGACTTTATATCTCGCAATTCTGACTTTATATCTCGCAATTGCGACTTTATATCAATCAATTCTGACTTTATATCTCACAATTCTGACTTCACAACACGCAATTTCGACTTTATATCACGCAATTCTGACTTTATAACACGCAATTGCGACTTTATTTCACGCAATTCTGACTTTACAACACGTAATTGCGACTTTATTTCACGCAATTCTGACTTTACAACACGTAATTGCGACTTTATATCACGCACTTCTGACTTTATAACCAGCAATTGTGACTTTATATCAATAAATTCTGACTTCATATCTCGCAATTCTGACTTTATAACATGCAATTGCGATTTTATATCACGCAATTCTGACTTTATATCTCGCAATTCTGAGAAATAAAGTCAGAATTGCGAGATGTAAACTCGCAATTGTGAGAAAAAAAGTCAGAATTGTGAGATAAAAAGTCGCAATTACCTTTTTTATTTTTAATTCTGTGGCAGAAACAAGCTTCCATATGATCATGTATAGTTGCCTGAAAGAATCATTAGAAAAGGCAAAAAAAAGTCACACTTTTACTTTATAAAACTAGAAACCATCATTTATATTCACTACCATTCAAAAGTTTGGGGTTATTAAGAAATGCATATACTTTTATTCAGCAAGGACAGATTAAATTGATCAAAAGTGACAGTAAAGCCATTTATAATGTTACAACAGATTCCTGTTTCAAATAAATGCTGTGGTATAAATCAAGTCATTAAAGCAAAAGAGACACACACCAAAGTCATTCTCAAATTTTCAGTTAAGTTGCACTGCTGAGAGTATAATTTATGTGTATAATAAATAATGAAACCTAATAAAAATAAAAATAATACAATTTTCACAAGTGCTCTCAGACTTTTTGACCCCACTGTGTTTTAAAAACAACAAGGCTGGTAACGTTTGGCAACCACACAATCTTGCGCAACGCTCGTTGGTGCTTTCGTACATTTCTCCCATTGAGCCAACCGAGAAAACAAAGAGAGGAAAGCTTTGACAGTTTGGAGACTGAGATATGAGCGTGATGGGGATCGCAGCATGGCAAACATCAACAATAACATTCAAATTCACATAAACACAACAATGCAACCCACCAAGCGCACCTACAATCTGACCTGTGGGAATTGCATGCAACTCGACTGAACAAATCTCCTCCTAGATGTACGTCAGTTCGGTCACAAAGGCTTTCCTTCTCATACGGACAAGATCTGCTGCTGGCGTTTCCACACTAGTAGCTCTTCGGCATATATCACTGCTATGGCAGGAAACGAGAGCTACCTAAACGTCCCTCGAGTACTTTATAAGTTTCAGGGTTTTATGACCTCACTCCGGCCTCTGATAAGAGTCCTGCACAACGCTGACCCGGCTTTCCCTGCCAATCGGCCTGACACATTACAGGAAGGCCATATTGTTCTACACAAGCTGCTTCCCCCTTTCATGATGGTGCGAGAAAGATCGGGGAGAGGGCTGGCAGTCCTGTGAGAGAATGAGAGCAAAGCTATCACGGTGAGAAAGTGAGGGTGAAAATTAAACATAAATATCAGTCAGGCCGCAAAGACACAATGGGCCATTCGTCATTCATACGGCAGGGGCAACCTTGGGAAGCTTTTCTGGTTGCGACGACATCATGAAATTGATCGGGAAATGCTGACTTGCGCTTCCACATAATTCAGAACTGATGATCGGAAGTTGCGTCTGAGAGTCTTCTTGGGAAAAGATAAAGTAGACAGAAATCTGAAGGGAGTGTTCATACTTTCCGGATAATCACTGATGTAAGAAAAAGGACTCAAGCATTTGTGGAGGAACCAACGAAAAGAACAAGGATTAAACTTCCTCCAATTCATTTACTTTAACATTCAGATTTGATGGGGCAATTTCCTAAAATCAAGTTTTAAACAATCAAAGTTTCAAGTAGTCATGGGTTTCTCAGCAACAGCAACAACAGTAGTTAGTTCACATAAAGCTTAAAAGAAAAGTCTGATTTGTGTGAAAAAAATGGTAGTGTAAGACTTGGAATACAATGCATGAACTACTTTCATTGTGCTTTTTTTTTTTTTTTTTTTTTTGAACTTTAAAGGGTTAGTTCACCCAAAAATGATCCCAAAATTGACTCAAGCCATCCTTAGTGTATATGACTTTCTTCTTTCAACAACACAATAGAAGTTATACTATAATCTAACTATAATAATAAGTTAAACTATAATCACTGGCTTCTGGTTACTTAATTCCCGAATATATATATATATATATATATATATATATATATATATATATATATACACACACATTTAACTTACTTTCTTCACACAATTAAAAATTAAAGAAAATAATATATATATTTATTAGGGCTGTCAAACGAATAATCACGATTAATTGCATCCAAAATAAAAGTTTGTGTTTACATAATATATGTGTGTGTACTGTGTATAATTATTTTGTATATAAATGCACACATGTATATATTTAAGAAAAATATGTTAATAATATATAAAATGTTTATATTCATATAAAATATACATTATATATAGGCTACATTCAGTCTATATACAGATTATACATCCAAATATTTCTTAAATACACATGCATGTGTGGGTATTTATGTATTAAAAATAATTACACACATATATTATGTAAACACAAACTTTTATTTTGGATGTGATTAATCGTTTAACAGCCCTAATATTTATTATGTATATATATTTTTTTTTTTGTGAAGAAAAAAAGTTAAATGTGTGAGGATAAGTAAATGATGACAGCATTTTCATTCTTGGTGAACTACCCCTTTAGAAAACAAACCATGGATTGGCAAACACAGTAATGTGGGAATGTTTATGAAAATGTGTTTTGAAATTACCTGCAGGAAGAGAAAACTGGCATCTAAGGAGCAGGCGAATAACAGGAACTACTATAAATACAAGCATTCAGTGTCCAAAGCGATCTCTAAATATGGACCAGCATAAGCAATGAAGCCCTGTGACTTCCTGTGTGTTGTGAGCCATCCAGGAAGTACATTTAATTAAGAGTGATAGAAAACATCAGTTGTGTTCTTCTCCGTGAACTATTTCTATTTTACATCACTACACATCTCAAACCGGAGAACACACACATTAGACATCTGTTTGGGTCATTTAGCTTAAAATGGCTGACATTGGCTAATCTTTCCTGCAACTTAGATGGACGTACATGCAGTGATTGCAGGATGTGGACAGGATCCCATTAGTCTCTAATCTAAATCTGTCTCTAACAGGACCATTTTCTGTAATAAGTCAATGTTTACACACACAAAAGACGCTGACAGAGGTCAATTGTGACATTTAATCAGAAACGGCCTAAACTCAAGATTAGTCAGAAACATAAACATAACTGGGATTACAAGATTACTGGGTCTTTTTTCTTTTCTTTTAATGCTGGTGAAAGTCATTGATCAGCAGGTGTCTGAGGGTTTAACAGTTGTTTAGGTTAGTGCAGAGCCATAGAGAGAAAGAGTTGCGACACGCTTTGATGTCGCCGCGACGGCTGTCACGTGGTTCATGTAAGCCCCAATAGTTCCAAAACATACGCGGGCTGTCATGTTCTTCTATGGACAGACAGCAGCGATTGCATTATTAAACAGTAAATATAAAATAAAACACACACCCAAGTACTTTTTAAGCAGTTATTGCATTTTGTTAATGTCGGTTTTGCATTTGGAGATGAAGGGTGACAACTTAGATAAGTTTTAGGCTATATTTTTGGAGGGAAAAGCTTAGTGTTCATGTTCGCACGGGAAGTAATAGCACTGGCTTTAGCGGCTCTAACTTAACTTTTCCATGTCATTCATCTGATGATGGACGTCTCATGATATTTATTTTAGCACAACTGGGCTGTATTAGGCTATTGATTCCCGTGATCTTGCTTATAAATTCCGATTCAGCCATTAGCCTACCTTCGTGATCACGCAAAGAGGTCTGCAGTCCGTTAGACTGCTCCCATAACGTAGAAAGCAACGACTATATACAGCAATGTTCGGTAAATATTCAACCGAAAAATATTCTTCATAAAATTAAACCGGAGAGATAGTTAATGAGTGAATTAACTATGTTCCTAAATACATATAAGCACATGCATAACCCCTTAACCATTTAAATAAATGAATTGTGTGTGTGTGTATGTATATAATATTATATATAGGCTATATATATATATATATACATATAAAATATTATTAAAAATATTATATATTATATACATCAGGTTACCAGTTAGCTAACGTTAGTGAAGTGTTGGTCACGTAAGCTATCGCTGCAATTAACCTATTATCTTCCAATAAACATTTACTAAAACTGGCTACATAAAATATAACTACAGACTAGATTCACGAGAGGTCGGCTAATGTGTGTAAAAGTAAAAAAAATACAGTAATTTCATTAATTTACCAGCGAACGTACTTCTGAAGCACTGAAAATGAATGGGGTTTAATGGAGAAACTATCAGTGTTTGGAACTATCGGCCGCTCCACGACACGCGTTACTTCCACATTCCAAAGTTCCTATGGCGGTCTATGGGAGTGTCGCAACTCTTTCTCTCTATGGCTCTGGGTTAGTGTAAGTGCATGGATTGCTGATTTGTGGGGGATGGAGGACAAATTCTTTCACTACTGTTTTGTTATGGCTCTTTTGTCATGCAAAACCTAACGATGTGCAACATGTTGAGATACAGGAATAGACAGAAGACTTCAGTGTTTAAAACACATAATGACTGTAGCCTATAGATTAGCAATTTTTTCTTCTATACACAGACACACTAACCTCAGATTAACAGAATTAGGGCTGAGGAAACTAGATAACCAAGTAACAAATTATTCAACCACTTTTGAAAAAAAGTAAGTTTACATGTAAAAAAAAAAAGAAGCTATTTATCAGAATGCTATGAAACGGACTTTTTGCTACGTGAAAACAAAAAATTGTGGACATGATTATAAAAGGCTAAAAAAAAAAAATCACACTTTTACTTTATAAAACTAGAAACCATCATTTATATTCACTACCATTCAAAAGTTTGGGGTTATAAGGAAATGCATATACTTTTATTCAGCAAGGACAGATTAAATTGATCAAAAGTGACAGTAAAGCCATTTATAATGTTACAACAGATTCCTGTTTCAAATAAATGCAGTGGTATAAATCAAGCAGCACTACTGTTTTAAAGAGAGTGATAATAAGAACGTTTCTCAGCATATTATTCTGCCAGTGGTCAAAACTATCTGCTTGCCATAGCTAGATTCAAAACGGTTAGCTTGCAATAATGATTTTAATTCCAGTGGTACTGGTGGGTTTCCGCGGGAAATTCGAGCATGTCTTTGCGTCATTACGTCACATCCGTACACATAAAGAAGGAGTTTCGGCTAGCCGGCTATACTGCGCGTGACGAGATGTTAGATGTATAGGCTTTTCTCACAGCACTTTACATAATTAAACTTATGGCATCCAGAAAGATCCAAACAACAATCATCAGTGTCAACTGGAGATTCAGCAGTTATAAAACCCAAAAGACTTCGTACTTCGGATTTAAGGTGGCTAGAGAAAGAGAAAGAAACCGTCTCATGCGAACACAAGGATTTAAACATCGGCGGGGCTTTTGAAAAGTGCGTGAACTCCGTGTTTTGAAGGGGTTCAAAACGGAAGAAGAGACGGCTTTTTTCTGCAGAACAAGTAAGACATTTCAATAGTTCAATCGCGTAACAGTAACGTTACGTTTTCTTAATTCACACAGTTATGGAGTTTCCTTTGTTGTGCCTTTCTCGTTTTGCTATTATGGAGAATATGAATTCTGAACT
This sequence comes from Rhinichthys osculus, assembly GCA_029959095.1. Classification (NCBI taxonomy): domain Eukaryota; kingdom Metazoa; phylum Chordata; class Actinopteri; order Cypriniformes; family Leuciscidae; genus Rhinichthys; species Rhinichthys osculus. The sequence continues at coordinate 4,108,432 of JARWKJ010000017.1, forward strand.
ACACAGGTAACCATAAAACACATTAAATTTAACATTAGTCACGCAATGCTGATGTGATGTTGTTAACATGAACAATTTGAGAACAAAGTAGGCTATAATTTGCACGGTTGCTGTAAATCGCGTTGATTAAATCTAACGAAGCTTATCATGTCGAATGCTTTTTCCCCCTTAGTTGGTCAGAACAAAAATGAATGTTACTTACTTGTTCAGAAGACATTTTCTTATGAAAATTCTTATGTTGGTCAAACTTTCAAAAAGCGAATCTGTGATTCTGTATGACAGTATCCACACAGCGCGGTGACTGACAGCAGCACTCGCCTCAAAACACTGTGTTCATCCGCGCTGTTTCATGCCGATTTACAACCCACGTAAAGATGATAATTACGCGAATCACTGCAGTTACAGATTTCGAAAAGAGAAAAGGCGACAAAGAGGAAAAGCTACGGACTGCAGCTTTAATATATACAACAGCTGTCTTAAATATTTCACATTATTACTGTTTTTACTGTATTTTTAATCAAATAAATGCAGTCTTGGTAAGTAGAAGAGACTTCACATTAAAAAAATCTTACTGACTTCAAAACTTTGAATGGTAGTGTGTGTATATATATATATATATATATATAATATAAGCACTTAAACAACAATGTAGGTAGGATTCACATTTGTGGTGTTAAATCCTCTAAAATTTTTGTTTTTACAAATGGAGGGACGAGTTTTATAACTTTTAAGAGGCAGCGTATGATTCAAACACTGCTAGAATAAACCTCCACCACTGCGTTCATTAACATAATTGTGCTCAAAGCAGCAGCAGAAATGCTGAACAAGCTCCAGTGCTCATGTTGATCTGCACGAGCTTCCTGTGGGATTACAGATTACGTCCCAATGAAGTCGAGCCAGATACACGCCACATAATCACCGTCCTACTTAACCTGCGGAGCACATCAGCAGGAAGACATGGAGCGTGCAGGTCGGCACACACCTGACCTCGCTTCAGACACAATCCAGAGGGTGTGTGATTCTGTGCGTGTTAAAGGGAAACATCTGCAGACAGCACAAGGAGGCCACTATTGTCCATGGAGAACCGTGCACTACAGTACATACATGGTCAGCGTGTCTTTTTACATACTTGTGTCCAAGCCAGACTGCCAGGAATGTCACAATGCATGAACATGAACACATGCACATCCTACGACTGATCACCAAACATTCAGTGTACCAGTCAAAAGTGTGTTTCTACACCACAAAGAAGCTCAAATATACCATTTGTTGTTAGTTTTGCAACTAGTCCTGGATCACATGATCAGTTGTATTTGTTCTATCTAGAGAGAAAAGGCTTGACCCTTACCCTTCTCTTGAGGCGTTCTCTCTCTCTTAGCGTGAGCGTGTCGGCTTTGGCAATTACAGGAACGATGTTGACTTTGCTGTGGATCGCCTTCATAAACTCAACATCTAGAGGCTTCAGGCTGGTAAAAAAAAAATCAAGCACACAAAGCACAAATCACATACACTGCCATTCAAATATTTAGGGTCAGTAAGAGTTTTTAAAAACTTTTACTAAGCAAGGATACATTAAATTGATCAAAATTGGAAGACATTTATAATGTTGCAAAAGATTTCTATTTCAAATAAATGCATTTTTTTTTATTTTTTTTTTATCAAAGATTATATTCCACAAAAATATGACGCAACACAACTGTTTATAGTAATTGATAATAATCAGAAATGTTTCTTGAGCAGCAAATCATCATATTAGAGTGATTTCTGAAGGATCATGTGACGCTGAAGACTGGAGTAATGATGCTGAAAATTCAGCTTTGATCACAGGAATAAATTACATTTTACAATATATTCAAATAGTAAACAATTACTTTCTATTGTAATAATATTTCACAATATTATTGCTTTTACTGTATTTTTAATCAAACAAAATGCTAATAAAATGCAAAAACATTAAAACAATTCTTCTCATATGAAAACGTGAGAAATAATCAGAGTAAAGATATGTTTGTACCAAGCATGAATTATCACCATAACAGGAATGGAAACAAAACAATGCATCTACCATTAAATTTCATCCTGAAATGATGTGATGGGCAAAGGGTGTGATGTGATGGGATTTGAGTTTGAGTGAAGATTTGAGTTTGAAAAGCTTTGATGTGAATTTTTACTTTTTTGTTGGGGTTTCATGTGACCTAAGAATTTTTCTCAGAAGCTGCTGAAAATGTATGCATGTAAATATTCAGCTGAGTATTTGAACAATGTAAAATTTTTGTTGGTGATTCATGTTGATTTGATGCATCACTCTTGCTGTAAACAGGCCTTAATTGAGGTCTAAAGCTAAGACACTTTCTGAAGGAATAAAATGTTTTATTGACTGATGATGAAAGGCAGAACATGTGCAGGTGTTTTACCCGTGTCCAAATGGAGAGATGAAGTAAAAGCAGCAGTGTACTCTGTTGTCAACGATGTGTCTGCGGTTCAGTCCGCTCTCATCGTGCAGGTATCGCTCAAACTGATTATCGATATACTGGATGATCGTCTTAAAGCTGGTGAAGAGAATAAAGCAGAGAGCAGAGAGCAGAGAACGAGCTGAAAGTAAATACTCAGATATAAAAGCTTGTGATTGTATTAAACAAGCATATGGATCTCAGCAGAACAAAACCACAATCTAATCGCAGGATAGAAAGACGCATTTTAGAAATGGTGAACAACCACTTAGTCAAAATAAAGCTTATCAAAACGCTCCACAACATCATGTTTACAGGTTCTTGTTCAGCAATGACGCACCACATGCACCAGTGTTATTTTAGTATCACTGAAATCCTATTATGTTTTTTATATAAATAAATAAATAAATAAATAAATATATATATATATTATGCTTTCATTTTAAATTTAAAGGTTTAGTAATTTTGCTGTTTTTGTAGTTTTTTTATGTTATTAATGACATAAAATTATGTCATTAATTACTCATGTCGTTTCAAACCCGTAAGACTTTAGGTCATCTTCGGAACACAAATTAAGATCATTTTAATGAAATCTGACAGATTTATGTCCCTCCATTGACAGCTACGCAACTTCCACTTTGACACTTCAAGTACATAAAGACATCGTAAAACTAATCCATATGAATTAAGCGGTTTAGTCCAAATTTTCTGAAGAGACTCGATCACTTTACATGATTAACAGATTGAATTCAGGCTTTAATAGGCTTTATGCACAGGTGCACTACTTCCTGAACTTTAGCCAGCTCCTTTGTTTCCTGTCTGCCATTATTGGACAAACTGATTAATCCAGGTGTGCCTGATTGTTGTTACTGAGGCCAGGCACACCAGGATTAATCAGTTTGTCCAATAATGGCAGACAGGAAACAAAGGAGCTGGCTAAAGTTCAGGAAGTAGTGCAGATGTGCACAAAGCCAATTCACAAATAAAAATGTATCAGCGAACATAAACAAAAGCTGCTTGACGGGCAAGAACAAACCTCGTGTGGAAGCTCAAACGTGCTGCGTACCATGAGAATGAACCTCATTGGTTCTCGCACCTCAAGCGAACATGCTAGAGCTTCTGTTTACCATATCAGATGTGTGCACTGATTAATGTTTATATGTGAATAAAAGCCTAAATTCAATCTGTTCATCATATAAAGTGATCGAGTCTCTTCAGAAAATTTGGACTAAACCGCTCAATTCATAATGGATTAGTTTTACGATCTCTTTATGAACTTGAAGTGTCAAAGTTGTAGTTGCGTTGCTGTCAATGGAGGGACAGAAATCTGTCAGATTTAATTTAATTTAAAATATCTTCAATTGCATTTAGAAGATCAACGAAAGACTTACGGGTTTGGAACGACATGACAGTGAGTAATTAATGACATAATTTTAATTTTTGGGTGAACTATCCCTAATTTGTTTTTATTTCAGTTTTAGTTGTAGTTTTAAGCACATCAAGTTTAACTAAATAAAAATGAGAAATGTTGCTTGGAAACTAGCTGGAATAAAATAAGTTTTTATATTTAATTTAGTTTCAGTTCACATTTATTTTAAGTAACAAAAATTATTTTTATGGTTTTAATTTAAGTTTTAGTTGAAGTACCAACTCAGTTCTCACCACCAGATTCCCTTTTGCTCAAAAGTCTCCAGACTTATCTAAACAGCACACACTAAACTGCTTCTGACGCAGATATGATCACTGCACTTCACTTTTCTAGATCTCAGCCTTGAGACCACAGTCTTATCGAGAGGTGGAAGGAGGAAACATGGCATGATAAAATAGGTAGGTGACGTGGATGGCATATTTTCATTAACAGCATTAGAAATCTGTGAGTAAGAGATGGGGAGGATATTGTTCTTTCAAACAGGACGTTCCCAGCATTCCTCAGCAAGGCTCAATGACCAATATACAAACACAAGGCAACAGCTGCCGATAATCCACAATCAAGTGCCATAAAGTAAATATGCAGATACATAGACACATAACACTCAGTATTAAGTTAATAATCAGTTCAGTCTTCCATTCAGGAGGTCATAGTTACATGCAAAGTCTAATTTTATGGTAGATATCTGTAATAAGACATAGCTATTTCAACTACCTAAGGAACATTTTTATGCAAAACAACAGCAGCACTATTCCAAGTGCACAAGAGTGACACACATTACATTAACTTTATGTTTTAGAAATAAATAAATAAGTAGTGATGGGTCAAGATCTGCATTTATGTGAGATCACCTATTTTGCATGCTGTGCTTTAGCTGTTAGACAGTTTGCACACAAAAAACCCTTCTCTACATACATACAGTACATCATTTAAAGAACTAGAAATATTACATGAATTTCACATGTTTATAACATGTTATCACATAGATTTCACATGGGAACGCTTCCAAAACCACGTTTTCCGTGTGCAAAGTATGCGTTTCACATGACAACTTCATTTTGTCAAATTGTCTTTCTTTAAAAGTGCTTGCGATTTTTATTTTCACAATAAAAAGGTGCTTAATTATTTGATTATATAGTATAATGACATTCAGAAGTGTGATTTAAGCGTTGAAATAATAAGAAATGTGTCAGATCCAAAAAGTAATGCAAAAGCAATACAATGTATTTTTGAACAATTATATAATGCAATGCTGAATAGGTGTAGCAACAAGATACAAATACAAATGCCATTCAAATCTGTGACGGTGTGTATTTACAGCAGGTGTGCTGTGCTTCGCAAATATCCCGTTATTATCCACCACCAATAATTTATGGTACAGGGAAAATGATAATGCATGGAGAACGTCAAACTTAAAAGTAAATATATGGCTCGGAAGAAAGAAATTTCACCTTCCACACCCACTGATAGTGGCTTGTCTCCAGGGGCGTAGCCATCATTTCAAAAGTGAGGGGGACAGAATGTCAATTGTAATACCATTTTTTTTTTTTTAGACTTTTGTTGACAGGTTAAGTGGCTTAATATGCTATTTATTTTTAAAGCAATAAAACAGAAAGAAAGAAATGTAGATGTTCAGTACTTTATATTGCAGGGTTTTTTAAAATGAGGCGGAGGTGGTAAAATCCTGATCATGTATTTCAATTTAGATAATAACATTTTTATTTTTCGTAGACCATCATATAGCCTACTGTGTTTCCCACAGTATTTTTGTAGGTGAATCTCGGTAGCCTACTTCTAGGGGGGTCAGGGGGCATGCCCCCCCGGAAGAAAATTTTGTACATTTTAAAAATAAATTCATTAATCGGGTGCACTTTGAGTCCCCCGAATCCACTGTTAAAAATAAATAATCCACCCGTCAACCGCCCAAACATATGATATTCTCTGATTTAGATATCTGATCATCGCATTACAATTATTCAAATTGTCAGTGTTACTGTTAAGCATGATAATATGGTTAAATATCACACTGAAGTAGGCTGATTTAAAAATAACATTTACTTATAATAAAAGTTCTTCTTTTGGCAAAATAACATTTCCTTAATAGCCTAAAGTCTGTCTTACTAAACTAAAACTTTCCAATTGAAAACCTTCAAACGTCAAGCTTTTAAAAATACTTCAAACTTTCTAGTTAGGCTTTTTCAAGAGAACTTCAAGTTTGTCTACAAACTTTTTTATCTAATTGTAAAGTGTTACCGAATTATGGTAAACATAGTCTACACATGTTACCTGATTCAAGCAGGGTGCACGTTTGTGCGGGTAATCCGGGTATAGTGAATATTTTCAATTTAGCCTACAACAAAACTTGTTAATTATTCAACAAGAGAAATAGACAGAGTTATTCATCATTGTACAACACAATTCCGATACATGACAACTTACTTACAGTGCTTGACTTTTTCGTGAAAAAGGAATGAAGAGTTTTTTTTTGCCGTTTTGAACTCTATGAAACTGATGGATTCGGCGCGGCTGCGAGCATGGGCGTGTCGCACCGACTCGCACGAGTGACTGATTACCATGGAAGCGTGAAAGTCACATTACGTATGTAGATAGACTATCCTTTCTTTGGATTTTAAATCTCGATGTAGGGCAGGCTATACACACCCGCGAAAACCTCAGCTTGTCATAGACACATTTGCCCTATGAAAAAGTGCGGGGGACGAATTTACATTTTATAAAAAGTGGGGGGGACACGTCCCCCCCGTAATCTACGCCCATGCTTGTCTCTACTAAAATGTTTCTTACCACATGCACACATTCAGCAATCTAAACGAGGACACGCCAGAAATGTTTATAAGTTTTTCTTTTATATAAAGTTAATTATAATGACTAAAAAATGTATATTTGAATCATTTTTATAACTGAAGATGTCCCCAGATGTCTCCAAAGGGAGGTTTGGTCAGATTTTGCTGACTTCTCGGGATAAATTCAGCCGAGTAAACACACACTGACCAGTCCTGGCTGTTGATGGCGTCTCCATATCCAGGCGTGTCCACTACAGTCAGGCGGAGCTTCACTCCCCTCTCCTCGATTTCCACAGTGGATGCTTCAATCTGAACCGTGCGCTCGATCTTCTCTACAAGCACAACAAAACCCCAATCAGAACAAAAGATGTGCATAAACATTTGAGGGGGCACATCGAGACGAATCACATTAAACATCATGATTTATTGATGCAACATAAAAAGTTATGAGCACTTTCTGAGAAACTCTGGGAGGTAGCCCTGGGCTACAGACGGGATTATTTTCTTGAAAACAACCTTATTCTCTACAGAGCTTTAATAGACAAAGTGCTCAACAGAGGGATTTGAAGGGATTTTATATCCATTGAGCATCTAAATCAGAAATGGTTTGCATTCCAGAGTGAGTGGCATCATGATGAAAACAAAGAAGCATTTGCACACTTAAAAATATCACATTATAAACTTTAAAAAAAAAAAAAAAAAAAAAAATAGACTAATAAAAAAGACAAAAACAAAAAAAAAATTCTAATGTAACTAAAATTTGTCAGTTTTTTTTATTTAAATTTTATTAACCATGACTAACATTTCTTTTTTTCTGCAGGTCTAACATATAACATTTGAGAACAAAATGTACCAACACTATAACCCAAAGTTGGTGTCAAAATAGTGGAAACTTATGACACAGCAAGACAGTTCTCTAAATATAATAGCCCCATGACATATTGAGTAATTCCTGAACAAATAACCCCATGACTTTGTAGATCTAAATTTGCTTTGCCAGTAACAGAGAAAGAAGGTGGATGCTGAATTTGCACAAATGTAGAACCAATCATATTAGAGAAAAATGAAGTGATGATGATGAGCAATATGTCACGTTATCTTTACCATGCTACAGTATGAACCTATCCAATATAAACTGCTGTGTTGCTTTTGCTGGTGGGATTCTCTATGATTGATACGAGGTGTCCTCCGCCCGTGATTAAAGCATATTCAAAGGCACCGAATAAACACAATAAACAGGCATGAAAACACTTTAATCGCATCTATTCCACTCCGACCAAAGTTACGTACACGGATGATGTTGTCATGAGCAGATTCTTCAGCATCACATTTTCGGGGTGCTGAAGAAACTGAGTTCATGTTGATAACCGTTGTGTGACATGAATGTAATGCGATATATTGATGGACGAAAACATCGAAAGAATCTGAAAAAATCCTATACGTCCATAGAAATGTGTTTTGCAATTGATATAAGTAGATCAAAACAATGGCCAGTAACACACCTACTGTATGTGAGTTCATCATTTGTGCAGTGCAAATGTGAGTAACAATGCTAAAAATAAGCACAATACTTAGCGAATAACCAGAATAATGAAAATTGCATGTAAACGGGAGTGAAGAGTCACTGTCACGTGCTTTTTGGGCCTAAAAATCTACAGAGGATTTCTCATGACTGCTAGCAATTATTTCGGTCTTGGACACAATATCCTGTAGAGTTAATAAAGACCTCAGGGGACCTGTGTGTGTGTGTGTGTGTGTGTGTGTGTGTGTGTGTGTGTGTGTGTGTGTGTGTGTTTACCTGCCGCTCCAGGTATATGGCGCTCTGGGTAGAGGTCAGTCAGGAAGAGGCTGTTGATAAGGGTTGATTTACCAAGACCAGACTCTCCTAAGATAACAAATAACACCCAGTTAAAAGCACAGTGTGTGTCTATCTGAATCCATGTGTGTGTTTATATGTCACGCACCTACAACCATCAGTGTAAACTCAAAGCCTTTCTTCACGGACTTCCTGTGCACCTGATTGGGCAGGTTGGCAAATCCCACATATCCTGCAGCATCAGGAAACTAGAAACACACATCAGAACTGTTACACCGATGAACAAGTTTAATGCAGAAACATTTAACACTTAAAGGGTTAGTTCACCCAAAAATGAAAATTATGTCATTAATGACTCACCCTCATGTCGTCCCAAGCCCGTAAGACCTCCGTTCATCTTCAGAACAGTTTAAGATATTTTAGATTTAGTCCGAGAGCTTTCTGTCCCTCCATTGTAAATGTATGTACGGTATACTGTCCTTGTCCAGAAAGGAAATAAAGACATCATCAAAGTAGTCCATGTGACATCAGTGGGTTAGTTAGAATGTTTTGAAGCATCGAAAATACATTTTGGTCCAAAAATAACAAAAACTAGGACTTTATTCAGCATTGTATTGTCTTCCGGTTCTGTTGTGGATCCACGTTCAGTGCCGCCGCTGACGTAAGACGCTGCTGACGTGTGTCTGGTGCGCCCGGAAGACAATACAAAGAACCGGAAGACAATACAATGCTGAATAAATTCGTAGTTTTTGTTATTTTTTGGACCAAAATGTATTTTCGATGCTTCAAAACATTGTAACTAACCCACTGATGTCACATGGACTACTTTGATGATGTCTTTATTTCCTTTTTGGACAAGGACAGTATACTGTACATAGATTTTCAATGGAGGGACAGAAAGCTCTCGGACTAAATCTAAAATATCTTAAACTGTGTTCTGAAGATGAACGGAGGTCTTACGGGCTTGGAACGACATGAGGGTGAGGCATTAATGACATAATTTTCATTTTTGGGTGAACTAACCCTTTAAAGGTAAAGTATACAGTTTTTATAATAACAATATGCCAGGGACTCCAGATGAAAATTAGTCTGTACGGCTAAATCTGGCTCATTTACATTTGGACATTGTCCTTATGTTCATTAATGTGCATTGTCCCTTATTAAAAAAAGAAGAAGAAAAAAGTATGTTGATTTAATCAGCACCAAAATGATTTGTAAATTAAAGTATAACAATAGTGACTGCATAATTATAATAATTTCCCCAAACACTCCCTTCCTCTTCCATTGACCAAGAAAACGGACAGTCCATTGTTTGGACTAAACTCATTCCATTGGTGGAGTCAGATGTTGACATGTCGGCCCGCTCAAACAAGAGATCAATGTTTTGAAAGCACGACCGAGTAAAAGCAAATGTTCAGGGAATCATCCTACAAGTAACTCTGATCATAAATGGAGAAGTTAGGAACTATCCAAAACAAATACACACTTCAACAAGAGTAGGAGTGTCCGTCTTACCTTTCCTTTTTCTCCAGACTGCGACATGACGACCCTGCCTGACAACTAGACAAAGAAAACAAAACATTAAAAGAAATTAAATCAAAGGTCTTTTGGGAGTCTTGGTAGATTTCTCTTGAACTCGCTGTTTAGGAAAAGACATCGTAACAAGTGATTAGTGGCCAAATTCAATATGAGTTTTTAAAGACTGATGTATCTTGCCAATATAACGCTAAAAATATTTAAAAATAATAATAATACTGAAAAAAATGTACTGAAGACTTACAATCACACACAACATTTACTTAAAAAAAGAGAGAAAAAAGAAAAACTCTAAAATCCTAAAAAAAAACTCGAGGCTTCGGTGTCACATGATCCTTTAGAAATCATTCTAATATGTTGATTTGTTAAAAACAGTACTTCATATTTTTGTGGAAACCATGGTAAATTGTTTTTAAGGAACAAAAGAACAGCATTTGTTGGAAATAGAAATCTTTTGTAACATTATAAATGTCTTTACTGCCTCTTTTGATCGATTTAATGCATCAATGTGGAATAGAAGTATTAATTAATTTTTGAAAATGTTTTAAATGATAATAAATAAATACTGGTATGGTCACTGATATATCTTGCATCTTAAATGCAATAGATGGCCAATGAAATAATCCTTCACATTCCAATCAAATAAAACATTCACATTTAAATGGAAGCTCTGTCAATTGAAGCTCTCTATAAATCTGATCTTCCTTCACACACTGCAACAGATCTGCATAGGGTTGTGCTGATGATATTGATGGTGAACAAACTGTTCTGGAGAACCTGGGAGTGTGTGAGTGTGTTAGACATGAAGAGGAGAGTGAGGGGTGACGACAGGGAGGGAACAATACTGTTTATCTTTCATCTTCCTGGAAACGCTTTTCTACATTTCCACCACTCCCCATAAATGAGGGCTCTCTCTCTCTCTCACACACACACACACACACTTTGTGCTTTATGAGGTTTAGGTGAAAGTGTGTTTGATTCAGAGACAGCCGTTCTGAAAGTCTTCACAGTGAAGGCCAAACAGCTGTAATACTGACAGTTCGAGTTTTTCATTTTTATGAGTGTTTCTACTCCCAAGACAGAGAAAATCAGCTTTGCATCAGTGGAATAAATTTTATTTTAAATTGTAATAATATTTCACAATATTACATTTTACTGTATTTTTGATTAGCCTTGGTGAGCTGCGTGAGCATAAGATACTTCTTTTAAAAACATTTTAAAAATCTTACCGATGCCAACTTTTTGAACGGTAGTGTGTGTGTTCACCTAAGTCGGCTATATTACGTTATGCCCTTTTACAAAGTATTGATTTTGTTTTTGGTCCCTGCAAGAACATTTTTTTCCCCAGATGTTTGAATTGTTGCAGCTCCTTTCTTCCTAGTCTGTCAGAAAAGCTCTGTTTTGTTCCTGGATCTTTGAAACCCCTTCATCCCGAAAACTCATTGAGCTCTGATTGGTCGGCTGGACCCGTGTGTTGTGATTGGTCAACCGCTTCGAGAGTGTTTGGGAAATGTCCCACCCCTTACCATAACCACGAGTTTCAACACTAATAACTAAATCAACCAGGCCCCGCCCCTTTATTTTGCAAAAGCTTAGGGTGGGAATTATTTAAATGAGGAATATTTTGACGTGTTTGTTCCTGGAAGAAAACTGAAGACTACAGTGGAGGCGTTTCAGGGAGTTCAGAAACAGTGACACTGATATAGAGAATAGCTCACTTTGGAGTGATTTGTGCTTTGTAACTGTGCAGACCTTTTTAATGTTGAACAGGGAAAAAACCTAATATGACCCATCATGCTGTGAAATGTCATGAATATCTAAACATGTTACACAATGTTTAATCATATTTAGATTTCGTTTAAATTTTGTTCTAACCTAATTTACACAAAATAAGTACAAAACAAGAAAAAAAGCCTGTAATACAGACAGATCGAGTTCTTCATTTTTATAATCAACGTGTTTCTACTCCCAAAGCTAGAAAAATCAAGAGTCAAAGTGTTTCTCTGGAATGCATGGAAACTAATTTAGGATAAATGTCAGATTGTGGGCGTAACGGTGCTGCCTTTTTAATGAAGGACACTGCGATTCCCATTTCCTCACACACACACACACACAAACACACACACACTGGGAGGTCGTGTTATTGCTGGCTGCTGGGAATTATGGGAAGAATAAACCAGTCTCAGATTAATCAAGTGGCCTCATTATCACCACAGTGATTACAGAGAGCAGCTCCACGTGTGATTTTTGCATTAACATACATTAAACCAAGCAAAGATTTTACAAACACACCAGCTTTCAGCTCGACCTCACCCTCAAACATGAGCACAGGTGGTGACCAGACTTAAGAGATTTGCCATTTTTAAGATAAAATGGTTTTGAGGTTCTTAACAGAATTCCTGATGGAGCTTAGCGGATCGTAAGCCCGTGAGACATGTGACTCAAACGCCACATATACAGTCAGATCAGAAAGCTGGGTTTGCTGACGGCTCGCCGGTCATAACCGAACTACCGTTCAAAGCAGCACTTGAGTTTATGAGTGAAACGTGCCGCCTCACGACCCCCGGCGTAATTCACTTCACCTCTGAAGAGCGGCTCTGCTCTGGCGTATTGATGGATGATTTTCAAGACAAAGGGCGGAATCGCTTTCAAACACTGACGGAAATAACACATCCATACAGGACAGGAATTGAGAGCAAGGGATGAGACGTGATAAAGGAAGAAAAAGGAGGGGTGAAAGGTTAAAGATGTAAATTAAGAGACGAAAAGTCCTTTGATGACAGGGACACATAAAGCCAAGATAGCAGAGACAATCTTCAGTTTCTACTACTTAGCCGAGTAAAAACAGTTTAGCTACTTTACTAGCAATATAGCAAGTGATTGGCCAGAGGTGCGTTTTTCAAAAGAAACTATGGATGCGAGTTACGTCATTACCAACAGAAAACAAACTATGCTTTTGGGAAACGCACTGGTTTTAAACAGGCTGATTTCAAGATTATTGTCTAATAACTGTGCCCGATTAGCCGATTAACAGAAGTGTGTCGATCCACCTACTAAAACCTACCGGCAGCCTGCAATGCAAATAGAAATAGAAAATTCAGTAGATATAAAAATGTAGTGATTTACTTTTGAACTTTCTATTCAACAAAGAATCCTGAAAAACAATCAGTTTCCACAAAAATATAAAGCATTGTTTTCAACATTAATGATAATCAGAAATGTTTCTTGAACAGCGAATTATCATATTAGAGTGATTTCTGAAGGATCATGTGACACTAGGGCTGGGAAAAAAATCGATTTGATTTAAAAATCGAGTTGGTAGGTCAAATCGATTCATATTTTGAAGAAAAAAAAAATTCTCCCCCTCTTCAGTATAGCGCACATACATTTTGCATTCGCCAAATCTTCCTTCAGGGTTTCCATAGCACGCTCCCTGCGTGAATGCAATTACATTTTTTATGGCGAGTGGTGTTTCTGTTTTACCTCAAGAGTTACCTCATGATTTTTTGTTGTTTTATTAGCTCAATCCAAATAGTATAAATAATTTGGATGTTTAACAATCTTTGTTGCACACTGCACAGTGACTTTTCAGTTAGAGAAAGGGTTGCAATTTTGTTTATGTTGATGCACTTTAATTAAATACAATAAATATATATATTTTAAATATATTGCAGTTATTTTGTTTTAAATGGAAGGGGGGGGGGGGGGGGTCGAATCGAATCGTAAATCGAGTTTTTTATTTAAAAAGAAAATCACAGATTTATTTAGGGAAAAAAACCACAGATTTATTTAGGGAAAAAAATCACCCAGCTCTATGTGACACTGAGGACTGGAGTAATGATGCTGAAAATTTAGCTTTGATGACGAAAAACATATTCAAATATAAAGAAGATATTTTAAATTGTAATATTATTTCTTTGTTTTTGCTGCATTTTAATTTGATTGAATAAATACAGCCTTGGTGAGCAGAAGAGGCTTCTTTCAAAAACATTTAAAAAATCTTGCCAAACCCAGACTTTTGAATGCTGGTATACGGTTTCACTTAAATTCAGCATTTTTGTGCTATTCTAAAAAGGCATCATGCTGTGAAAGTTTGTTGAAATTTTTCCACAATGTTTAAATAATTACTAGGGCTGTCAAACGATTAATCGCGATTAATCGCATCCAAAATAAAAGTACTGTGTATAATTATTTTTAATACATAAATACCCACACATGCATGTGTATTTAAGAAATATTTGCATGTATATACTGTATATAGACTGAATGTGCCTATATATAAATGTATATAATAAATATAAACATTTTATATATAATTAACATATCTTTCTTAAATATATACATGTGTGCATTTATATACAAAATAATTATACACAGTACACACACATATATTATTTTTATTTTGGATGCGATTAATCGTGATTAATCATTTGACAGCCCTATTAATTACATTTATGTTTCGTTTCCATTTTATCCTAACTTTATTTACACAAAATAAGTACAAAACAAGGATTGTTTTCTGCTCCGAATAAAACATACTATAGGTGCCTAAAAATGTCACTTACTGAAAATGCAAACATTTCTCAGTAAAACCAGAACCACCATGTCTTTATACGTGCTGTAAACACCTACATATGCGCAATAAAAAAGAAAATTAACAGTTAACAGTCTATTATAATGAAGAAGAGGTCATTTAGAAACTCATCTTGTTTACTTGTCACATGTCTTGCCAAAAGCCAAAATCCTGCTTATTATAAATTGGGGATTTCCTTTTAGACCACTTCTATTTAGGTTCAAGGTTATTTTAACAAAACACGAGCCAAAAGATATAATTTTGATGAATACAAGCTGCCTGAAGTTTTTTGTTCTTCACTGAAACAACATAGACTTCAGCTTAAAAAATTACATTCAAATACGGTCTTATAAATGCCCCTGAGACCCAACAAAATGTGTTTTGGTCTAGTGTTTGGATTTTGTTTTAGCATCATCACTGTCGTTCTTAAAGGGATAGTTCACCCAAAAACGCCCTCATGTCGTTCCAAACCTGTAAGAATTTAGTCCATCTTCGGAAACACAAAAGATCTTTTTTATGAAATCTGAGCGATTACTGTCCCTCCATTGACAGCTACACAACTACCAATTTTACGCTTTAAAAAGTTCATAAAGAGATCAGTAAACTAATCGGATTTAGTCCAAATCTTCTGAAGAGACGTGATCGCTTTATATAATGAACAGATTAAATTTAGGCTTTTATTCACATTTAAAGGGGTGGTTGATTATGATTTCACTTTTCTAACTTTAGTTAGTGTGTAATGTTGCTGTTTGAGCATAAACAACATCTGCAAAGTTACGACGCTCAAAGTTCAAAGCAAAGGGAGATATTTGCTTTTAAAGAAATAGTTTTTTAAGGACTACAACAAACGGCTGGTAGGCTGTGACATCACCAACCCTAAAATTTACATAAACCCATCCCCGGGAACGCTATTTATAGATTATCATAACAGAATATGCTAATCAATGACTAGAAGATAACTACACATAAATTCATCAACTTACCATTAAGAAATGTACTGTCGTATTCTACATTTGTCACTTCTTCTTGAGTCTCTCCATCTTTGTCTGACTCCGGTTTTTTTAACATAAACATTGAAATTTTCAGTGCATGTCTGTGTGAGGTAAAAGGACATTAACTCTTGAAGCTCCGCCCCCTGGTCTGGGAGCAGCAGCTCATTTGCATTTAAAGGGACAGACACAAGAACGGTGCGTGTTTGCTCTGCCTCAAAAAGTGACAATTTTAACATGCTATATAAAAATACTTGTGAGGTATTTTGAGCTAAAACTTCACACACACACTCTGGGGACATCAGAGACTTATTTAACATCTTGTGAAAAGGGCATTATACCACCCCTTTAAACATTCATCAACTCACACATAAATTGTGGTAAACAGAAGCTCTAGCATGTTCGCTTGATGTGCGAGAACCAATGAGGTTCATTCTCGTGTTACGCAGCACGTTTGAGCTTCAGCAAGAACCAATGAGGTTTGTTCTCGTGCATCAAGCAGGTTTGTTTGTGGTTCTGTTTATGTTCGTTGATCTATGTTTATATGTAAAAAAAGCATAAATTTAATATTTTCATCAAAATGATCGAGTCTCTCTTCAGAAAAAACTTTATGACTGAAGTGTCAAAGTGGTCGTTGCGTAGCTGTCAATGGAGGGACAGAAATCTCTCCGATTTCATCAAAAAGATCTTCATTTGTTGTCCAAAGATGAACGAAAGTCTTACAGGTTTGGAACGACATGAGGGTGAGTTATTAATGACAGAATTTCATTTTTGGGTGAACTATCCCTTTAATGCATACAAAATATTCCTTCTGTATTTTGCTAATTTTATCACCACATTTAGCACATACATAAATGTACGAAAATATAAATATATATATATATATATATATATATATATATATATAATTACATAATAGTAATATTGATTTATCATAAATAATCACATATTTTATATTGAATTAAAATCACTATTATATTTATTGTATTATTAGAACATTTTAATGTCTATCACATACCAATATTAACACACAGAAAATGTGTGGTATGCATTTTATCAGAAATACTAAACGAATTCATAAACTGAATTGTTGGCTCCCGGGAGGACATGTTAAAAGTGAGGAGGTTTGCTCCAGGCAGAGAACGTGCTATTAAACTGTGAAATGTGCTGTCAAACTCTGGCCATCATCTCCTCGACTCCCCCAAACCCTCTCGAAATTCACATGATGCCAAATTCCAATGTAATTTATAAATGAAACCAGATAACCTTGGGTATATTTTTATAGCACCCCATTTGAAATGAAAACACCTCCTATCGTCCACACCCTTTTTGATAAAATGTTCTTAATTCAGAGCAAGTAACATATCTAAAACTGACACGCCCGCACTAAAACAAAACATAAGTGTGTCATGTTACAGTTTCAAAGAGAGAAACAAAGTTTTGAGAAATACAACTGTATTATTTGATGAAACTTCATTTGAAATGTAACTTTTGACATGCAACAGTTACTGAAGCCGCTAAGGAACTGACACAAAGTCTCGGCTGATGAATCACTTCCGGATACAAATGCGAAGAAACTTTGACTAACTTTTTTAGGAGCTAGAAGCCCTTACCTGTTATAAACGCGTGATAAAACACAAAAATCTGGAGATTTTTCCAGCTCTCTTGTTTTCTTTCTTCCAGCAGGCCAATCCAGGGAATCCGGAAACCACTGCTACAATTCCGCCCTTATCCCATAATGCCTTTTTTGTGATGGATTAAGAGACAGGGAGCAACGGAAGCCATTACGGCTCAAGTATCAATGTGGATGACGGCCAATAGAGCGACGAATTAGAGCCAAGATGGCGGAGACAGGTCACAGTTTCTGGGAGCGGGCTGTTTCCAGTGCTTTTAGCAAACATGTCTAAACACGAATAGGATTTGTGACAAAATATTGTATTAATGAAATTTAAATGAGATATTTAACTTTTGATCATATTTTTTAATTTTATTTTTTTTATTTATATTTGTTTTGGTGCAGGCTTGTAGCCTATAAACCTTATTCGCAGCAGCGCATTTTTAATGGGAATGAAAGCGAGGCTGTGAGGGACAGACATGCATCTCTTCAATGGGTTATACTGTTATTTAATGTGTTTTTGGATTGTTCTGCTCATGAAACACTGGAAAATATCTTTCCAAGAAATTTCAGTTGACAAAAAACTCCCGACAATATAAGCTTTGGAAAATTGTAAGTATAATCCTCTTGGCTTTATAGGCTACAGCTGTTTACAGCGGATGCCATTGGAAACACGACAATCTATACCTCACAGCCTCACTTTTGATACCTGTCATTGCGCTGCTTTTAATAAGCTCTATATAAAAAATAAATAAAAAAAGCTGTTTAAAAAAACTGTTTTATTCGTTTAAAGACCCCCCTCTTAGACTTTCACACACAAACGCACAGCTTCTCTGCATCCTCATTGGCGAGCAACAGATGCTCTCTTGTGCGATTGGATGAAAGTTTCACTTCAGTCTTCAACACACACACAAACGCACACACCCACACACCCCTCCTCTTGGCGTACCGCTTTTATTCCACTCCACTTATTCCCAGTCTAGGAGAAGTCCGTTAGTCAAAGCACAGAGGAGACGCAGCGAGGAGATGCGGTCCACCTGATCAAAGCGCTTCAGTTTTTGTGATTGAAACTTTTGGATAGAAGTTTTTGGAAAGAAAAAAATTTGGAGAGAAGAAGAAGAAAATTTGGATAAAAGACTTTAGTAGAAAAGAAAGCCAGACTCTGGAGAGGAAAGCAGCCTTCCCAGACGTTCCCAAAGTTCTAGAGCAGGTGCACAGATATATTTAAGCACTACGAGGAGTAAAAGAGATGGCCTCCGCGGCTCTGGAGATCCTGGGTCTGATGCTGTGCGTCTTCGGCACGCTCTTGGAGATGGTCGTCTGCGGGCTGCCCACCTGGAAGGTCACCGCTTTCATCGAGGCCAACATCGTGGTGGCGCAGACCATCTGGGAAGGCCTGTGGATGTCGTGCGCCGTGCAGAGCACCGGCCAGATGCAGTGCAAGATCCACGACTCCATGCTCGCTCTCAGCCACGACCTCCAAGCCGCGCGCGCGCTCACGGTCATCTCGTCGGTGTTGTGCGTCATCGGGCTGATGGTGGTGATCGCCGGCGCGCAGTGCACCAACTGCATCAAGGCGGAGAACGTGAAGGCACGCGTGGTGAACGTCGGAGGGGTCATCTACATCATCAGTGCCATATTCATGCTCGTGCCCCTGTGCTGGATGGCCAACAGCATCATCTCCGACTTCTACAACCCGCAGGTGCCGGCGTCCCAGAAGCGGGAGATCGGAGCGGCTCTCTACATCGGCTGGGCGGCCACCGCGCTCCTGCTGCTCGGGGGAAGCATGCTCTGCTGCTCGTGCCCAGCCTCTAGAAACTCCGGCTACTCGGCACAATACGCGCCCACCAAAAGATCAACACCCAACGGGGACTATGACAAGAGGAATTACGTTTAGACGCTGTTTGAAATGATTTTACAGTAATACATAAAAAAAGTTATTGTGTGTTGCACCACCTGCAGATGTTTCGGTTATCTTGTAAAACTTCAGACTGATTTTCTATCTTGGACTACTGATTGGATCAATTTGTTTTATCTAACACGACGTCTTTTGTGGATATGCATTTCTGAAAGGTGAACATTTTTTAATAACTTTAGTAACAAACATTATGCAAAGCTTAACAGGTCATTAAAATAGCCTTCATTCAATGTCCTGAAACATTCATTTGGCTATATATTTTTATACAGTATTCATGTTTTAATGTGCATGAACTGATCTGTTAAACATTATATAATTTTTTTATTTTTATTTTAAAGCTTCCGATTGGCTAAAATGTATCTAATCCTTTTATAATTGTTTTCAGTAACATTATGTTGCTGATAATAAGCTGATCATGTACTTTAATGTAATGTTTAAATGTGCATAAACTACTGATCTGTTAAACATAATGTTTGTTTTCACTCTGAAGTTATTATAAAGTGTTGCCTCTTTGTTAAAAATGCTGTTTCAAAATTTCATTGAGGGTGAAAGAGAAAGAATAATCTGACAAAATATCTGTTTTAGGTACCTGGAAAAGTTTGTAAAAGGCTAAAACCATTAAGTTAGCTGAGCTGATCAAAGATGTTTACCGATGTGTTCAATGTGCTGAGGACGTGATGTTATTAGTGTGTAAATCTAGAGGAATCTGCTTTGGCACATTTGCAGAGACTCTTCAACATGAGGAATGTCAGCCAGGACAAACAGCTGGAAAAATGAAGCAGTTCCTGACTGATCTGTAACTCTTAGCTCAACCGTCCACACTGTGGCTCAGTGTCATGAGCTGAACACGAGAAATAACGTCAAGAAGGATCTACGTTCACTTTGGAAAATGTCTGTTTTTTTGGGATTCTCTTGCCAGTATATAGTGCCTTGCTGTATGCAAACCTTCATGGATCGTTCCTTGAACTTAAGACCTCTACATTTAGTTTATTCGGCTTGTCTGAAATGGTTATTTTTTGTAACTTTTTTTTATTGTGTATGAATGAATGTTCTTTGGAATAAACATTTACAGTTTTGACACAAATATGAATGTTTGTGTTTTTGTTTAATGCCTCTGTTTGACTAATACAGTACATACAGTTCCAAAGCGAATACGCTGATAACATCAGATAGCAAAAGCCATTAACATGTCTAATTTAACTTTCATTCAACCATGTTTGATTTAACACCCCACATCTTCTGTGATTTCTGATATTAGTTTTAATGCTAAAAGTTATAAAGGCTTATATTTAGCAATAAAGGGACAGTTCTCCCAAAAAAAGAAAATTCTGTCATTAATTACTCACCCTCATGTCGTTCCAAAGCCGTAAGATTTCTGTTCATCTTCGGAACACAAATGAAGATGTTTTTAATACAATTTGAGAGATTTCTGTCCCTCCATTGACAGCATAAATAGATCGTAAAAGTAATCATATGAATTATGCATTTTAGTCAAAATTTCTGAAGAGACTCGATCACTTTATATGATGATTAAATTTAGTATTTTATTCACATTTAAACATTCATCATTGAACATAAACAGAAGCTCAACCGAACCTGCTTGATGCGCGAGAACAAACCTCGTGCGAAAGCTCAAACGTGCTGCGAAACACGAGAATGAACCTCATTGGTTCTCGCTGAAGCTCAAACGTGATGCGTAACATGAGAATGAACCTCATTGGTTCTTGCTGAAGCTCAAACGTGCTGCGTAACACGAGAGCGAACCTCATTGGTTCTTGCTGAAGCTCAAACGTGATGCGTAACACGAGAATGAACCTCATTGGTTCTTGCAGAAGCTCAAACGTGCTGCGTAACACGAGAATGAACCTCATTGGTTCTTGCTGAAGCTCAAACGTGATGCGTAACATGAGAATGAACCTCATTGGTTCTCGCTGAAGCTCAAACGTGATGCGTAACAAGCGAAAAATTCATATGGATGCGTTTTATGATCTCTTTATGAACTTTTTAAGGAGTAGTTGCGTAGCTCAGAGTTCATAAAAAAATCTTAATTTGTGTTCTGAAGATGAACAAAAGTTTCACGGGTTTGAAATGACATGACTGTGAGTAATAATGACAGAATTTAAATTTTTTGGTGAACTATCCTTTTAAGTTATAATGAAGGTTCTCACCAATTCTTTAAAATGACACTGTGAATATGGGAAGTATTTGACACAGTACCTCAGAACCGAGCGGTTAGAAAATGAAAAAATTTGTACAGTCATTTGTGAAGTATAAGTGCAACTTTTTCTCCAAAACCTTGTTTCTGAAGGCTTAGCTGGTCATATGGCCACTCAATGCTGCAAAAACACGTCAGTCACACTTAAGAGTGTGCGGCAGGACTGCATGACCTGATTTGACTGGTTAGTACCAGTATAGAAGTGCACTAGTACAAAAAACACACTCAGAAAAAGAAGTTTGGAACAACCGACTGTTTACATTCTGGATTCAACAACAACTTTTGTTCTGTTCGCACATTCAGGCCATTTGACTTATTTGCCCTGCAAAACATTGCATTTTATTTCTAGAAGCATTTTTTATCCATCAGACAAATATAGTTTTCCTTACTCAAAATAAAAAATAATAATTCATCTGGTTTTTAGTTTGCAATAATTGCTAAATTAATCAACTGTAAACTACTTCACGAAAGTGATGAATTCCTAGACTTTTGCTGAAAAACAATAGTGTAAAACATGACTGATTGGTTTGATGCTTCCAAGACTGTCATATATTATTCTATTTTTAGCTAAATATACTTTACGTTATTGGATATATATCAAAACAAATGTTCAAGTTTACAAGGCATAAAAAACAATGAGTGACGAGACACAACTGACACTATGAATATCAACTAGATGTATTTATGGTTATGGTTACACTTATTTTAAGGTGTCCGTGTTACAGTGTAATTATGCATTTAAGTACTGTGTAATAATAATTAACTTGTATACTTACTATAGGGTTAGGGTTTGGTTTAGGGTTAGTTGCATGTAATTATGCAGAAGTTATAGTTATTAACATGTAACGTGTAACAATGACACTAAGATAAAGTGTACTGTAGCCTATTTATTCAAATCAATCTTACTTTTAGAACAATATGGATGTCAAATTGTTTATAATCTTACTATAAAAATGTCATTTTTATTTATTTATTTTTTTATGGCTTGAACAAAACTAGTTCAATTTAGTTGTTGCCACATAAAGTAATTTCTTTGGTTACTGGACATAAAATTCTAGAGCGCAAACTCTTTCTGTAGTTTATGGGTTTGTTAACAGCACTGCGTCCCCCGACCCTCCTCTCTCAGTCAACACAATAGAGAGCCTGTATGAATATCCACACCAGTTCTTTCAGCCGGCATTGTGGGATTGTTAGTTCCAGTCACCCTTTGGAAGCTGAGGAGGTTACGAGGCTGAGTAACGAGTGAGTGTGTGTGTTTTGGGTGGGGAGTTGAGGAGGGCGCTCGGGGGAGGTGCCCAGACTTTTTAAAAGGACTGTCCATCCATAATGAAGAGAGGCACATGGGGGCAGCTACGACGTCATTAAAGAATCTTCGTCATGGCAACCGCAAAAGAACCTGCTGTTGCCTGGTGACAGGACCCCATAATGTGGCCATATGGATGAGGACAATGGGAGACCCGTCGGCAGACATTCCAAGACACGGATGGGGGAGAGAGAGAGAGAGAGAGAGAGAGAGAGAGAGAGAGAGAGAGAGAGAAAATTAGGAACGTGAAGAAAGAATAATCTCTCACATGATTCAAAACATACTGACATAAACAGATCTCACAGAAACCAGATGTCATTTTTGACCACAAATATGAAAGATTATAGATCATTATTTAACACCAAATAGATGAATACACATGCTTGTTTTACAGAGTAAAAACATCAGGAAGCATACAATGTGCCAAACCCTAAATTATATACACTACCGTTCAAAAGTTTGGGGTCAGTGAGAATTTTATTTTTTATTTTTTGTAGGAAAGAAATCTATACTTTTATTTATCAAGGAATAATTAATTTGATCGAAAGTGACAGTAAAGACATTTATAATGTTACAAAAGTCTTTTGAACTTCCTATTCATCAAAGAATCCTAAAAAAAAAAAAAAAAAAACTTTACAACTGACAGACCAACAACTGTTTCAACATTGATAATAATAATAAATGTTTCTTGAGCATCAAATCCTCATATTATACTGATTTGTGAAGGATCATTTGACACTGAAGACACTGACACTGGTGATGCTGAAAATTCAGCTTTGATCACAGGAATAAATTACACTTTACTATATATTCACACAGAAAACAGTTGATTTACACTGGAATAATATTTATTACTATAACTGATTTTTGTTGTATTTTTAATCAAATAAGCGCAGCCATGGTTAGCAGAAGAGAATTATTTTAAAAGTATTTAAAATCGTACCGACCCCAAACTTTTGAACGGTAGTGTATATATTATTTAAAATGACTTAACCAACCTGACTGCTTTAGATTACACATTCATTCATTCAACAACACAAAGAAAAAAAAAGAAAAGAGAAATAAGTAAAAGAAAGACCAATACATAAAACATAAAATTGAGTCAGTCCACAATAAAAACCTGACCTTATTACACACACACACACACACAAAAAGAGAACAAACTAATAGTCATTATAGCTTTTCTATATTAGTACAAAGCTGAATAACAGACACATCGTTTTTTATTTCTTTGAAAGCTGTAGAAAATACTGTATTATTGCTGGAAAATTTACATTTGTGTGCATGAAGTTTCATTAATATTTCATTTACATCGAGTAATTATTAAAGTCAGCATGAAACAGAAGTTGTGATAGTCTTTTCTTCCCTATCGTGGCGTTTATCCGGGTGAAACGGCTTTTTGAAAGGTGGACACTTGATTGGATGGTTGTGGTTTGCTATTGGTGGATCTCATGTGAGTGACAGGTTGCCCCGCCCTCGCCATAAGAGAAGAGAAACTGCAAGAGGAAGGGGAGGTTATTTTTATTCAAGATTAAAAAGTACATGGATTCCGATATTCCGGTTTTCATGCCTCAACCATATGTGGAAATATGAATCGGATACAAGTATTTGCCTCTGCCATGCAAGCGTACAGAGCGGATAATCCCGTCAATGTGAGTCATACGTCATTGAAAAAACAACGGTGGCAAATGACGTCTAGCAATGTGCTAATTATTGCTAGCAATGTGTTAAAACATGCTAATTCATGTTAGCAACATGTTAATTAATCCTAGCAATGTGCTAAACATGATAGGCTAATTAATGCTAACGTTAAAATCTATCGATCGATCTATCGATCTATCGATCTATCTATCTATCTATCTATCTATCTATCTATCTATCTATCTATCTATCTATCTATCTATCGATCGATCTATCTATCTATCTATCTATCTATCTATCTATCTATCTATCTATCTATCTATCTATCTATCTATCTATCTATCTATCTATCTATCTATCTATCTATCTATCTCTGATAGACTGTATTGCCTTCAAAACATTAAAACGTTAAACTTTAAACTTCGAAGTACTTCGACTGAAAACCTTCAAACTTCAAGCTTCTAAAACTTTTTAAAACTTTCTGGTCCGGCTTTTTTATCTAGTTAACTGTTATTACTAGAACATGTAACAATAAGTCACCTTAAAATAAAGTGTTACCATGTTTTTTCGTTACTCAATGTTTTTTTTAAACGTTTCTACTTGTTTCAGAACGTTCAGAGAACATTCAAAAGTAACATTCCCATAATATTTGAAGAATGATAAAAATGGAATGTTCACATTAAGAACGTTTTTCAAACATTTAAAAAACTGGACATTTTGAACCTTCAGGGAACATTCAGAAAAAACATTATTAAGGGAATCTTTGCTAAACGTTCTTAGAATAGATTATTGTTAGATGGGTGGTTGGACAAATATATAGTCCCGCCCTAAATTCGTGCCATTGGTTGAGTCAACATTGCCTTGTCAGTAAGTAGGAACCATATTGGTTGAAATTATGAATATATATCCTAAAATTTCCTGCAACATTCCATTACTGCATCTGAGAAGTGATAGTTTCAGATTCAAGAATTATTTTTCTCTCTCTGACACACACACACACACACACACACACTCTCTCTCTCACACACACACACACACACACACACACACACACACACACACACACACACACGACAGGTTCTCATGACGCCTGCGCTGACCTCTGCCCTCCAAAGGTCAGGTGTCATTTCCAGCTTCCCATTACTGACCAGTTGTGATGTCATCAAACACACCATCGCCACGGTGATGGTCCGTCGTGAGCAACCTCTCACTAACACGGATTAGTCACCGTCCACACACTCTGGCTGTCAATCAAATGATGTGCTCACAAACGGCCATCTTTCCTACGTGACATGAAATGAGAAATGATCCCATAGTTGCATCTTCATGTCTTTATATACACTAGCGTTACATTTTTTAAACGGTTTTCTATTTGATGAACAAATATCAAAAAGAACAGCATTTATTTGAAATAGAAACTCTTTGTTGCATTATACATTTTGATCCATTTAATTAATCCTTGCTGACTAAAAAACCTTACAGTTCCCAAAACTTTGAATAGTAGTGTATGTCCTAACTTTATAACGTCGTAAAAATGAAAGTTCATCTTTCAAAGCTTGTGATTCAAGAACATGCTCGAGTGTTAGTGTGTGTTTATGTGAGGTTCATGATGCTGAACGGTTACAGACCAACAGAATCATCAGACTTCCTGTTTAAGGGTCAGCTGGACAGGAAGCAGGAAGGAAGTTAATAAGGAGGGGCATGATGATGTGTGTATTTGAGTGCCTAATTATGCGTTAAATATGGGAGTGTCATCATAATCAAGGAAAAATGATGCATGGAAACGTGCGACAAGTCATTAAGTCCCGTGCAAAAATCAGGACATTTTGTTTATTAGAAGTTTCTGCTTTGTGTAAATATCAATGCTGTCTCAAGTTCTGTTTTCATTTGCCCCTCAGGTGAACACTGCTGATCATATTGCACTTATGAAATGTACAGTACAATTAAAGTACAAAAAAGTAAAGAAGGCTATACAAATTTATGAAAAATAATTGTTATTAATTTTTTAATAATTGTATCGTGAACTACAACTGAATTTATTAAGAATGGTTGTCGGTAATTGAAATAAAGCTGAAATAAAAACATAAATATTAGATGGGAAAAATAAACGTAAAAAACTTGAAAAGAAATTAGAAATGCTGCCTTGGCAACTGAGTGAAACTAAGTTAACGTTGAAGTGCTAAAATTAAACCAAAATAAGAAATATTTAATGCTATATTAAAAAAAAAAAAAAAAACACTAACAAAACAAACAAACAAAAAATAAATAAATAAAAGCTAATTAAAATATTACTAGAATAGTATATAAATAATAAAATAGTTGTAATACAGTATAGAATATCAAGATATAAAATGATTGTGGAAGAATTTGAAGTTCATAATAAATAAATAAATATTGAGAAACTCTAGAGGAGACAGAAGGGAGATTACTGTACTTCTCTCAGATATTAAATCTCATGTGTGATATGTCTGTCCTGCGGGAACACTGAGTGGCAGCGGTGACGGAACTGTCTGGGAGTGATTCTGGAATGTTCTTAATGAAATATGGAATGTGTGCAGGTTGAAAGTAAATTGGACTGGACGAGGGTTTAACCTCCCGCTGCGACGCCGGCTTACGGACACAGTCTCGGTTATATGAGACGGCTTTATTCCGCTTTAGATGTCTGCTTTTCTTCTTCAGAGTTTTCCAGCGGTTCATTACAACAAATGGAACAAAATTCCCCTAATTAAAGATGTCGGGTTTACATGTTTTATGGGGACTTTCCATAGATGTACCGGTAATGGTTTTTATACTGTACAAACTGTATATTCTCTCCCCTTACACTAACCCTAGCCCTAAACCTGCCCATCACACAAAACATTCTGCATTTTTACATAAAAAAAATATATATATATATATATTTAAAAAACATAATTTAGTGTGATTTATAAGATGTTTCCTCATAAAAAAAATAAAAAATAAAAAGTCTACACACACACACACACACACACACACACACACACACACACACACACACACACACACACACACACACACACACACACACACACACACACACAGGAAATGGTCTTCTCAGTAGGGCAGCATTTTAATTGGCTGTTGTTGGATTCTTCATGGATGTTTAACTGTCTTTGCTCTTATTCTTAAGAGCATGTTCGTTTGTTCACACACACACACAAAACCAAGCCGAATGCTTTATATTAACATCTGTGTTATGAGACAATGAACCCTCTCTGTTAATAAAATCTGTGGTAAGTGTCAAACAATGTTGTTGAAACAACTGGTTTGTAACATGCATTGCTTAATGTTTTTGAGGGTCTGAACGGATGAAGCCCACCCAAAAGTGATGGAGAGTCACACACACACACACACACACACACACACACACTGTGACTTCTATTGTTTGTGGTTATCCAGAGCAGCTAATCCTCACGGGATCAAACCATTCAAGAACAGAGCGAGAGAAGAGAACAACTGCAGAGCTACACGCCATACAACCACAGAAAGAGACTTTTGTTCATAATAACGTAAAATTCTTGTTAATGTAATCTTAAAAAAAAAAGAAAAAGAAAAAAAAAGAGATGTATTTCTACACAATACTAGCTAACTAGAGCATGGCAGCTGTGCATCTAACCAGTTATTACATTCCATCCGAGCAGCTTAGTGGAAAACCAGCAACCCGCATCACTGTTATTACTGCTCGTCATAAGCACAATCTTAGAAGAAAACGTTCTATATGGAACCTTAAAGGGTTCCATCAAGTGTTTCATATATATAGAACCTTTTAGGGGTTCCAATCATGGGATCATTTTATGGACATAGTTTTAATCGAATTAATTTTGTTTTAATTCATTTCATTTGAATCAAATTTAAATAATTAAACAGCTTGTAAACATACCTTTTCGTTAAAAAATTATAAAAAACTCGTTAAATATGAAAGTACTATGTAATAATTTAAGACATTTCTGTATATATATATTATCCTAACTCCACTGAAGAGTTAGGAACAGTCCAAGTATTCAATTTATCAGATTTACAGAAGTAAATGTAGTACTAAAGGACACAATGTCAGAACGTGAGAGGAAAAAAAAAGGAAACGGGGCAAAGAAGATAAACAGTTGACTCATGCTTTGATAACCTATCATGGGATCATTTTATGGACATAGTTTTAATTAATTAATTTTGTTTTAATTCATTTAATTTTAATCAAATTTGATTAATTAAACAGCTCGTAAACATACCTTATCATTAAAAAGTATCTCGTTAAACATGAAAGTAGTATGCAATAATTTAAGACATTTCTGTATATATATATATATATATATATATATATATATATAGAACTCCACTGAAGCTTTTTTTCTTCTAAGAGTGTAGAGTTAGGAACAGTCCAAGTATTAAATTTGTCAGATTTACAGTAGTACTAAAGGACACAATGTCAAAACGTGAGAGGAAAGAAAAGGAAACGGGGCAAAGATGATAAACAGTTGACTCATGCTTTGATAATAACCCCATGATACATACCGGTAAACACATCCACCCAGTCATTAGGGGAGAGGACTCTCGCTCTGTACAGTGGAGGGTCTAGTCCTGTCCCGCCAGCAACCAACACTTCAAACGCATAGTTCACCCAAAAATAAAATTCTCATCATTTACTCACCCTCATGACTTTATTTCTGCAGCGTTTAGCAGGATGTGTGGAGAACAGCAGTGCGGTAGACATTGATGGTATCTGGAGATTTACACTGTTTAGCTGAAAAAAGAGACACAAAAAGCAGCTTTAAAAACCTTAGTTAACATGAACAATACTTCTACAGCATTAATCTTAGTTCATTTATAAAAAATACATTTTTGAATTCAAGTTTTATTAAATTAGTTAATGCCCTTTGACCTAACATGAACAGAAAATGTAATTTTATTAAATATTAACATTGGTAAATGTTGAAAAATATATTGCTCACTATATTTTTGTTAATACATTAACTAATGTTAACAAATGAGACATTTAGCAACATAAAAGCATTAACAAATATTTATGTAAACTTTTCAGTGCATGTTAATCCAAAGAAAATGTGTTAAAAATGTAATAAGCACCTGTTGGAGGGACTTTTCTCCATCCAATACATTTCACATGGATAACATTCCCCTTCACAGAACATCTGTTACTCAAAAACATCATGGAAGTAAATCATCTTGCAAAGTTATGTTGACCTTAAAAAAAAAAGAAGCTTCAAAAAGATTTTGTTTCGACTGTCGTAAAACTATTTAAAAATACTAATCAAACAAACTTTTAATCAATAATTCTAGAAACCATCGTTGAATTGGCAGTCAATGAATTGAACACAACATCAGAAGATTATAAAAATTATTTATTTAAATTCATATGTAACATGCACAGATACATAAAGACAGGACACACACACAAAAAAAAAACCCTAAAAGCACACACATTAATCAGGCCTGTACAGTCAAACAGAAGGTCTGGCACCACATGACCAAAACATCAGCTGATCGCTGGGGTGAAGGATGAAGGTCTGTGAAGGTATTTGGCACCAAACTGGCTGAGAACACGGTAAAACTCACGTTTACTCAAGGGATGTGAAATTCCACTTGTGGAGCAACTGTGTGTGTGGATGCAAAGCACGCATATGTGTGTCCAGAGTGTCTGTGGGCAGTTTGGGAATCATTCCCAGCATGCAGTGGGCCTTTATGACAACAGGGTGATGAGGGCATCCAGAAACTTCCCTCTGTCCTCCATCTTTAGCTCTATAACTGCAGAGAGAGAGAGAGAGAGAGAGAGAGAGAGAGAGAGAGAGAGAGAGAGAGAGAGAGAGAGAGAGAGAGAGAGAGAGAGAGAGAGAGAGAAAGAAATGCAAAAGTTCAACTTTTGTCTATCTTGAGCCAAACGGTCTAGGATTTATGAGCAAAGTAGTACTTTTGGTTGCTGTAGCGCCACCTATTGGTCAATCGGGGTCATTCTCTGATAGGTTCTCCCCAAATTGAGGCCTACCATCTGGCCAGGTTTCAAGTCTCTAGCACTTACGGTTTGGTCAGTTTTACAAATAATTACAATTACAATAGACAGCACTTTGTGCTTGAACCCCTAATAAGGCCCCAAGAGAGATTCACATACCCTGTTGTGGTATGTTGATAAATGTACATGTGATGTGTGTGTGTGTGTTTTGGGGTCTAGCAGAACTGAAGGCATTTGGCACCAAACTGACAGAAATGATGGGAAAACTGTATGAATATAACGGATCAGTTAGACCGTTGTGCAGCTCATGTGTATGTCAAATAACTTGAGTGTAGGGCTGTGCGGAAAAAAATCGTAACTGATCGATTTCGGTTTCCAACGATTATGAAAACAAGATAAACGAGGTAAAACGATTATTGTGCGGTTATTATAAGTAAGTGTTTTAAAATGCAGTCTACTGTTGCTAAACTGCAGGACATGTTTGAGATTAAACAGTGTTAAAAGCTCATCAAGCCACAAAAGAGACACTGTTCCCCAGGCGGCTTTCTGTGTGCGCTGCGAGGCGGAGCTGAACGCGGATAAGCAAATGGTCTTCGGATAGTTGCTCAAATGCGTACACAAAAATTTCAAAATGACTTTTTGGAGAGTATTCACATAAACACGGTGAGTAAACGTACACAGTTGAGAAAGAAAACGCTTGTGTAACAGTGTATCGGATCCGTGCATTAGCTCTTAAAGGGACAGCAGCCTAATAAACCTGCTGCAGTCTGTCATTAATCATAATCAAACAACAAATGACAAAGGAAAATCACTCACTGATCTTGACTGAATACCATAAGTAGCTTTTAAAAAGGATTAATCTATATTTAATGTACAGTAAGACTATGCAGTGTTATTATTTTACATTTTATTATTCAATATGAACACCACTGTTAGTACAAAACTTAACACTTTTTTTTTTTTGTATTTTCATTCTGTTGGATTTATTTGACCGTTTGGTTTGTAATTCGTTCCTTTGTTCTTATTGTTTTCTGACTGTTTACCTTTTTCTTACATTGGTTAACATTGTATTAGTTTTTGCTGAAGTATCAATATTTGTGAAATTCCACTGATATTTTAAAATTACTTATCGTGTAATAAGACTTATCATATCGCCCACGAATAATCGTGCTAAATAATCATTTACATTTACATTTATTCATTTAGCTGACGCTTTTATCCAAAGCGACTTACAATTGCTATATATGTCAGAGGTCGCACGCCTCTGGAGCAACTAGGGGTTAAGTGTCTTGCTCAGGGACACATTGGTGTCTCACAGTGGATTCGAACCCGGGTCTCTCACACCAAAGGCATGTGTCTTATCCACTGCGCCATCACCACCCCTGATCATGATTTCAATATTGACCAAAAATAATTGTGATTATGATTTTTGCCAGAATCAAGCTGCCCTACTTGAGTGTTAATATTACATGATTAATGCAACCTGTTCTGACAACAAAAAAACATCCTTAAATCTTCCATGTAAAATTACCATAATTAATTCAACATTTGGCTTTGAAGTTAAAGGGACACTATGCAGCTTTTTTAGCTTAACTGAACAGCTTCAGAGTTATTGAAATGGTTATATAACTTATTTCGGGTTGAATGGTGGGCGTCTCGACCCCCCCTGGTGCCTGTGAGCGAAAAAATCTGACTTGCAACTTCGGTGCGGCGGGTCCGTCTATACTAATATAGACGGATCTAGTATAAACTATACTACTAGACTAGTACCGATTAGAACCCAGAACCTCTGACACACTTGGCAAAAGTTCTGCTTCTGGACCATTACAATTGTCGGATCTATGCATTTAATCACGTGAAAATTCTCACCACTAACAACATATATTATATCTCATTAAACGAGAAATTAAACACAATGTACTATTGTATACTATGTAACAGGCCATGTCACGCTCTGAGTGAGTGGTATTTACGACAGTAACGTTAAATTCAAGTACTCCACAGTAACTCTAGGGGTCGCTGTTTGACAAAAACAGGATTTCTGCATAATGCCCCTTTAAGCTCCAGAACTCAAGTAAACACTGGTGTCCTGCAGTGTGACATGATGTGCTCCATTTTTTTATATCAAATAATTGATAAATGAATGAAAATGATAAATTCTAATATTTACTACTTTCATGAGTTTGCATCATTGCAAATTCAGATCCAGAACAGCAAAGAGACGTCACAGAAACCCTGGGCTGCTCTGCCCTCTAGTGGTTGACATGAGCTGTGTGAGATCATGTCCCATGATGCCGTGGTGCAGTGACTGACCTGAAGTGTCGAAATGATCGTGTAGAGTTCTGGAGCTGGTGCTCTCAGCTGCCTTTTCAAACGCCCGGCCAAAGAAACTTGAGGGAAAAGAAAAACGCTGATGTAATTTTTGATTGGAGTTTTAGCATGTTTCAGAGAAGAAAAGGGAGCGAATGTGAGTCTCTGTTTAAAA
Source organism: Rhinichthys osculus (assembly GCA_029959095.1). Classification (NCBI taxonomy): domain Eukaryota; kingdom Metazoa; phylum Chordata; class Actinopteri; order Cypriniformes; family Leuciscidae; genus Rhinichthys; species Rhinichthys osculus. Next base: position 4,141,177 of record JARWKJ010000017.1, read on the forward strand.
GCATGAACAAACTCACTTTTTCTTGTCAGAGGTGTCTGATTCTGGTGGAATTCCCAGGACGATCACAGTCCCCTTCTCCACATCCAGCGGGGCGGCCATTATCAACGGCAGTATCTTACAGCGTTTGTTCCTCGTCTAAAGAAAACATCCTCATGAGAACAGCCATGTCCTATCATCACATGTGCTGAACTCCAACATTTCTCTGGCTTAGCAGCTTAATGTGACTGCCGACAAACTCCACAGACACATCAACTGACTTTCATTCAGTGTTTTTTGCACACGTGCACTTACGGAGCAGACGAACGCTTTGAGCAGATATTTGCAGAGGAGTGTCAGAGCCAGAGGTTTAGAAAACAGCCTCACATCTGGTGTTCCCTACAAACACAAGACACACTTCAACAACTTGTTTTCAACACAATATAATAAACTACTGTCATTATTCACCCTCATATCACTCCAAACGTGTCAACATGAGAATGGGGGGGAGGTTTTTTTGTGTATATTTTATGTATACTATTACTCTTTGTATATATAATGTGAGACTTTCATTTGATCTGTTTTGTATATGTATAAAACCTGGTATAAATAAAATGTATATACGGTTGGGGTTGACACGAGAATTGGGCAGAGTCGAGGATTAGATAAATATAATTTTTTTATTTGACTGAATTTAAAAAATATATATTACCTAGGGCTGGGCAACGATTAATCGCATCCAAAATAAAAGTTTGTGTTTACATAATATATGTGTGCGTAGTTTGTATAATTATTTCGTATATATAAATACACACACATGCATGTATCTATTTAAGAAAAATGTGTTATTAATATATCAAATATTTATATTTATATATAATATTAATTATCTATAAATATATATAAAGTATATACATGCAAATAGTTCTTAAATATATACATGCATGTGTGTGTATTTATATATACAAAATAATTATACACACTACACACACATATATTATGTAAACAAACTTTTATTTTGGATGCGATTAATCACGATTAATCGTTGCCCAGCTCTACTACATGAATAACACTATTGTACTATAAAATCAAGTATATAATAATAATAATGTTATTGAAATCAAATCAATATAGTAATAATGCTATTAATTGTACTATAGAAATGAGTATTTAATAATCAATGTTTATTTTATTAAATTATAAAAAAAACAATAAATATTACTCAAATAATAATACAACTGTACTATAAAATAGAGTATTTAATAGTTATTTTTTATTTTATAGTAATAATACTTTTGTACAATAAAAATTGAGAGAAAGAGGACATGGAGAAGGTTACAAATGACCCAAAAACCACAGCACAAACCCAGCTGCTTCGAGACACTAGCTACTTTTACATAAATACCTTTTGTTTTAATTGGAATTAATTCATTCCGATTGATAAATCCGAATGTAGTGTTTACATGAATGTTAAAAAAAGTGATCGGGTTGATGTGCACAGTTATGTCACAAGCTTCCACACACTGCACGAATATACTGCGTTTCCCGCTGTTTGCACACACTAACCATAATCCTACATTGATTCTTTTCTTTGTTTTATTGAGCAGACTTAATATTGATCTATTCTGGGTCCTGATAAGGAGAGGACGAGCACATGAAGCTTTGTGCCGTGCTGCTTATATTCATCAAGCAGTAAAAACACCCCTTCACACACCCAAACAAGGTGTGCGTGGATGAGTGTCCGATGTAAAGGACTGCTGGGACGACACTGCGGCGCTTCACTGACGGTGAGTGGAAGGAGAAGTTTAGTATGACACGACTATAATCAACAACAACAGCTCGTTCCGTGCGTCATAGGTCATTTCTGTCATTGCATATACTCAGTACTTTCCAGTTTCAGTTTTCAATCCAATCAAGTGTTTACATGACTTCTCGATTGGATCACAAAAGGTTTAGACCAATGAAAGCTGCTCATTTAAAAGAGCAGTGACACACTTCAAGCACGGACAATAGACTAAATCACTGAGAAACTGCTACACTTCATAATGGTAAAGTTGAAGACATTAGATTTGTTCCACACCTCCAGTAAATGGCAGTAGAGGAAAGGCCCCTGTGAGAGTATGAGGTTCGTGCAGATGCAGCTCGCCACCGTCTGCTGAATGGCCTTCAGTTTCCTCTTGGCCAGATCAATGCCTAAATGCAACCGCTCCAGATTACTCCTACAGAGACACAGACAAAGACAAGAGGAGTTATTAAGGAAATCTGTCCTTGAGAAACTACACAGACACATTACAATATCTATGAAACTGTTAAAGAGACGGCCCAGCCTCTTTATACCAGTGTTATTTTAGCATCATTGAGATACTAATACAGCTTTTTTTTATTTTATATTCTGAATTAGATTTTACTTTTGTATTTTCTGTATTTGCACTTTTTGAAGTTTTGCTTCGTTTTACATAATAGTATTTTTTTTTTTATGTGTTTATGTAGTTTTACATTTTTATTTCAGTTCTAGTTTATTTTTAGCCTCGTGAGACCATCCTGATCTCGCGAGCTTTCAAGGTTTCACTCGCAGATCAGTCTGGATACTTTCCGTTAAAGAAAATTTGGGAGCAGTTCACCAAACGAACATCCAATCAGCGTTGGCTTTGAGGCGGGTTGAGGTGTGACGCAACGAGAAGCGCGACAGTTCAGTCTAAAGAACATGTCGGCTTCAGCGGATGAAACTAGCATCAGCGTGGCTATCGAGCAAGTTTTATCGGAATTACAGAGTATTTCTTCACTGAAAGAAGAGCAAAACACTGCTCTGGAGGCTTTTCTCAGAGGAAAAGATACGCTCTGTTAGTACGTCATATACTTCGTTGATCTGATTGGTTGATTTGGCCCGTCTATCACCAACATAGGCCAATCAGCTAACCAGTATTTTCGCCCCTTACCAAAACTACTTCAACGGAAGGTTTCCAGATGGATATGCGGAGCAAATCCATCCGGCGGAGTCAGGTTAGTTTATTTTAGTACATAAAGTCAAACTAAATAAAACTAGTAATGTTGCTTTAGCAACTAGTTTAAATTTAATTTTATTTCAGTTAATTTATTATTTTATGCAACATTTTTTTTATCTATTTATTAACTTTGTGTCACTTCCAACTGTGCAATATTACCTCTATTTATTCGCATATTTATTTGTATATTTGTGTTTATAGAATGTCTGTTTACAAAAGGTTGGTTATTGGGTAAATACAGTTGGTTTATTATTATTATCATCATTATTATTAATATTGTAATTAATTTTACTCTATTTTACGATGGCCGAGAGGTGCAAAACAAATCACAATTATAAAAACAAAATAACAAATCCAAAAACAAAACAACAAATCAGAAAACACAACCACAATTCAGAAAACACAACCACAATTCAGAAAACACAACCACAATTCAGAAAACACAACCACAATTCAGAAAACACAACCACAATTCAGAAAACACAACCACAATTCAGAAAACACAACCACAATTCATTAAAAACGGAAAAGGTAGGTATATTTTGAGAATGGCATACTTGTCGCTGATTGGACGAGACACCTGTCAATCAAGCCAGAACCGGAATCAAGCGATAACTGGAAGTACCGAGGGTAGAAAAGCGATTTGTTTTTGGTATTTTAATCAAATAAACTGTCAAATCATGTGTACATATTTTTCCAGTACCGCATGAGCGGATATTAAAATTAATTTTAATATCAACTATCTAAAAAGTGTGCATCATGCCTGACATCTATTCTACATCATGAACAATTTTACAGATGGTTTTATGACTGCAAGTCATTCAAATGCTATTGAAGTTAGAAACGTGTGTACCAATGTCGTATGTAACTTTAGAGACGGTCACGGTCCCTAAATGTACGAATATCTAGGCCAGCTTATGCCAGTAACGTAGCCTATACTTCACAGGGAAATCACTTAGCGTAAAACTTTGCGTTTTACGTTCATATTCTGGTCCATCTGCATTGAGTTACTTTAAGTGTCCTGACCGCAGGGTGATCAATCCTGGACAATGACGTATTGAGGCAATCCCCAATTCTGCAGCACAGCGCCGATATATAAAGTTAAGGACACTAAACAACCGAGAGAAATATATGTCTACTACTTCAGATTTAACGTTTGATCTGTACAGCAGCATCGGGGAATAACATTATAATCTCGTTCACGGTAGAGAAAGCTGCATGTACAAAAGTAACCGTGAAGATTTCAATGTAAAAACCAATTTTTTTTACAGTCTATGGTAAAAACCAATCGCTTTTCTACCCTCGGTACTTCCAGTAATCGCTTGATTCCGGTTCTGGCTTGATTGACAGGTGTCTCGTCCAATCAGCGACAAGTATGCCATTCTCAAAATATACCTACCTTTTCCGTTTTGAATGAATTGTTGTTGTGTTTTCTGAATTGTTGTTGTGTTTTTTGAATTGTTATTTTGTTTTCTGAATTGTTATTTTGTTTTCTGAATTGTTGTTGTGTTTTCTGAATTGTTATTTTGTTTTCTAAATTGTTGTTGTGTTTTCTGAATTGTTATTTTGTTTTCTGAATTGTTGTTGTGTTTTCTGAATTGTTATTTTGTTTTCTAAATTGTTGTTGTGTTTTCTGAATTGTTATTTTGTTTTCTGAATTGTTATTTTGTTTTCTGAATTGTTATTTTGTTTTCTGAATTGTTATTTTGTTTTCTGAATTGTTGTTGTGTTTTCTGAATTGTTATTTTGTTTTCTAAATTGTTGTTGTGGTTTCTGAATTGTTATTTTGTTTTCTGAATTGTTATTTTGTTTTCTGAATTGTCGTTGTGTTTTCTGAATTGTTATTTTGTTTTCTGAATTGTTATTTTGTTTTCTGAATTGTAATTTGTTTTGCACCTCTCGGCCACCGTACTATTCTATTCTTATATTTTGTATCTTATTGGAGCTGCTGTAACAATGGAATTTCCCCAGTGTGGGATTAATAAAGTTAATCAAATCAAATCAAAATATAGTTAAATATAATAGCCCTGCTTTATACCTGGACAGACAGTCCAGAGCTTTGATGAAGTTGTCCGCTGGCGTTTCATCCTTCTCCACGTTCTCCAGCAAGGCGGCCGCAGCGTGAACCACATCACTGGCCAGGAACCGGTTCTTAAAGCCAAAGTGTACACCGAACGTCTGAACACGGATGTCTTTCATCCTGAGGTGGAAAAAACAAAGCAAACCATTAAACATGCGACAGATACAGATTACAACAAGCACAATCTTTCATTTGACTCTCTCTCACCCAAATTTATTGGCCGATTCCTCGATGACTTCACGCAGGTTCTCTTTAATCGCCATATCCATTGACTTAAACTTCTGCCGCACCTGCTTGAGTGGGAGACTGAGGGAAAAACAATCATTAAAAGGATATTTTCAACTAAAGTCTGAATCACATGTATACAATGTATTCTATATTAATGCAATCTATTTACACATATCACAGTTAATCAACTTGCTCAATAAACCATACATAATATCAATAAAAAATATATTTATCATATTTCTACTGCTGGCATTTAAAACATGTTTAAGCAGGGGGAAAACACACCATAAATGTGATCAAATTACTGTAAAGCATGGCTTCTTTTGGGTCATTTCTTTAGCAAAAACTTAAAGATTATGTCCATTATTAACATTAACCAAAGTGTTTTCTTGTCCATTAAAGGGTTAGTTCACCCAAAAATGAAAATGATGTCATTAATGACTCACCCTCATGTCGTTCCAAGCCCGTAAGACCTCCGTTCATCTTCAGAACACAGTTTAAGATATTTTAGATTTAGTCCGAGAGCTTTCTGTCCCTCCATTGTAAATGTATGTACGGTATACTGTCCTTGTCCAGAAAGGAAATAAAGACATCATCAAAGTAGTCCATGTGACATCAGTGGGTTAGTTAGAGTGTTTTGAAGCATCGAAAATACATTTTGGTCCAAAAATATCAAAAACTAGGACTTTATTCAGCATTGTATTGTCTTCCGGTTCTGTTGTGGATCCGCGTTCAGTGCCGCTGCTGACGTAAGACGCTGCTGACGTGTGTCTGGTGTGTGTGTGTGTATTCTGGTTCTGTTGTGGATCCGCATTCAGTGCCGCCGCTGACGTAAGACGCTGCTGACGTGTGTCTGGTGCGTGTGTGTGTGTGTGTGTGTGTGTGTGACGTAAGACGCTGCTGACGTGTGTCTGGTGCGTGTGTGTGTGTGTGTGTGTGTGTGACGTAAGACGCTGCTGACGTGTGTCTGGTGCGTCCGTGTATTCGGGTTCAAATAAATATGGCTGGGCAAAAAAATGCAAGTCTTCCTCTGTGTGGAAATCCTTAGACATGTTTGTGAAGATTGTTTTGTTTCCAGCGTGCGTCTCCCTCAGACTGTAAACGAAGCTCGGGCGCACCAGACACACACACACACACACACACACACACGTCAGCAGCGTCTTACGTCAGCGGCGGCACTGAACGCGGATCCACAACAGAACCAGAATACACACACACACACACACACACACACACACCAGACACACGTCAGCAGCGTCTTACGTCAGCAGCGGCACTGAACGCGGATCCACAACAGAACCAGAATACACACACACACACACCAGACACACGTCAGCAGCATCTTACGTCAGCAGCGGCACTGAACGCGGATCCGCAACAGAACCGGAACACACACACACACACACACACACACACACCAGACACACGTCAGCAGCGTCTTACGTCAGCAGCGGCACTGAACGCGGATCCGCAACAGAACCAGAATACACACACACACACACACACACCAGACACACGTCAGCAGCGTCTTACGTCAGCAGTGGCACTGAACGCGGATCCACAACAGAACCAGAATACACACACACACCAGACACACGTCAGCAGCGTCTTACGTCAGCAGTGGCACTGACCGCGGATCCGCAACAGAACCAGAATACACACACACACACACACACACCAGACACACGTCAGCAGCGTCTTACGTCAGCAGCGGCACTGAACGCGGATCCACAACAGAACCAGAACACACACACACACACACACACCAGACACACGTCAGCAGCGTCTTACGTCAGCGGCGTCACTGAACGCGGATCCACAACATAACCGGAAGACAATACAATGCTGAATCAAGTCCTAGTTTTTGTTATTTGTGGACCAAAATGTATTTTCGATGCGTCAAAACATTGTAACTAACCCACTGATGTCACATGGACTACTTTGATGATGTCTTTATTTCCTTTCTGGACAAGGACAGTATACCGTACATACATTTTCAATGGAGGGACAGAAAGCTCTCGGACTAAATCTAAAATATCTTAAACTGTGTTCTGAAGATGAACGGAGGTCTTACGGGCTTGGAACGACATGAGGGAGAGTCATTAATGACATCATTTTCATTTTTGGGTGAACTAACCCTTTAAGAGCTGGAAGAATAAGGCCCGTCCACTCACCCCATGTCAGCCAGGAACTCTTGGAGTTTCTTCTGTCCATTGATGGACCAGAGTTTAAAGCTGCAGGAGGTGTAGCAGGAGTTACAGATGCTCTCGTACAGAGACCAGTGCTGATACAACACCAACCTCAGACTGACACACGGGGTCAAGGGTCAAACACACTCATTACACACACAGTTCTTCATCACGCATGTTCAAAATGACATTCCACTTACAATTTGGGAAAGATAGCAGCATGCATTATTGTGCACATTATTTCTATGTATGAAACACCTTCATTTGCGAGAGCACACCATAATGCAAAAGACATTTTTATACAAAATTAGATGCAAAAGAACCCTATTAATTCCCAAGATAACTAGATTCACTGAAATTAAACATGCACCGTAATGAGGTCATTAAACAGCACAATAGTATGCAGTAAGCAATGCACTGGTATTTATTTAGTTTTGAACATCACACATCCAAACATAATTTCACATCATGCTGAGAAGGATACTCATATTCAAAGGAGATCCTCATGCAGTCGATGGACAGCGAGTTTTCCTCATCCTCATTTCTATGGTTGTGTCGGGACACGTGGCGCTGTAGGGTGGCGATGTCTGTCACATATTTCATACTGTATGACGAAGACACACAGGTTACTTTGAAACACTGCTTCAGAAGTCATGAGATGTTTTGCAGAGGTTGATCATGGCGATACGAGAAAAGAGTGAGATTCTTACTGTGGGATTTTATCATGGACCCACTGATCTGTCAGTCCAATGACACTCCACCTGCCAATCAAGGAGTCAGTTTTCAGTTCGCAGAACACATCTACGGCCCTACTGCGACTTCTTAGAGGTAATATTAAATAGGAAGCTCACCACAGCATGTCTTTGGTGTCTTTAGACATGACCCAGGCCAGCTCAAACATCACCAACGCTGCCTGTAGACAACAGAATCAACATTCACACACTACAGCCAACAAATATTGAGCAAATTGCATATTCACGAAGTAGTAGAACTGAGCAAATCATTGAGTATTTAATTATGGCATTTAACCATTTACAAATATTTAATGACTGAATGCTACACGTTCACATTATAGACTTCAATCAGATCCTTTTGAAATATAAAATTCACATTAGGCCGTATCCTGTTTTCAACCTAAAATTGATGCAATGATTCATAAAAGTTCCACATAGCACTTTATTTGCTTTATTGTTATATTAGTGCTGAATGTTGTCAAAAGCCATTTCATCCAGCTTTATTAACCATCTAAAAGCCTCATGTAAATCTGTTGAAGTCACAATCACAAATGCATTAAAGCATGAACATGAGCTATAAAATCAGACCATATGAAAACATGATCATAGTTACTCACTGATGTTCCATGGAACTCATACTGCTCGTAGTCAAACAGAATCTCTCTCCTGCAAACACAACACACACACACTAAACAAGGTACTTATCACACAAAAATGTTTCAGCATTGCACATTTTAATTTTGGAGTAATTGTTATGTTTATATTGAATGACCTTCGAGCTTCCCATTCTCGTCTGGCACGCTGTCGTTCTATTCTCCTTTCCAAAGCACCCTGAAGAAGTTAATGCAGACTTTACAAACCTTGAGCATAAAGAATCCATCTACTCATAATATGCATGATATAAATATGAAAACATGCCTCATCATATCGCCTCCGTTTCCCAGAAGGCTCTGCGCTTCCATCGCTTTCATTTCCAGAATCATCGCCGTCTCCTTCTTCGTCCTCATCATCATCACGGAAGATGTCATCATAGGACGGAACACCAAGATCGTCATCTTGCTTTATCAGGAGCTTAATCTATAGCAGTTCAAGTAAATAAATGATTTATTAAATAACTGCATATTTGCAACAGGATGCATCAGAGCTAATAAAGTGCTGGACATTTGTACTTGAGTTTCATTGTAGACGTTGACCACGTCAACAGGTCGGTGTGTATCACAGATGAAGAACACGGAGTCTTCCTCAGGCTGAAGAGTCTCCAGCAGGTCCACATTTGCTCCACAGTTTATCAGGACAAAATACTGGTACTACAAGAAACATACAGATACACAACAATTGCTTATAGATTAGACTCAAAAGCTGAGGACTATTGCCCACATCAGTCTATAGTTGATATATATATATAGTTGCCAAACTAAAATTCGCATTTATGGCAGAGCATAGTGGTACCTGTTCTTTATGCTCCAAAAATGCAGTCCCTAAATCCTGCCATCCTGTCACAGGAACCAGCGTATACTGCACTTGATCACAGTGAAATAGAGCCTGGATGGAAAAACATAGACAAACACTTGGAACAAAAAATGCTGAACACCTTTGAGTAAAAACTGAGTGAAATGTTTCATTTAAAAACCATCTAATTTGCAATCTTTAAACTGTATTGTGTAGAATTTTTTGGGCAGCCCTCTCTCTAGAGCAGGAGTTTTCAAACAAATAATGATATAAAAATAAATTAATCAAATTTTAATAAATACTACCTCTAAAAGTACAGCACTAAAGTGATTTGAAAAACACATTAGTGTAATGTAATAGAAACTAAATATTTTACACATATCTATAATATACATTTCCACAGTATTAACTGGGTCTTTATGCATACAAATACATTTCTGCCTTTTAAATTTTGCACACAGGTGTCTGTGATGTGGGATCTAAAAGATTGAAAATCCCTGCACTCGAGAAACTAAAAAATATATATTTCAGTCAACCATTAGTGTATGAATGAACGATAATATGTACTACAGTATATAAACATCTGCATACCTACACTACATATTAATACTAATATTTTTTTTTACACTATTACATCACAATCTTTGCACATGCGTAGGTTGTTGTAGGTGTCCTGTACAAAGTATCTTGTGTATTGAATATCTGTGTATGTTTTAACGTTTACTGTTTGTTCAATGTTGCTGTTATTGTAGAATATGAATTTATAATGATATGACTAACCTGCAGAACCTTACAGGCACACAAGGCATCAATATCAGGAGACACGAGCAGGGCCACTCTCTGAATATATATATAAAAAAGAGACAAGTCTGAGAAATTCAAAGTAGTTTAAGAATATATTAACTTCAACAATACAGTAACTACAATACACAAGCACAACATATAGAACAGAATAAGTATTATACATGAACATGTACTATATAACATAAAATATTAAAACATCAACAGATAATGGTAGTATTAATAGTGCTTTCAATACTAGCTATTTATATTAACTGTAAATATTAACAGTTTGGGGGTCTTAAATGACTCCATCAACCAAACCCAGACAAAACAGAGTTATTACGCACCTGATTAACGACAACATCATAAAATTCCTTTCGAATATCGGTCACAAACATGTTAAAATATAAGATTATAAAGTTTAAATATATAAAACTATCACTTTTTAGTGATAAACGTTTTACATAGACGTTTTAAAACTGTCCTTGTTTTAAACGCAGGGTTTCCGTGTTTCATCTGTGGCGCCAAATTTGCTTGTTGTGTATTTAGTACGCCCTTTGTAGAAATAACCAATCGAATAACGACTTACAGTGACAGGCAGACACATTAGCCAATGGTGTGCGACAGCGAGCGGCTCTTCTGTCCAATCAAAAACATCCCCTGGCAAGTCAAAACATGGAACAGAAATACGGTAATAGAAAAACGATATGAATCTCTCTCTCTTTTTAAACACATTTGTAAAATCTGTTTATAAGTTATAATAGATTTTTATAATATAGATTTAACAAATGTTATGCATAGGGCGTGACCCAAACTTGAAAGAGAGATGTGATTGGCTAAAGTTCGGTCTGATGGTTTGTTGTTTTGTTGCGTCACGTCCTACTACTTTTAACGCACTTCCCACTGAAAGGAGAGCTGCTGTGTTTCTGTTATTGAGTTGTCATCAGTATTCTTCTCATCATCGCTGAGGTTCTGCTGTCTGGCAGATAAACAGCTAATATGGTCTGTAGTCGATTTTAAGCTACCTTTAAATTTGCCTTTTTAGCATTATGTCTTTTATTGTTCTAAACTGGCTAGCTAATGCTAAGCTAAAAGCAGTAGAAAGCTGCACTGTCACTGTGGCACAAATAATAAGATGTTTGTTTATTATTAAACTGACATTTAAGATTATTCATTTAGCAGGAGATTTTTCCAAAGAGATTTACATGAAAGGAATACTATAACAAACAATACTGAGTCTGACTATGGAGACAAAAAGTGCAGCAATAAAAGTTCCATTATTATTGCTTTTGTTGTAATTTGATCTTAAACCATATATATATATATATATATATATATATATATATATATATAATGTCTAAGTGTGTATATATATATATATATGTTTAAGTATATAAAACCATGCATTCTTCAAGGTTTTTGTATTCAATATAATATATTTCTGTCCTCTTCCTCCATCAGTTCTCCTTCAACATGTTTGAGCCCCATGTGGGCCGGGGTTTCCAGAACCGTTTCTCCGCTCAGTACCGGTGTTATTCGGTGTCCATGCTGCCCGGGCCCAACGACCGCTCAGATGTGGATAAAGGAGGAAAGAGTATGTCATGGTCTATATAATACTGTAAAGATGTTTCCACATGGCTAGAAAAGCTATTCATTTTGTAGATCTTTGGTTGTATTTCACTGAACTAATGCAGATGTCATGTTGTATTTTCAGTAATTATGCCCCCGTCTGCTTTGGACCAGCTGAGTAAGTTACATGCAGCTTATTATGAAATATGAAAAACCTTCCAACTTTACTCTCTCCTGTGTATTGATTTCACATGTGGTTTGTTTTTCAGGCAGACTTAACATCACATATCCCATGCTGTTCAAACTCACCAACAAGAATTCAGACAGAATGACACACTGTGGCGTTCTGGAGTTTGTGGCAGATGAAGGCATCTGTTATCTCCCTCACTGGGTATACAATATACACCGATCGACTGTTACTGGCTCTGATTAGCTTAAGACACGTTATTATTCAAGATATCAAAATGTCCTTGTTGATCATGTTTTATTGTGTTTTCAGATGATGCAGAACTTATTGTTGGAGGAGGGCGGTTTGGTCCAGGTGGAAAGTGTCAATCTCATGGTGGCCACATACTCAAAGTTCCAGCCGCAGAGTCCAGACTTCCTGGATATCACCAATCCTAAAGCTGTGTATGCTAACATAACACACACCTTTTACGCTAAAATGTATTTTTAACATCATAACAGCTAATATCTAGATCTCAATGTGCAATATTTCTTTTTCTTTTTTTTAGATTAGAGAATGCTTTGAGGAATTTCGCCTGTTTGACTACAGGCGATGTGATCGCTATCAATTATAATGAAAAGGTGATTGTCTGTTACTCAGTATAATGATTAATGTGGTAAAAACCCTGATACACTGAACCAGACATTTCTGTCTTCCAGGTCTATGAGTTACGTGTCATGGAGACCAAACCAGACAAGGCTGTGTCCATCATTGAGTGTGATATGAATGTAGGGATGCTTATTTTATTCACAGTTTACATAATATATGAACTCACCTAACCCTACCGACCAAACGTTTGGCGTCAGTAACACTTTGTTTCTGAAATAAATAAATAAATAAATAAATACAAGAAGGATGCATTAAATTGATCAAAAGTGACAGTAAAGACATTTATAATGTTTCAAAAGATTTCCATTTCAAATGCTGTTCTTCTGAATTTTCTATTCATCAAAGAATCCTGAAAAAAATGGTTCACGGTTTCCACAAACATATTAACTGAGTTTTCAACTGATGATAAACAAATGTTTCTTGAGCAGCTAATTAGTGTGGAGTAATGAGGAGTATGTTGATATGTATAGTTATTTTAAATTGTAATAATATTTCACAAAATTGCTGTTTTAACTATTTTTGATCACATAAATGCAGCCTTGGTGAGCAGAAGAGACTTAAACATTATAAAGAATCTTTATATTTACATAATATGTATCTCTAATTACACAATATTTCGTCCATCAGGTGGACTTTGATGCTCCTCTTGGTTACAAAGAACCAGAGAGACACATGCAGCATCCTGAAGAACCAGCAGTATGTTCTGACCATTCATTTCATCACATTATAACTCAGTATTTTGATTAAAATTCACATAAATATCGTTCTTACTAATCCTGTGTTTGTCATTCTGCTGTAGGAAGAGGAAACGGATCCCAGTAACTATGACGTGGACTTTGGCTTCAGAGTAAGTCAAACAATGATTATCATTACTGCACTTTCATGCTCCTTCATATGTTAAGAATTGGTGTCTTTACTTCCTGTTTCTCTCCACAGGCCTTTACAGGTTCTGGGAATCGTCTAGATGGGAAGAAGAAAGGCATTGAGCCCAGTCCAGCACCCCTCGATCCCAGTGACATCAAACGGTACCTGCCTCAGTCGGACCCAGACCACTTCACTCTCACTGCTGAACTGTACATTTTAATATTTGCTGTTTTTTAATTCATACAGAGGAATTCCTAACTACGAGTTCAAAGTCGGAAAGATCACCTTCATCAGAAACGCCAGACAACAGCCACGCAGATTTGACATTGTGAGTGAAATTACAGAGGCAAAAACATTTAGGGTTTAAAGAAATCAACATTTCTGTAGTCTCAGGTTGTCACAAATTTGGTTTACCATAAATTGCCAGCATTAGATGAGGAGCAAGTGGTGTTTTTGCAATCTCTCGTCTTATTTTAATCATATATTTACTTGTCTCCAGGATGACATGGCCACTAACTTCATCGCGTTCTCTGGGGAAGGACAGTCCCTGCGCAAAAAAGGCAGAAAGCCCTGATTACACACATACAATTGACCAGGACACATCAGAAAGTCAACTGCTGTTTGGTTATTTGTGCTGTTTTTGAACTACGATACACTCAACATGGGCAGTTATGTCATGACATGCACCTGGATTTCCATTAGGATCTTCCTCTGTACATTACAACTGTTGTTTTACAAATGATTTGACATTCTGAATCCGCTCTTTTTCATATATTAGTAAACACAAAACAGTGACCAAACACATTTATATGCACAGTACTTCAAATAATTTAAATAAAGATTACCCTGCTATTCATCAGACTTGCTCTTTATTTACTCTAGGATGAGTTGTTTTCTGGTGCTGTTATTGACATTGTTTTACAAAACATGACATTATCTGTTTATATGACTATAGATTGTCTTGTTTATATTAAAGGAATGTACTGTGTTAGTACAACTTGACATGCTGTCAATTACCACAGAAAATAATTTCAACGCACTGTTGAATTGCAAGTATAGCCAAAAAGACAATAAATATTGTTAACATCAATCCAGCATGTTAAAATGGCAAGTTATTAATTGTACAGCTCAAATAACATGTTTTTCTTCTTGTATAAAAACATTAATGTGCTTTTTTTAAATGGCACTTCTATTTTTTAACCTTGTCAAACACCCCATAGATGTAATTATGAGTGTATCACGATACGTTTTAACTTGTATTGAATGCAGATCATTACTTTTAACACAACCATTAAAGATGAATTCACTAAACAAACTTTGAAAGCATTTAATATCAATACAAATTGATGGTTTTATGACATGTTAAAAAGAAAAATGAGTATGGTTCAACTTCAGCAGTGCTTGAGGTATTGTAAACCACAGGCAAAGCTAAAATATATCCATGTGGTTAAGAAGAAATTCTGAAAAGTTACAACGGACCCATCAAAAAGACAACAGAACAAGGCCAGTTAAAAAGTGTCTTTCATTTCATTTGACCAGTGCTGTCAATACACACAGTACTCAGTCAGAATAAAAACAGGTGTTGTCATGACCCATGATGCCACTTGAGCATGCCTTTGTCAGATCAAGCTTCACTCAGCAGCTCAGTTATCAGAGTTGTACTTCCAGATGGCAAACTCTCCGTTGTCACTGCAGGTGGCCAGCAGGCCCGTCTGCTTTGGATTCCAGGCCACGCAGTTGACGTCCTGATTGTGGGCTTTGGGCACGTGGGCCGACAGGAAGAAGATGGGCTGCTCTGGGTCGGCAGTGGGGTCTTCTCTGAACACACGGACTCCATCATCGCCGCACGCGGTGGCCAAGGCACCGGTCAGACGGCACCTTTACATTAGAAGGATTACAATTATACACACTTCTGAACTCACAATTGTTGACAAATATCATAACCATTGCATCATCTCGGGGCTTGTGCATTATTTAAAGGAGCTGTATGTAAGATTGTGGCCAAAACTGGTACTGCAATCACTTTCAAATTACTGTAGAGTGGTGTATCCCCTCCCCCTCCCCCCTGACTCGAGGTTGCCAGATAGGCTGCAGGATGCAGCAGGAATATAGGCTGCCACAAGGAGCTTTCAACTAGAGCAGAGCTGGCAACCCGGATGCCGAAACACTACTGACTTCGTGATTGGTAGATAGGTGGAGGGTGGGGCTTCAGGCCAAAACACAAGATGACAACATCAACATCAGTTGAGGGCTGCAACTTCACTTTTTAAATGACAATATCGTGGCCGGACTACTGTTGTCAGTGATATAAGTATTTGAAATGAACATGATTTCTTAATGTCTAGATACACATCAGGGCCATTTTATGATTAATTGAAATACATTTCTTACATACAGCTCCTTTAATGGTGACAGGGTTTCAGCAGGTTGTATGAAGGTAAAATTTAGCAAACTTAAAGGTGCTCTAAGCCAGTGTTTCCCAACCCTGCTCCTTGAGGCACACCAACAGTGCACATTTTGGATGTCTCCCTTTTCTGACCCATATATTTCTGGTCTTGGAGTCTCTACTTACGAGCTGATGAGTTGATTCAGGTGTGATCGATTAGGAAGAGTTGGAAAATGTGTAGTGTTGGTGTGCCTCCAGGAACAAGGTTGGGAAACACTGCTCTAAGCGATGTCACACGTTTTTTTTAGGCCAAAACATTTTTTGTCACATACAGCAAACATCTCCTCACTATCCGCTGGCTGCCTGTCCCCTGAACACACTGTAAAGAAACGCGATCTCTGTAGACAGCCCAGGCTCCACAAACAGCAACAAAAACAAACTGGGCTAACCCGCTCCACGAAACATGACAAACAGTTCCAGCCAATCACCGACAAGAAGGACTTGGGGGCGGGGTTTGGGGGGTTAGTGCGCGGATGAGGAGGAGGGAGGGTCTAGCTACCCTCCGTTTTGTTTGACAATACTTTAAAGTCAACAAGAAAAACGTCACCCGACATCGCTTAGAGAACCTTTAAGATAATTTAAGAAATAAATTGAGGGGAACATATGCACTTCATTGTAGTTATACATCATATTTGACACATAAGGCTTTTATGGCTCATATTATATAGTGAAAATATGGAGCTCATACTCGAGGAGAAAAAAACACCAATTTTATTCAGAGGCTCAAACTGAGCAAAAATATGCAATTTGGTGCAGATGCTGATATGTATATGGCCAAAAAAATTCTGATGCTTGTAATGTAAATCAGTGAGATATTTATAACAGTACAGCAGATACTTACATATAATGCAATATAAATATCAGCTTTCACTCTATATCTGCCAGTAATGTCTTAGTAAGATGATATTTAAATGCTTAGATATAGGATCAAAGCTCTGTATTTTTAAAACCTATAATGCAATAAAATGATGATTGAGATATGAACAAATAAACCTTCCTCAAAAGCCTGATGATCATATTTGAGACACATTTGAAAATGATTTTTTTTTTAACTATGCATGGATAATCAAGTAAACCTCAGTTGCTTTGGTCCAGTAAGTGTTCACCTTGAAATATTACTAACAATTACAAGTTATTATTACGGTTACTTTATAAAAAATCATTAAAGATTTCTGAAGGTGGGTGTTTTTAAAATGACACTAAAAGACCTTTTACTTGCTAAAAAAGTATAAAATATCGGTAACACTTTACAATAAGGTTCATTAGTTAACTACATTAGTTAACATTAACTAAGAATGAACAATACTTCTTCAGCATTTGTTAATCTTTGTTAGTGTTAATTTCAACATTTACTAATACTTTATTAAAATCTTGTTAACATTAGTTAATGCACTGTGAATTAACATGAACAAACAATGAATAGCTGGATTTGTATTAACTAACATTAACAAAGATTAACAAAAACAGTAACAAATGTATTGCTCATGGTTAGTTCATGTTAGTTAATACATTAACTAATGTTTAATAAATGAACCTTATTGTAAAGTGTTACCAAAATATCAATCAGACGACGGAAGGCATGTAGAAAATTGTGTGCAACAGGTTTTCAAATATAATACAGTAGGTTATTTTATAAGGTTAAAATACAAATGTCATCCAGTACTTTTTAATTAATTTTACAAAAATGATCTCTGCTCCCAACTACTAAAATCCAGAAATAACACCATCGCTTTAAAAAACAAAACACGAGAAAAGACTCCCTCATGCAACATGTAATGGCATAAATGTTTTGCTTCCATTTTAGACGTTTGTGATGCCTTTATTTGCAGAAAGGCGAATTTAAGACTTTAAGATCTTTTTAAGACCAGCAGAAACCCTTTTGACCAAAATAATACCATGCATCTTACCATGCTACATCATATACTGTTCTCCCGTGGAATCCAGACAAGGTACATATACACTTCCAGGACTCATCTGATGAACCTGCAACAAAATCACTATCAAATTCAACCCAGCGAAATCTAGACAATATCATTTTAAACCTGCTAAATATTCAAAATATTTATCAATAGAGTAAAACTGTACAGAAGAAATCCTAATGCTCTCACCATCTCCAGCCGTGGACTCCTTCCAGATCTTCACGGTACGATCATCACTACAAGACGCCAATCTTCGTCCCTCAGGGTCAAAGGTCAAACTCCAGACAGTGGATTCGTGTCCCTCTAGAGTGGCTCTACATTCCCAGTCATCATCTTCCTCTTTATAAACGCACACTTTGTTGTCATAACTGGCTGATGCAAGAAGCTGCAAAAGGAAACAAGTTTCACCCTTAAAAATAAGCTGGGGTCTCATTTATAAAACTGTGCGTAGGATCCTTACTAAAAGTGTACGTACGTCCGAAAGCCAAAAATGGCGTACGCAAACAAATATTCTGACTTATAAAACCGTGCGTACGCCAGAACCTGCGCAGAATTCACTTTATAAATCCCAGTCAGCGGAAGATTGTGCGAACATGCGTCTCCACCCCGAAATAACCATATATGGAGATTATAACGCCTAGTTTTACTATGCATATCCTCATCTGCATATCATTTGCATATGATTATTCATCCACGTGATAACATGTTTAACGGTACAAGACATTTGGAAAATATGAAATATGGATGTGCCGTCACATTAGTTAGGCTACATTAATAAAAAATAATTTAGTAGCCTATATCCTTGCCTTGTTTTTGAATAAATAAATCAAATAGTGTAAATTACATTTCAGAGAAAGTTTTTCTCAATCTTTTCCACTGGCCAAAGAGTATTTTTAATTGATTTATATTTGGAAACAGATAGACCTTGTAGTGCATTATTTGCACAAAACTATTTTCTCAGACAATCTGCTATCATGATAAGCAATTATCTCTGTAGTTAAAACATTAAAACATAGCATGCCAGAGGAAAAGTGTTCAAAAGCATTGCATCCACAACAAATATTTCTATTTATTGAATATAAAAAAATGTTGTAACTTCTCAGTAATGATTTCATGTAGGCCCACTTTAAGTGTCTAACTCCATTAATCAGAATGGCATATTTAATCTAAATGTTTATATCAGAAGTAAAACATACTTACAGTCATTTACATACTTACACTTAATTATTTAAACTGTTATTGTGAACATATTTCACAGAACACTGTATTTATGATTATAATGAAGATTTACGGTCTTAGATAGGCTGCGTCAGTTTCACTAAAGAACAAAGGGATGGACATTTAAATAGGGATGGATGTTTGCTTCATGTGATAGGCTTGGTGAGTGAAATTATATTTGTATTATCTTTCTGTATACTGTATGTATAATTTTCTTTAGATTTTCGGTCTAAAAGTGACCAAAAAGACACTCCAAAACGTGCGTACGCACGGCTCAAAGTTTGCTTTAAGGGGCGCACATTCTCCCGTCAAGTTTGTTTTTTATAGATCACAACCTTTGCGTGGAAACTGGCATACGTACGTTTCCAGCCCCGTTTTGTGCGTACGCACGCTTTATAAATGAGACCCCAGGTCTTTATGTGTCTGAAAACATTACGAGAGCAACAAAACATGCACGTGAATATCATACCTCCTGTGTCGGGTGCCAAGCGACATGCTTCACGTCCTGTGTGTGTGAATTCACAACACTTACACACTCATACTCGTCCTCCTCGTCCACTAGAAGAAAAATAAATGGTTTAACACAAATCATTGTAATCTTAATGACTGATTTAAAGGGATAGTTCAACCAAAAATGGAAAATTCTGTCATCATTTACTCACCCTCAAGTTTTCCAAACCTGTATGAATTTCTTTCTTCTGCTGAACACAAAGGAAGATATTTTGAAGAATGTCAGTAACCAAACAGTTGATGGACCCCATTGACTTCCATAGTATTTTTTTTTCCATACTAGGGAAGTCAATGGCGCCCATCAACTGTCTGGTTACTCAGGTTTGGAACAACTTGAGGGTGAGTAAATGATGACAGAATTTTCATTTTTAGGTGAACTATCCCTTTAAGGCAAGACACTACAAGCAAATCCATAATTTTTTTCATGAACCAGCCAATAGAGATTTTGGGCTATTTTGCTTCCAGAACATGTCTTCTTTCAGACTAGTGGAAATACACAATACACATTCAAGGGTTCATTTGATCACACTTTATCTAATTACAATATATATCATAAAGAAAAGTATTTTGTCCTGCACTGAACCAGAATTCTTCACTTCAGCAGCACTTACTGTACATACACCAAACTTTACAGTTGTATATTCATATTTATATATATTGAAGATTTTTACAGAAGAGCTTGTTTATATACCCCTGATTTAAATAACATTTTATTAGTGCGGTCAAGTCGATTTATCGCATCTATATTATATATTTATATGTGTGTGTGTGTATGTATATAGTATATGTATATATATATATATATATATGCATGTGTGTGTGTGTGTGTATATATATATATACTCACCGGCCACTTTATTAGGTACCCCATGCTAGTAACGGGTTGGACCCCCTTTTGCCTTCAGAACTGCCTCAATTCTTCGTGGCATAGATTCAACAAGGTGCTGGAAGCATTCCTCAGGGACTTTGGTCCATATTGACATGATGGCATCACACAGTTGCCGCAGATTTGTCGGCTGCACATCCATGATGCGAATCTCCCGTTCCACCACATCCCAAAGATGCTCTATTGGGTTGAGATCTGGTGACTGTGGAGGCCATTTTAGTACAGTGAACTCATTGTCATGTTCAAGAAACCAATTTGAAATGATTAGAGCTTTGTGACATGGTGGAAGTAGCCATCAGAGGATGGGTACATGGTGGCCATAAAGGGATGGACATGGTCAGAAACAATGCTCAGGTAGGCCGTGGCATTTAAACGATGCCCAATTGGCACTAAGGGGCCTAAAGTGTGCCAGGAAAACATCCCCCACACCATTACACCACCACCACCAGCCTGCACAGTGGTAACAAGGCATGATGGTTCCATGTTCTCATTCTGTTTACGCCAAATTCTGACTCTAACATCTGAATGTCTCAACAGAAATCGAGACTCATCAGACCAGGCAACATTTTTCCAGTCTTCAACTGTTCAATTTTGGTGAGCTCTTGCAAATTGTAGCCTCTTTTTCCTATTTGTAGTGGAGATGAGTGGTACCCGGTGGAGTCTTCTGCTGTTGTAGCCCATCCGCCTCAAGGTTGTGCGTGTTGTGGCTTCACAAATGCTTTGCTGCATACCTCGGTTGTAACGAGTGGTTATTTCAGTCACTGTTGCCCTTCTATCAGCTCGAACCAGTCTGGCCATTCTCCTCTGACCTCTGGCATCAACAAGGCATTTCCGCCCACAGAACTGCCGCTCACTGGATGTTTTTTCTTTTTCTGACCATTCTCTGTAAACCCTAGAGATGGTTGTGCGTGAAAATCCCAGTAGATTAGCAGTTTCTGAAATACTCAGACCAGCCCTTCTGGCACCAACAATCATGCCACGTTCAAAGTCACTCAAATCAACTTTCTTCCCCATACTGATGCTCGGTTTGAACTGCAGGAGATTGTCTTGACCATGTCTACATGCCTAAATGCACTGAGTTGCCGCCATGTGATTGGCTGCTTAGAAATTAAGTGTTAACGAGCAGTTGGACAGGTGTACCTAATAAAGTGGCCGGTGAGTGTATATATATATATACACACACACACACATGCATATATATATATATATATATATATATATATATATATTTGAGTGATAAAAAGAGATATCCATTCCAAAATAATGTCTGTAAAAAATGTTTAACTTCATTATATCAACAAAATGGACCAATTTTCAACCTGGCTTTATAAAATGCTCAGATTTCAGTTCAGAAATTTTAAGAAAATTAGTGCATTTTTAATTAGATAATGTGTCATTTGCATAATTAAATATAACAATAACTTGTCATAAAAAAAAAAAGAGTTGTCATAATGTTCTGTGATTAATCAACTAGGTAAAGTATGGTGATAACTACTATTATTTAAATTTTGTACACTATTCACCTGTGGTTTCTTGCTTTAACCCCTGGGGAAAAACAGTCAAAATTAAGAAAAAAAAAAATGTACCATCGGTAACACTTTAGTTTAGGGTCCAATTCTCACTATCAACTTGCTTATTAGCATGCATATTACTAGGATATTGGCTGTTTATTAGTACTTATAAAGCACATATTAATGCCTTATTCTCCATGAACATATTTCTACATTCCTTAATTCTACACCTTAACTTAATAACTACCTTACTAACTATTAATAAGCGTTAATTAGGAGTTTATTGAGGCAAAAGTCATAGTAAATAGTTTGTTAATAGTGAGATTTGGACCCTAATCTAAAGTGTGACCGTACTATCTTAATGCACATTCCTGGTCTAATTGTGAATGATTAATCAGTGCACATCATTCGAAAATAAAAACAATGTTTGTATTCTAATGCTAAGGAGAGACTTTTCACTATTCAATCCCCGATTCCTGATGTACCTTCCCAGATCCAAACACTTTTGTCTCTGCTGCAGGTGGCCAGTAAGTTTCCGGATGGAGCCCAGGCCACACACTTCACCTCGTTCTCATGACCCTCTAACACTGTCAGGGACTGCAAACACACATGACGGACACACGTCAGGCTGACTGACAGGATGTTAGTGATGTCACTTCCTTGAATTTTTAAGGGTGTGAAATTATGCGTATTCAAAAACAAACCTCAAAACCATCATCCGTCTTCTTCCAGATGCATGTTGTAGCATCAAAGCTGGCCGATGCCAGATATTTCCCACAGGGCGACCAGGCCACCTTTCTGACCGTACGCTGGTGTCCATCAGACAGGACAGACTTACATTCCCAACTGTCCCCTGAGAACAGAAGACAAATAAAATACAATAATATACAATTTATTTTATTTACACTATCTGCTGTGTCATAAAAATCAGACACAATATATATGTATATACACACACATATATGTATATACTTATTTTATTTGAATATTATTCTATTTTATAAAGTTCAATTCAATTCACATTTATTTGTATATAAATCTTTTCACAATACATATTGTTTCAAAGCTGCTTTACAGAAAATGCATGAGTCCCCATTACAATTTAGAGTGATCTGTTATCAGAGATAACTAAGTTATGCATTTCAGAAATGTTCAAATACAAAATCACAGTTAGCTAAAAATGTATTAATTTAAACAATGTAATAATTTAAGGCAAAAACAATGAGCTCATTGCAGTAATGAATACTGTGTTAACAAATGAAAAGTCTTGAGTCTGATTTTTATAGACTCAGTGTGTGTGTGTCACTAATAATGATTGAATGAGTTCAGTTTGACATACTATGAATAAATGAGGCATTTATATAACGCTTTCATATGTACTACTGTAACGTTACACCCAATGCGATTTACAATCATATCAGAGAATCTCTCCTCAACATGCGACGGCAGCCACAGTACAACGGCGCCATTGCGCTCACCACACACCAGCTAACTTATATACTTCAGCTCTCATATTTAAGTACATGGGTTTAGACGGGTGATTCACGGTGTAAACATGTTTTTGCAGTTTTACCTTCTTTACCCCATATTCTAATCGCGCGGTCCCCGCCGCATGACGCGAGAAGTGTGCCCGCGGGGTTCCACTCGACGTACCAGCAGCGCGCGTCCGGGTGCGCGCTCACCCTCTGCAACAGCTCCATCTCGCCCTTCATTTCCATACAACTGTATGATATTTGTGATTATATGACATGTAAATCCTCCCCGTCTCTCTCTCTCTCTTAAATGTCACAACTTCAAGACTTCTGTTTATCAGCGGCTCCTCACTTCCTGCTTAGTGCTTCAGTGTTTTTTGCTGTTGATACAAATGCACGACAGTAGCGCCACCATCAGGAGTGTAGCGGAAGTTAGAGGAAAATATCTTACAAAATATGCTTTAAGAGTAAGTTCTATTATTATTTATTATTATTTTTTATTATATATTTTTTAAACGTTTGTTTGCTTTATGATATTGTATGTATTAGCTATTAACTAAAAGAGTTTAATTATTTAAGCGGAAGTTAGATGAAAATATATATTTATGTGAACGAATGATGTTACAAAAAATGCTTATAGAGTAAGTTCTATTATTTCATTTTTTAATATATATATATTTTTAAACGTTTTGTTTGCTGTATGATATTGTATGTATTAGCTATTAACTAAAATAGTTATTTAATTGATAGTGCACTGTAAAACAAGGGTGGAAGGATCTCTGTAAGAACATGTATTATGAGTGGAAAATCTTATATGGCATCACATTTACAGAATAGTTTCAATTCCTCACACAAACGTCATGCATATGTACTCGAGGACTGACGTTTGCAGAAGGACGCGTCTGATTGGCTTAAACGGCAACACACAGGAAACGGAAGTCTGAGGCAGGAGAATCTCCGTCTGATGGAGGAAGCGGACGGACTATTGTTTACGTTTTTCACTGGAAATCAAGAATAAAACACACGAAAATGTCTTCGATGTAGCGGCGATCAGCGGGATCATTCGAAGCTGAACATATTACAATTTGGTTTTAATATTTTTTTTATATTTTGGTGGGGTTTGAGAAGGTTTTAAAGGGTTTTGTGTGTGTTGAGAAGGCCAGTTTATGTCACAAATGATCAAATCTGATTAAAAACCGACAGAGGAGCTTCAGTCTCAGCAAACTGGTAAATATAATCTTTAAATAAAAGTTCGGGATAAATATAGATAGGCTATTAATCTTTTGTTATATAACAGGAGGAGCTTAAAAAAATGTCACATACTTTTTTATGTATTCTGTTATTAAGTGTCATTTTATACTGACCAGTAGGCTAATCATTAGTATATATAGATAAATAGATATAGGTTAACAGTTATTAACAAGTCTATGTAAATCTGCTGTATTATCAGTAATGCCTATCTATAACTATATTTAGATAATTGGTATTATTCTTAATTATTACATCATTAGTTATTTTTTATGATTATTTCCTTAACTATTTCACTGATTAGTTCTAAGTGGGTAAGAACTAAATTTGTACTTAGTCTTATCTTTTTAATATATTATAGTATTAGTAATATAATATATATATTATAATATATTTTTGTTTTGATTTTTCAGCTGTAGTGCCGGTGGAGGTCAAACCCCAGAGCTGTCCACTCTCACTCCGGTGTATTTGAGTTGTACTTTTTTGATCGAGGCTTTTCAGTAGGTTTAAGACCATGTACGCACCCCCGGGAACTGCTCTGCCTGGCAACCGAAGGAGGAGAGGTGGTACGGCTCTACCCAAACAGCCCGAGAGGAGTCTGGCGTCGGCGCTGCCCGGGGCACTCTCCATCACGGCTCTCTGTACGGCCCTGGCAGAACCGGCCTGGCTCCGTGTCCATGGAGGAACCTGTCCCAGACAGGAGATCGGTGTCGCAGATGTCCTGGGATATATAGATGACAATCTCATTAAGGGTTGGTATCCCAAACTGTTTTTATTTTTAATTCATTTGAATATATTTTAAAATGTAATTTATTCCTGTTATGCAAAGCTGAATTTCATTCTTCAGCGTCACATGATCCTTCAGAAATCATTCTAATATGCTGATTTACTTCTCAAGATACATTTCTTCTAATTATTATTATCAATGTTGAAAACAGTCGTGCTGCTTCATATTTTTGTGGAAACTGTGATACACAATGGGTCTCATTCATGAAACACGAGCAGAACGAATTTGTGTGTAAATCGTGTGTAAAGTGGTTCTGGCGTAAATTTTCGGATTCATTAAAATGTTCGTATTTTCCAAATGTTAGTTGGTACACAATAAATCTACACCTGCTCCCAGCCACGCGTAAATAGTGCGCTTAACACCCGAGCGTTTTGCTCATCAATAAGGCTGCATTTTAATTCACCTTAATCGGGTACATATTTGCACAGCATTTTGAAAAAATATTATTTAAAGTAATTACATACGGTTTTTCTTATTATGAGAGCCAGTAATAGCATCTGCGATGGTGGTCCTTCTCCAGTTTGAATACTATTTTTCCGAAGTGAACTAATTCGTTTTTTGCTCTCAAGCTTAATGTCGAACCATTTTCTTCTCACTTCTGGGAATGTTCGATTAGCAGATGAAACTCCATTAACTGCATCTGTAATGCTGCCAAGCTTCCTTTTTTTTTAGGAGCCGATACGCCACTATGTACGCTTGAAAATAAAATGTGGCGTTTTGAATGAACTTCTGATAATAAAACTTCAATTTCTGCATCTGAGATTTTTTTTTTTCATTCGCATTCATGTCATAATATAATGCCCATATATAGTTGTCAGTCGGATTTAATGGGCGGGATTTATGGTAATTGAGAATGAACGTGCACGCGCATCCCATTTACGACTGATTGGAATTCATTAACACACACAGACACACATATTTCAGTATCACATCTGACGTTTACGAAGTATTTGTGAATCAGGAGATGAGTTTTCGGGAAGGTCTCTTTACGCGCAAATCACTCTCATATTTACTCGTATATTTACGAATGTTTCATGAATGAGACCCATTGACTCTTAAGCATTTGCCTATTTAAATCCAAACAGCAACTTTATTTTTTTTGGCTGGGCAGTGTATATAATATTAACCTCTGTTAAAGGTGCTCTAAGCGATGTCACGCGTTTTTTAGGCCAAAACATTTTTTGTCACATACAGCAAACATCTCCTCACTAACCGCTGGCTGCCTGTCCCCTGAACACACTGTAAAGAAACGCGATCTCTGTAGACAGCCCAGGCTCCACAAACAGCAACAAAAACAAACTGCAGCGACCCGCTCCCCGAAACATAACAAACTGTTCCAGCCAATGACCGACAAGAAGGGTTTGGGGGTGTGGTTTGGGGGGTTAGTGTGCGGATGAGGAGGAGGGAGGGTCTAGCTAGCCTCCGTTTTGTTTGACAATAGTTCGAACATCAACAAGAGGTGACGTCACCCAGGATCGCTTAGAGAACCTTTAATATTAGTTAGTAAAAATGCATTAACTATTGTTAACAACTATGACTTTTGATCTCAAAAATGTACAAGTAAATTAACATTAAGTACAAAATGCTGTAGCGGTATTGATCAATCTTATTTCATGTTAACTAACGTATTCAACTAATGTTAACAAATGAAATCTTATTGTAAAGCGTTACCAAAAAATCTTCTCGACTCCAAACTTTTGAATGGTAGTTTGCGTAGATTACACATCAAAGTTGTTGAGTTCCGATATTGAGATCTTCCACTTGCTCTGTTAATGATAAACTTTTGTCGATTCTCTCCCACAGATAACTGTATAAACTCTCAGTCCATCCTGCTCTTGCGGGTCATTGCTGCTTTCTGTTTTTTGGGCATTCTGTGCAGCCTGACTGCATTTCTGCTGGATGTCTTTGGACCCAAACACCCAGCCCTCAAGATCACACGCAGATACGCTTTCGCTCACATCCTCACAGGTATGACTTCACGAAGGATTTAGTTCTTAAAGGGATAGTTCACCTAAAAATGAAAATTCTGTCAGTAATTACTCTCCCTCATGTTGTTCAACCCCGTAAGACTTTCGTTCATCTTCAGAACACAAATTAAGATATTTTGGATTAAATCTGAGAGCTGGATCACTCCTCCATAGGCTTCTAAGGGATCGAAACTGGCCGGCCCAAAAGTTATGAAAGACATCGTTAAAATAGTCCGAGTGACTACAGTGGCTCAACCTTAAGTTTATCAAGCGACGAGAATACTTTTTGTGCGCAAAAAACAAACAAAAATAACGACTTTATTCAACTATTCATTTCCTTCTCCATGGGCCGTGAGATTTCACGTAGTGTAACAGCGCAGCGCTTCTGTGTTGTACGTCACACGCAGGCTCACTATTGGCCGACACGGGTCATGTGTGTGATGCGTGACGTACATCCTAGAAGGTTTGCGTAGTTTCACTACGTGAAATATCACGGCCGTACAGAGAAGGAAATGAATAGTTGAATAAAGTCGTTATTTTTGTTTTGTTCGCAGGTTTAACGATGTCTTTCATAACTTTTGGGCCGGCCAGTTTCAATCCCTTAAAGGGGTCATATAATGGTACATGCACTTTTACAAGTTGATTGTACTGAAATGTGTGTTGGCAGTGCCTGTACACAACCATCATATAATGATAAAAATCCATCCAGTGGTTTTGTTTTAATCTCCTTATATGTTTTCCCCTGCCTCAAATTGAGCCGTTCGTTTTTGTGACGTCAATAAAACGGAAGCCCCTCCCACGATTGTTGATTGACGGGAGCGTTTCAACACAGACCCGCCCTCGCTCGTCCTATCAATCATAGTCCGCGCGGACCGGCGCGGTCATTGTTGATATGCTGGAGCACTGTCTATGAGCAGAATGGCGTCTAAGCGATTGTGGTGTTCTGTTCTTGGGTGTAATAACGAACACAGCAGTCATTTTAATGTTCCTGAATCCGAACCGCTGAAGACGCAGTGGCTGAGTTTGTTTTCGAAGGGAATATTCCCCACGAGCAACGTCAATGCTTTCATGTTTGCGCGAATCATTTCACACCAGACTGCTTTATAAACGAGGGTCAGTATAAAGCTGGATTTGCTAAGAAGCTTTGCTAAAAAGGATCGGTACCAGATATTCGTGTTCCTGCTGAACCTCCTGAAGAACGGAAGTGAGTGAAACGTTTTATTAAACTTTATATTAATATATTAATCTTTGCAAATCGCTAGCTGCACGCTTCACGATGAATGCGTCTAAGGTTTACACTCAGGGTACATTACGGCATGTTTTCTATGTATGACGTTCTCAATATAATTCATAATTCCACGTTTATACTGAACAACGCGTTATGGTTATTGTGTTATTGTGTTACAAACGGTGTACGCACAGAACAGAGAGGCGGGGTGAGCGAAGCTCATTATCATTTAAAGTCATATGCACTGAAACGGCGTGCTGAAAACAGAGCTGTTTTTGACCAAGTAAAATACGTGTTTTCTTACAATACTAATGAGAATTTTTAATTAAAGTATATTACAAACTTTTAATTTAGACCCTAAAGAATCATACTAGCTTGTACAAAAATGGCATTATATGACCCCTTTTAGAAGCCTATGAGTGATCCAGCTCTCAGATTTAATCAAAAATATCTTAATTTGTGTTCCGAAGATGAACGAAAGTCTTACGGGGTTGGAACAACACGAGGGAGAGTAATTACTGACAGAATTTTAATTTTTGGGTGAACTAACCCTTTAATATCAATACAGTTATTTGTTTTAGTCTTAATGAATCTGTGTGTTCCAGTGCTCCAGTGCGCTACAGTGATCGGCTTCTGCTACTGGGCCTCGGAACTGATTCTGTCCCTGCAGCAGCAGCACAAGAAGTACCACGGCTCGCTCATCTACGTCACTTTCGCCATCAGCTTCTACCTGGTGGCCGGTGCAGGCGGAGCCTCTATTTTAGCCACAGCGGCCAACCTGCTCCGTCATTACCCCACTGAGGAGGAGGAGCAAGCCCTGGAGCTCCTCTCCGAGATGGAGGAGAGCAGTGAAACATACCCAGTTGACTACGACATTACCAACCAATTCCAGCCTCCACCGGCCTACACACCCTGATCGCCATATTCCCGCGTGTTCGCTGCCTAACGCCACTCCTGTCTTCTTCACGTGCCACCTTTGCCCTTCAGACAAAGAAATGATGCTCAGATTTTAGGTGCCCCATCAAAAATGAATATATACTGTATATATATTCAGTATTCCAGATCATGCAGAATGCCCATATCCATGCACACATTTAAATGAGCGTTTTACTTCAGCAGACAGAGCTTGCGTGCATGGAAGAAATCAAAGAGAGTAATTATGGCATTGCTTGTAGAATTCCATTTGAATTCATCTTGCAGTAGTTTGCATGAATCTGGCAGTAAAAACCCACACAGGTCTACTTTGAAACAATTTTTTTTGGCACGCTTTTATTATTGATTGAAGACTTGAAGGATGCAAAGCATCTCGGCATCATGCTTGTTGAAGATGCATTTACTGGAGCCTAAACTGTGCAGAATTAGTCTCTGTATAATCATCCAAAGGTATCTTTTTTCTGCCTCATCGCAGGTTTATCACATTTTCCATTTTCCTCACAGGTTTATCATGTTTTCCAAATGTTGAGCTGCACTTTTGACTTTTGTTCCTGTTTTTCAAGCGGTCATTTATAGACACTTTCCTTTGTAAAAAAAAAAAAAATAATAATAATAATTGTTTTAATCATGCTAGGTATCAATGTATCCTTTTATTTATTTGAATTTATCAGTAGCCCACAGATGCTGCCATATCTGCACACTTCTGGATTCACCCCATCACATTTTTTAAAATAATTTCAATAGGCTTTTAATCAGTTATTGTAATGTTATTTTAACGCACAAATAGCCGCAAATACCCAAGATAGATGGACAAATTATTTATTATTTATTATCTGGTTGACGTAGACTCTCAAAGAAACTAGAAAGCAAATTTATGTACCTGTAATTTGGAGGCGTTCAGGTTTGCCAACATCACATTGTAAGTTTGTTCTGTATTAATTGGATTTTATTTTTGTTTTTTAGTGCAATTGTGTTTGGTGTGTTTTGATAGTATCAGTGTGAGTGTGAGGATGTTCTGATGAAAGAGTCTTAACACATTTGATCAAGATTGTATCCACAATTTACTTGTCTAGCTTTTGCTCTGGTCTGATTATTTTTGATAAAATCACTGCATGGAATTTGATACTGCACTTGTGTTGCATAAATGGACTGTACTTGTTCAGATTTCACTTTTTTATTTTTAGTAATCTGGTGGTTTTGTGTTTTAGATTATTTTACATTTCCCTTCTGTGTTTCATTTAAAGAAATACGTTTACTTACATGGAAAATAAAGAGAAAAAAAATCAAAACAATGTGTGCGTGCATGTTTATTTCCTCAATGCGTGTGCACGTCGAATTCTAAGCGCGCGGCTGCCATAGCAACGTTTGATTCATCCGGGAAGCGACACCGCCGGCATTTCACCTGAAACGACATAAATGACCTTAATTTGAAGAAATACTCGTTTAAATGCTCTTAATTTGGTCAATTTTTCACAGAAAAGGCTGACGAATGATGGCTGATGCAATATCGCTTATGAGGTATGTTGTATGTAAATGAGGGCAGACACATATTATGTAAATACATTTTAGGAAAAGGAAGCTGTAAATTAGCTTTATAAGTGAACTGACTTGTATAGCGTGCTTAATAGCGAGATAAATTGACTACATAAATAAGTTCCAGCTTTAAAATGCTGGTGTCGTGCTTACGTAGGTGCACATAAACAAGAGCATGAGCCCAAAAATCCATGAATTATTATTTTTTAGCAGCACCATGTCCACCAGTAATCTGCCACCCCTGCGAAACTTGCCCAGCTGGTCCAGGGTTCGAGACCTGGACAGGGTGAGGTACCCCAGACTTCTTTCTAGTGACTATATGGTCAGATCTCCACCTGTGGACATCAGGAGCCCTAAAGCAGCGGCTCTTCCCAGGACAGATGCACACGACACGCGCATCACCTCTCTGGAGAAAGATATTCTGTTCCTCCAACAACAGCATACAGACACACTGGAGAGACTGCATGCAGAAATGGAAGATCTGAAGCGTGTTAATAAAGGTATGTCATTGCATTCTGCTTCAGATTCTGCATAAATGGGGCAGAAAATGAAAATAGTGCCATTTGCACTTTAGGCCATTTTTTGGGAGGCTAGTAATGGTGAGCTAGCTTTGAAAGCATGAGATCTCACCCTCCCTTCAGAGCGTCTCCAAAGCCACGCCTCCTTTAAAACCTCCATGAACACACACAGCAGAGTCTGCGAAGCTCACCAGAAATGGCACTAAACTACTTCATGTCTCAAAGCACATGACATTACAATAATAATGAACAAAAACAACTTACAGAGCTCTGTACCACCTGACTGCTGCAGATTAATTTCGTTGTTGATAGTGTTGGACCGAATGCAATGATTGAACGAACATTTTTTGGTCCTGAGACTTCCACAGAAGATATGTACATGTTTTAATATTTAGATCACTTCTATTATTGATTGTTATAGGATGTGAAGAGAGTTTCAACCTGTATAACAAAAAGTGTTAACCCTACCTTTTTGTTTTGATTTTTGTTTTGATTTTGTTTTTAAAATTGAGTTTGATGAGGCCACTATACTTGCATAAATACTTTTTAAGGCTGTAAGACAAACTTACTTCTGTTTTAACCACATGGTCAGAAAGATGATGATGATGTCATGTCCTCAAACATGATGTTAGACAGAACAAACCATTATTTTTAAAGGGGGAAATGTGAGTTGAAACAAAATAACTGACATGAAATGTTAATATCAGTAAATGCAAAGTCTGAGTACAATGTGTTTTCTTACATTTTACGTAAGCAATTAAAATGTAATGAACATGCAAATTGGCTGTCTTTCTGATTAAAAGCAAACATTTAAAAGTATTTTAAGCTATGTAGTATATTAAAGTTTCTTTTGCATTACATCCAAAACATTGTCATAGTTCAGTGAAGTTCAGTTATGGGGCACAAACCGCTGACAGGTTTTTTGAGCTCTCGTACCATATCCAGACTTGCATATTAAGTTTTTCTTTTACAGAATTACAGTATCAGATGGTTATGGAACATGAACATTCTCCAAAAGGTAGAATATATTTGATCAAGCCTAATTTTTCATAACCATATTCATAAATATATACTCGCTTTGTGCATAGGAAAGATCTAATTCATGGTTTCACATACAGGGCTTAGATTAAGCCAGGATTAGGCATTAGTTCAATTAGGCCTAGAGCATTTAAGTAGCTTTTATAAACGTGCTTTAGAAGAAAACATCACTGGTGTGTATCTTGAGACAAAACAATGGCACATTTTAAGATATATCAGTGCAAGTTGCTTTAATTTAAAACAGCTCAAACATGAATTTTAGTCTGGGACTAGACTAAAGTCTTGTCTGTGAAACCAGGGGGTTATTATTTCTTAACCTGTACTGTTGTTTACTGCGAACTGACAGCCATGTGATCCACACAGAGTCCAGTCATTCCTCAAAATCCTGCAGTGATGGTTCAGCCGAGAAGAATTTCAGGTACTTACTGTAGCGTCTGTGATCATCTGACCTACCTTAAGCAAATAAATCACACGTCCTCCTGCTGTGACCCGCTCCAGCTCAGAGGCGGGAAGAGGAGGTGCAGTCACATCACTTCTGCCTCTCAGGATCACCTGCGGTCTGTCCCAGCATCCCCGAACCCCCACGCTGAAGGAGTGTGAGGGCATCATCCGGCAGCTCTATCACGCCAACACCTCGCAGTATCAGGAGGTCAGGAGCATCATGTCTTCATCATGTCTGTTCTCATTCATGTGTTCATACTTGACGCTCATGTTCCCTCACTCAGCTGCTGCGGATCAAGACGCTCCTCGGAGACATCTCCTCCAAAAACAAATCATCCGCTGAAGTTTTCTCTCTCGCAAGAGCCTGCCTCTGTGACAACAGCAGGTGCACCATTATTCTGCTCACCAAAATACCCTGGTCATATTTCACCCCAAAATCTATAGAAAGAAATAATTAAAAACTACATTTTGCAAAAAAAAAAAAAAAAAAAAAAAAAAAAAAAATATATATATATATATATATATATATATATACATATATTAAGCACAATTGGAAGTATACATAATGCAGACGCTGACTTTAATAATAATGATTGAAAAAAAACACTGAACAGGATTGTTATGAAAATAAATAATCCAATGTCATGAAATATAGTTTAAATATATTAAAAATAAGTTTTTCATTATGATTTTTTAAAATAAAATTTAATTTACAAAATAAATAAATAAACTATATTTTGCCTGAAATCTCAGTTAAAAAATTATAATTTTATAATGATCATTTAACTTGTAAAGCACAATTGGAACTATACATAATGCATACTTTGACTAATAACAATGCTACTTAATAATAATAATTCAAATCATTGTTTCTGAACAGAATTGTCAAGAAAATAAATAATGCAAAAAAATGCTCCTAAAACAGGCTTTTGGTTTATCCAATATATTTTCTTTTGATTTTGGGTGAAATTTGACCTGGACATGTTCTTGTAAGATTCACCTTGTTACTCTATTATTTAATTATATCATAATAAAATTCTATTTACCTAATCAGAGTCAATCTGTAAAATCATTTGCACGTTTTTAATAAATCACATTGTGCCACAGTGTTTGAATGGGTAAATTGAGTGTTCGACGGCCGAAGAGATGGAAAGACTTTTCGGTGTGTCAAGATAAATTCATCTGCTAACACAGCAGCATCTAAAAGCGAAGTTACCTTCTGTTCATTTAGATGAACAACGACACTTTCGGGAAGACCCCCTTTAAAATCCTCTAGCAACAGCAACTCCTGCAACTGGTCTAAGGTAGTTACCTTGCTGGAGAAACACCATTTTCCAAATAATGCTATTTTTTCGGCTCAGGGGAGAGCAAGGCCCAAAATAACAAACAAAACAGCCCTCTGCCTAATTTAGGAGGAATCCTAAAACATACTTGACCTCCAACACCTAAGATTAAAGACAAAGAAATGAACAACATAACCTTCCCTCAACTCTGGGGGCTCGTCCGGGATATGACAAATATAACATTTTGATTCTCTTTTAGGGGTGAAGTTTTCGAGCATTTACCAAAACTACCTCTCAAACCACTGCCAAAGAAACAGTAGGTTGACTTTTCTATTCATATCACCACAGACATTTTGAAACAATCTGAAACTGATTTTCTTTATTTAAATTTCACCCCAGGCACCCGAGTCAAGCCGGTAAAGGAGAAACTGTGATTCTACCAGCCATCAAACGCAATTCAGGCGGCACCATGTCAGAGCGGCAGAGGAGAGCGCAGGACGTGCACAAAACACGCCTCAGAAGAACGGTGAACTCTTGACACCGCTGCTGATGATGATGATGATGAAGTGGAACATGACCTTTACGGTGAGGGTTACACCGTCCCACTTCTTTCATTGAGCCATCATGTCAGGCTTTTCTAACCTCATGAAAATGCTCGAATGTATACAGTATAGTGTTCTTTTTTATGTCAGTCTCTAAAAGAAGTTGAAGGAAATATGTATTTTCCCTGACCACAGAGATCTACACATGAGGAATGAGTGAGCGGCTGCTGATCATGTTTGATTCCCTAATGAACTACATAAGAATCTTTCCAGAGAAGCAGCCAAATGTCAAAGTTGAGACGAGAGCTAAGCTGCCTGTCCTTCCATCCACAGGAAGGTCCGTAAAGTCAGAGACAGAAACAGACACAATGTATACATCAGAGCTTTTCAATCAAATCTCTCATCATAACTTTTTACCTTGATTTGATGTGTGACATTTCCTTGATAATAAGTCTCTTTAAATAAATGCACCAGCAACATATTATGACGTGTTTTTGTACAGTTCTCTTTCCTAAAACTGTGTGCTTGACGAATCTGAGGGCGTTTGCACCAATGGTCAGAGAGTTTGTGCATATTCCTGGACTTTTCACAAAGAGAGGCTCACTATGTTTCATGTGTACGTGCACTAGTGTAATCTGGACGTTGACAAGGCTTTATAGTGTGTCCTATAGGATCTTTAACCGATGGCTACAACTACCCATTGGATCGCTGCCCGGGATCCCAGCAGACACCACATAGTATTACTGTGTTTAAGAGCCTTATTAACTAATTGGTTTTAGAGGGCACTATCTCATTCAATTACAACTCAATTCAATGTTTTATGGGCACTTTCCTTCGACATAAAACTGTACTTATACTGTACAAACGGTCTATTCTATCGTCTAACCGTAAATCTACCCATGACGGAAAACGCTCTGCATTTTTACATATTAAAGACATCACTTAGTGTGATTATAAGCTGTTTTCCTCATGGGGATCAAGAAATGTCCCCACAAGGTCAAAAATGACTGGTATTACTATCCTATCTTTGTGAGGACATTTGGGACAAGACTAGGCATCTTCAAAATTGATTATAATTCAATCAAGCAACTGAACACCTGTGGCGCTGCGAGTGAGGCGACGGGTTCAGAAGGGTCAGACGGGCTGTTTAAGGAGGTAAATGCAGGTAAACGCCCGCAGCCCCAGCAAAGCATCAACAGGTGTTGACCAAATGACTTAAGGTAATAAGATAATTGAGGAAGGTATTATTAGATAAGCAATGAAGAAAGGAAAAGGGTTGTTCAGACAAAGTATCTTATCTTCTCAGAAACGTAGCTTACAGAGTGACGTCCCACATGCAACATGTAAAACTGTATAAAAGAGCCGGGCCTCGCATGCATCAGGATCGGACGCATTGAGTTCAGTCTGCACAACTCTCTGTCGCTCGGTTGATCTCTAAACTCAGCAGTGGGATCATGTTGGCATCACGGGCATTCCTCGCCAAGCAGGCAGCAGCGATGCTGGCGCGCCAACCCGCCTGCCTGGTGCATCATGGGGGAGACTGGGGGAACTGGGGCAACACCAACATCGCCGTGGTAAGAACACAAAATGCCACAAACACAGCATTTGGTATTGAGTTTCTTGTTGGTTAAGATATAGTCTGAACATGTGACTGGATCTGCTGTTGAAGGTTTTCTCAGGCTGTGGTTGGTGGGATGGAACTGACGTCCACGAGGCTGCGTAGTAAGTATACAGCAAGTATACACTTCAAAACATCACTTACTATGGTCTTTTTTAACAGTAAAAACATAGAGGCATCCTTAAAACAAGTTTCATTTACAGTAACTCATTTGTTAACATAAACTAACAATGAGCAGTATATTTTTACAGCATTTATTAAGCTTTGTTAGTGTTAGTTAAAAATGTTCATGTTCACTTACAGTGTAAGGTAACAATTTACAATAAGGTCTCATTAGTTAATCCATTAACTAACAATGTGCAATGTTACTGTAATCATAATAAAAGGTACAACTTTTGATTTGAATAAGATATTAGCAAAAATTTGAAATTAACATTAAGATTATTAAATGTTTTAGAATTATTGTTCATTTTTAGTTCAAGTTAATTAATGTTAACAAATGGAACCCTATTGTAAAGTGTTATCATTATATCTTTAGAACGTATTGATCTGTGTTAGGGTTATTATGTAAGGGATAATGTACAGTCACCTTGCCATTATCACAAAATAAACTCTGACTGGGTCATCAGGACTTTATTTAGAGATGATGACAGCACATTATCCTTCTTGTTACAATACTACTTACCAAATAAATTGACTAAATATGGATTTGAGCTGAAGTGATTTATAGTGATGTGTGAAACTTACCTGGTTTAAAAACCAGGTAGAAATTGTTTGAACACAGAATCCTGCTTTCGACCAATCAGCATCAAGTATTCTAGAGAGTTGTGACGCATACTGCTATGTCTCTTTAAAGCACCATGTACCACTTGAGCCGTAATGGAGCCCGTTTTCAGATCTTTGCTCCAAACCAGCAGCAAATGCACGTCATGGACCACATGAAGATGCAGCCCTCTACAAGTGACAACAGGTAGACATCATTAACATGAAATGTATCATAGAATATTATAATTACCCATTCTATAACAAAAAAAAAGTATCAAAACATACCATGGAAGCATCATGTTAACCAATGGTTTTTGGATGTGTACCATGGTATCCTTTGAAGTAGAATTTAAATATGAACATAGAAATCATTCACAAGTACCATGGCAAAACCATCAGATAGCAAACTGTTCCCTCTCCGCAGGAACATGATGATGGAGTCTGCACGATTCAGCCACGGTCAGGGCACGATGCAGATGAACGATCTGTCCAAACTGGACGTCAACAGCTTTGATGCCGTCATCTTCCCTGGAGGCCACGGAATAGTCAAGAACCTGTGAGAGAGGCAGTCTTATAGTTGAGGGTCTATACTAATGCAAATATAAATGTTTTTGAAAAGAAATTGAACGCATCCCAAAAGAAGTGCATTGTCCTGACAGAAGAGACCATCAGAGTCCATCTGCACTTACTTAAACTTTGATTACCCTCAGATTACATGTGGATTGGCTATTTCATTGTTTGTCACCCCAGATCTATCACTATTCCTGGAGCGACAATCCTCTTATCATGTTTCACTATTAGCAAACAAATGATTAAGTCCAAGGGGAAATACAGGCGATGGATGAGACTAATCCACGTCTGAGCTAATCCACCTTTTTATACTCAACATTTGATATGATATGCTGAAGTGAGAAAGTTCCTTCAAGGTTCCAAGACGTGTTTGCTTGATATGAGCTGGGAGAGACATCCAAGTTTTTTTTTTTTCTGGGTTGTTTTTGCAAAAATGTCTCATTTCTAATATGACGATTACAAATTTCTGCTGACTTTCACAGGTCCACCTTCAGCAAAGATGGTAAAGACTGCAAGCTGAATAATGATGTGGAACGAGTTATGAAGGAGTTCCACCGCGCTCGCAAGCCCATTGGGTACTCGACTATAAAATATTCAAAATCTGAATTGAATCCTTGTATAGAGTGCATACCGAGGTGACACTGATCACATAAACTCTTTTAGGTTGGAGGATCAGATGTCCTTGCTTCATCTACATTTTTCACTCAAATTGTTATGTTATGACAAATGCTGTGTTCATTTAATGTAAAATGTAAAATAGTGGTCTCCGCTGTATATTTGAATGATTCAGTTCAAATGTTTAAACATTTTTCACCTGAGCTGAATCCGGCTCTCTTTGGCTCAGTCTGTCCAGCATGGCTCCTCTCCTGGCGTGCCGAGTGCTGCCGAGTCTGGAAGTCACAATGGGTTACGAACGTGACGAGACCAGCCGCTGGGGCCGCTGGCCCAACACCAGCATGGTGCAGGCGGTCAAGAGCATGGGGGCCCGCCACAACACCCGCGAACCTTACATATCCTTTCATTGAGACAAAGTTTTCTAGAGATGAGCTTTTGTCATTTTTAACATATTTTACCCAAAGCATTATTAGTGTAAAACTTTAAAGGGATACTCCACCCAAAAATGAACGCTCTCTGCTCCTCACCACGGCGTGTCTCAGGTGCTGCGGTTATCACTCCGCCCAAGTAGCAGTGCTTCGCCTTCAGAGAATATAGTTCCCAGTATTTATACGGTTAAAATATGTCTGTGTCTCATGTGACTTTGTTTTTTGTACACTCTGTGACTATACAAATCACAACATGTAAATAGAAAAATGTTTGCGTTATTTTGTCACTCATTTGGATTAGTATGCTTGCTAGCTGCAACCATTTACATCCAGTCTTTGTGCTAAGCTAGGCTAGCGGTGGGTGCGTCAGATAGAATTACAGCACGCACGGAGATGAAAAAGGTATGTATGGACTTATCTAACTCTGGGGGATAAGGTGAATAGGCTAAAGTCCCAAAAAGTCGGAGTATTCCTTTAAGGGTGAGTAAATGATGACAGAATTTTCATTTTGGGGTGGAGTATCACTTTAAATGTGCCTTTAAATGATGCAAGAAGTTACTCATTGCATCTCTAAATGCAGGTCAACTTGATGTCATGACAATAAAAAAAAACATTATTTCCCCCTTAACTGCCCATCTCACGAGGCCTATGTGGACGAGAAAAACAAGGTGATCAGCACTCCATCCTTCATGTGGGAGACTGACTACCACTACCATTACATCTTTGATGGCATCGGGAACATGGTCAAGCACGTCATGCGTATGACTGCCAAGTGATTCTCGTGGGATGCAAGACACCAGAAGGCTTTCACACTTAACTTTAGGTTGACCCGATTCGCTATTATGTGGACATACAGAGAGTAAATAAATAAATAAATAAAAAAGCATGCAATGCAACTCCTGTGTTGTACTGTTTTGTATAGCCTATATGGTATGTATAGAGCTTCTGTAGCCCCGCCCCTTTTCAGCATTACGCATGTTGTGTTCTGTCTTCTGGTTTGTATTTCCATAGCATGACGGTAAGATCTTATGGATTTATGAATGAACCGCTCATTTTGAAATCTAGACATTTTTTGAAACTTCGCTTCAAACATTACAATGCTCATAATAACTTTCGTTAAATCTAAGATCTGACTAGCCATATCATATACTTTTTTTATTATTATTTTTTAAAAGTAGATAATTGTTCACAGAAACCTCTCACAAACATAACATTTCTCAGTGGGACATTTTATTTTACAAATCATACAAAAATGAGTGACAACATTTATAAAAAACAAATATAAGAACAGACATAGAACTTTTTTTTTTTTTTACAAAACCAAAATTATTCTGTCAAAAAACCTTTAAATGTATTACAAAAATGTACAGCAGCATCTTAAATATAAGATAGATCAATGTTTTCTCAAAACATTCATGAACAATTGTAAAAAAAAAAAAAAAAAAAAGAATTAAAAATATATATTTACACCGCTAAGCACAGACTGACCAAGAGTGATAGAAGTGTTTCCATGTGTCAAGATGCCGTCTATGTTTTTGTTTAAGCCATTTTATACATCCACAGTTCTTTGCATTAAAGCAAAACAAATATAGAAGATTAAGTGAGCTGGCTGCAAAAATGTTTCTGTTTGGGAAAGTCAATTACAGTAAAGAGTACAAATAAATTGCGAGGAGAGTTTGATTGAGAGTTTTTCTTAACTCAATGTTGGCACTTAATTTTTGCTTTAAATTATAATGACAGGCTTTCAAATGAATTCAGTTCCTAGATGAATGGTGCTCAAATATACACATGGTAAACAAACACAGTAACATTATATTCATATATACATGTACACCTGTATATGTAAAATACAACATTATATATTACAGTTGCTTGAAATATACGTTTCCTTGGATGCAGTATCTGATTGTCAAAGCAGACTTTATGCTATACTGTTATTTTGGTTAGGCTGAATGGAGAATGTAACAAAACCCTTTGAAAGTAGTTATATTTCTAGAGTGTCCATTGTCCACAATGGATATCAATTTCATTTATAAAACCTGTATAAAAACAATCATACATTTCAGTAAAACTGTAATTTATGAAAGCTTGTCTTTTAGTCTAGACAGTTAACGTGAAGGAAAGCCAGTGATACAAAAACTATATTCCACATACTATACATATTTCAAGTTTGGAAAACCTTCAGAAGGAGCTGAACGCACCTTTACAGCGTAATGACAATAATGAATATACATCAAAGCTGGTCAATGATATTTAAGTCTGGATCCTTTCCTTTCTCATGATTTGTTAGGTTTTTACTCAAAACCAATTCATCTTCTTCCTTGGGATGCTCTGGAAATATAAATACAGGGATTATAGTTAGTGTCCTACATAAGAACCAAATAAAACTCTGGCTTTAAATTGAATTTAACATGGGAATAAGTGAGGCATTTTATAAAAATTTGCTAGCATAATCCTGTTCTTGAGGCCAAATTGTAATATAGCACTTTTCAGAATTTTGTACTGTCAAACTATGTACTGTAAGTCAAACATCAGTTCTGTGGACATTTGTCCCTACAAAGGGAAATATATATATATATAAAAAAAATATCCCTAGCTAAAACAAGTTAAACAGTACGGATTGGTCAAAGGGAGGTAACGGATCAAGGTAAGGTTTTCAGAGCAATGCGGAGCTGGAGTCAGAGTCTGGGTCAGGGGGGTTGCAGGGTTCTCGGGAGTAGGATTCCTGGGCTCTGCGGTACTCCTGGAACTCCTGTCGCAGGGCATTGAAGCGAGCCTCACTGAGGGAACGACCATACCGGTGCTGAGGAGGTTGGGACACTAAGGGAGGGCTGATGGTGTACAGGCCTGAGAGGAGAGGAAAGGAGGTGGAGGAGGAGGCGTAGGACGGATAAAGTTCAGGGGAAACTTAATTTGCAATTATATTTGGTGTGGGAAATAAACAGACAAGCTCAAGTGTTCTTACGTTTACTCGGGAAGTCCTGGAGGCCAGCGGTGGAGCGGGGGCGTTCTTGCCTAAATTCCCTGCCTCGCCCAAAGCCTGCATGGGGCCGCTCCATCTTCATGGCCTCCAGGATGTCGAGATCCACAGAGTGTTCCGCAGCATCCCATTCATAACTCTCATCTACTGAGGTATTTCTTCTACACACACATATGCAACAATACATAGTGAGATTTTACACATTTATATCACTGTCATTTTGTACAAAAGCAAAATAAGACATTGGGAACTATTCTAGTTTGTCTGTGCTGAGGTCTTGCCTCATGTATATGTGTATCAGCTTCACCTTTTGGACCTCCGTTCTCTCAGGTCTTTATCTGTCCTGAGCCTCTCGCTCTCTTCGGTGGTCTCTG
Organism: Rhinichthys osculus; assembly: GCA_029959095.1. Lineage (NCBI taxonomy): Eukaryota > Metazoa > Chordata > Actinopteri > Cypriniformes > Leuciscidae > Rhinichthys > Rhinichthys osculus. The sequence continues at coordinate 4,183,716 of JARWKJ010000017.1, forward strand.
GCGAGCTGAGTAAGGTTGGAGTGATAGAGAGAGACTGGCGTAGGTGTCCATACGGTCCCACACTACCCCTTCCACTGCTCTGGCTGGCGTAACTGGCTCTGCCCCCATCACCTCTTATATCCCGGCCTTCTGTCTCTGTACAGCCCCTAACTGCACCCATCCCTTTGTCCACCTCTCTCGGAATGTCTTGCTCTCGAAGGGGGAAGGATGTATGATATGGTGAGGGCCAGCTGTAACCTCTGGGGAGGAAAGGCCTTGGTGGATACCTTCTGTGTTCTGCAGTTTGCAGGTAGTCCACCCTGGCCACTGATCTGGGTGGAACAAAAGGTCGAGGAGGTTCTTGTGGGACATACTTATGCTGAACTGACCTAAGTGTTTCCTGATAAGTCAGCGGCCACCTAGAGAAATCTTGAAAGACTGCTGCCTGTCGACGTGGATCTGACTCTCGCCTGGAAGGAAGGGATGATTCCATGTGTTGTGGTGGATCTGGGACTGAGGGAACAGGTGTGTGGTAGGGAGGTGTCATGTCAGATCGCTCAATATGCTTACGTCTCTCTAAACTGTAGCTGGTGGGAGGTTGAAAGGGCACTGACCCTCGCCATGATGGGCCAGACATGGGATAGTAGCGTGTAGGGTTACGACCCAGACTGTAAGATTTGAGCCTTATATCTGGGTGGGGAAATTTATCCCTGTAACAAGTTTCAGATATATAAGCTCTTGGATTTTCAAAATGTTCCCATCTAGAACCTAAACTAATGGACTTCTTAAGGAATTGACGTGGTTGCCCGACTCCAGAGAGGGTCCTACAGGGACCAGTGCTGACTGATTTCTTCATGAAAGGCATTGGACCTGGATAGATCCGTGAGGATATCATGTTTGTCCGGTCACCCTGAGCCTGATATCTTTGATATTGTTCAGATATAGAGTTTGGACATTTGGAAACAATTGCTGCCATGCTTTTAGCCGTGTTAATTAATGTCTGTGCTTGACCATGCTGTGTAACTTCTTGTTTTTGAGGCCCTAAACTCTGAGAAACTAAAGGCTCAGAAGTCTTTTCCTTTTCTTTAGATGGTGAGAAACCTTTCTTGGTTGTGTTTGAGATGCCTGATTTAACACATGTATCTTGTGCCTCTAATTGTGAACAAGGTTCAGAAATTGGAATACTTCCAGGTTTATGGTGTCCCACTGGTACGTTCAGGATTCTGTGGTCATGAACAGCCCCGTTGTGATGACTAATATTGGTCCCAGAGTGCTCCTGACCATCTTTTTCCCAAATTGTGGGTACAATGTCGGGCTCATCTCTTAACAGTGCCCTAGTTTCTGGCTCAACACTGGTTTCAACAGATTCCGAAGGCTCAGTCACTTCTACAGGATCATCTACACTCATTTCAATGAAACCCGGAAGACTCAGGTATTCCAGGATAGTGCTGGTCTGCAGTGGGGATATCCGGTCTGGTTGGGGAGCAAGCTTAGCTTTCATTGATTCTGACATTCTTGATACATTTGACTGATCACTTCCTGCCTCATTTTCCAACAGGGTCAGGTGTGATATTCGACTAGGGCTTTCACTGAAGACACATTTGTCACTCTTTCGGGATCGAGCCCTGATACCCTCTTTCTCTTGCTCATTGTAAGGCAATATGGAGCTGGAATCACCACTCACTATTACTTTTCCTTTTGCTCCTGCTTTCTGATGATCATAGGGCAATGTAGAGCAACCTGATGGATTATGACTCAGTTTGTCTTTTTGAACGGGCCTTACTTCCTCTGTGACGCTTTGAATCATGGGATAAAGGAAATGTTGGTTAGGACTATTATCTCTATCTCTTCCAGCCACCATTTGGTGCAGCTCAGATGGTTGAGGATTCAAGCGAGCAGGGGATGTTGATCTATATGCTGGAGCCTCTTTTTCCATTTTTCTTTCTTGCAACCAACTATCCTGAACTAAAGTCCTGTTAGGCAGCTCCTGCTCCTCTTCCAGGTGACTTTCCGGGTGTCTAGCTTGTGCCCCACTCAGGTTGGTTTTACTGGGAGAGGGTATGTCCCTGGTAGGAGAGAAACGTGAGAGAGAGGTATATTGTGTGGCTGGTGAACGAGAGACGTCTGTTGCCAATGAATCTTCTAGATCGGCAATGCCTTGTTGACGTGTGTGAGGGTAGAGTGAATGAGGTGTGTTCCCTTCAGAAAGGCTCTGCACTGGCACCAGGCTGGTAGGGGATATCACAGGGCTTATGTCCCACTGGATGTGTGAGGAAGACAAAGAGGGAAGTCTCTCCATGGGACTACTGGTGTTGCCAAAATAACAGCCCCTCCTATAGTCCGAAACACGCTGGGCCATGCTGCTGGGTCTGTTTTTTTGTCGTAAATGTATATCTTGGGGCTTCCAAATAGGGTCTTCAAACTCAACACCTGTCCATTTTCTTAAGGGACTTGCAGACTTGGCACGCCTCTGTTCTTGCTCATGTGACTGTACCCTTCGGCTGGCCGTATAGTGTTCTAGCTCCCTCTCCATTTGCTCACGTTCCTTCGCCAGCTTTAAACATTTGCTTAAGTTGTCCCTCTCTCTTTCACCATCCAGTTGAGTTACCATAGTGCTGTCTTCTGTCAGCTGGCTGTCTCCATTGATTGGCTGGTATTGTGCCTGGTGGAGCAGCCTCTCTCTCTCCAAAGCTCGGGCTCTCCTGGTTAAGCTGGGAAATATGTCCTCCCTATGACTGGCACTCCGGCATTTTTTTTGTGAGTCACTCACCCTCTTTTCACTGCAGTCTGAATAAAAACTGGCCTTCTCCAACAAGGCCTCAGAGCAGCCCTGCTCATCATCAGAGTAGAAACAGCCATGACGGGAAAAGTTTCTGGCCATTGCCTTCACCTTGCCAGGGGAGTGATGGGGTCTCTCTGGGTCTGAAGGGCCCACTGTCAATGCTGACAGATTCTCTCTCTGTCCATCCCTCTCTGAACTTACAGGATTTGATTTGTTGGACTCTTTAAAAGTTCCATTGTTACTCCCTCTACCAGGTGATTGTGGGAACTCTTTTTTAAGGTTCTGTTTGATGTGGGTTGGTATGGAGTTTTCTAGGTCAGGTTGGATAACGAAGCGGCCATCAGGACTTCTGGCTATGGACTCAATAGCAGATGTGGGTGAGGGAGATCCACCAAAGTGGCTCTCACACAGGGTGTAGCGCGGAGGTGGAGAGGATGAGGACAGGAGCTGCTTTCTCTGATCCTGGTACTCACTGCGGCTGCCTTTATCAAAGGAGGAACGGTCTGAGCGATCAGAAGAGGATGAGTTGGGGAAGAAATTTAAAGGGGGGCACAGTTTTAACTTCAGCACACTGTCGGGACTGTCAGAAGGCGAGTGAGCTCTGAGGAGAAAGAAGACAAGTGAACATTTAAGGAACAAATAGAGAGACGTTTGAAACAAATGTATCATCCCTTCAGGTTGTCATTTCAAAAACCCATTGTAGTACAGTGACAAAGATGGAGAAGCATAGGAATGATACATGCATAGCAAGGAAGGACACTTACTGTGGAGACGAACTCTTCTGGAAGGCAGAGGGGATATCTGAAATGGTGGGGAGGGTGCAAAGTTCATATCATGCCACAGATAATGAGTTATAAGATGACAAAAGCAGCCTCAACAGAAACAGAGATGCCATGCATGACAATACCACTGATGGCTGAGAACAAATACATCACTTAAAATGTGTCAAGTATCAGTCTTTGAGGCATTAAATGTCTATATGGTCATTGCGATTGACAATGCATCAAAGGCCTTAAGGAATTGACTTAAGTCTTTTGAGTAATGTTTGAACTACTCATTAAAGGTGCTATATGTATTTTTTTAGCGGCCTCTAGCGGTGATGTTTCAGATAGCAACAAGAGCGCTTGTGTTCGTGTGCGTGCTCGAACTCAAGAGCGAGCACTCACTACCGGCCACACTGAGACTTTCAACACAACGGAGAAAGCATCACACAACATGCTGGAAACTCATGTAAACTCCCACTGCAACGTTACAATAATAGGCTACTTTTTTCAGCTTGATGTTGAACTAATGCTCCATGCTCGTACCATGATAACGTTACATTGACTACATTTAGCCGACATGTGGTGTTATCTAGCATAAGGCATTTCACTAACTAATCGTGCATCTAAAACAAAACGGAGGTCTCTCCATAATTCAAACGCTCTGCCGATGTTGATCCGTGTTTTCGTCCGAAGTTGATCCGATTGACGTTTGGCCTGACGAGCTTCAGCAGATAAAACTTGTTTTTGTTTTTTATATTTTTGTGGAGTTTGTGTTGGAGTCTGTTTTGTGCTGGAGGCAGGTCGTTTTTGGGTGTTATCAGCTGCAGTACCATCGCATAGACTGTATATAAAAAGGGGAGAGGCTCGGGAGCCCGATGGATTTCGCAGAAAATCCGACCCGGAGACTTCACATAGAAATAGGAATACTGGCCTTCAGAGGTAATAGCAAAACCCGACAAGTGGATCATTGTAATGTGTGATTACAACCCCTTCACACACAGGCATTAAAAAAAGGATTCATTTTAGAAGAAAAGTTACATATAGCACCTTTAAGTACACAATCCATGTACAGTATCTGAATGTTGCAGCCCTAAATGACTAAATGACTTCAACAATTTCATATTCAAAATCGGCAATCTTCATCACTGCTTTTACCATCTCTCTTTTTCCTTCGCCGTTGTCCCCTTCTATTGTTCATAACACAGGCTGTCACCAGAGAAAGGATGATGGCAGCAAACAGGAAACACACACCCCCAATCACACCAGCCAGCAGGGGCTCAGGAACAAAGGCCAGGAGACTGGGTGCTGCCGGATACATCTCCATACCTTAGGGCCAGACATTACATGTTACCTTATAATAATATAATAAATCAATTAATAATTAAACATAATTAATTTATACCAATATTACATTTCTGACTTCTTGAACCTTCTATTTATTAGGGTTTAAACGGATCGTAGTTGATCCGTACAGACCAGGCCCCACGGTTCAGCGAGCATGTGATTTGCAGATTTATTGCAAGTTTAACCACATACTAGTGAAAGTTTATCATTTGTATGTTTTTTTGTCTTACCAATTTACACATTCAATAGATTTTTAACCATTCCAGCACTAAGGGTGTACTCACACTAGCCAGTTTGAACCGTGCCCGAGTGCGTTTGACCACCAAAGCGCGGTTCGTTTGACTAGTGTGAGTGCTCCGAACCGTGCCCGGGCGCGGCTCGATTAGCCGACCCTGGCCCGCTTGGAAGAGGTGGGCCAGAGCACGGTTCAGTTGGACTCGGGCGCGGTTCGCATGCAGTGTGAGCGCTAACCGTACTGGAGCACGGAACAGGACGCGTGATGTCATGGTTTTGCGACGCTCCAAAACCAACACAGTCCGTAATCAAAGCTGCAAAGTCCTTGCTGCACTTCAGCTGGTACCTTGCAAACCTCCTCATACGAGCAGCACGATTACGTGAAAATTTTCGCGCCACTAAGGCGACGCATCTGTTTACCACCGTGGACCAAACGACACAAAAGTATCCACAAAGAAAACAGAGCGATGGACTCCATTGTGTCCAGAGAGCGCCGCTCTTCTTGTTTATCCCGAAACCGTCGCACGCACCATAATGACGTAAGCGTGCTCCGGCACGAATGCTGAAACCCTATGTGAGTGCAGGCCAGAGGGGGAGTGGGGAGGGGGGACAATCGTACTCAGGCCCGGTTCATGGCAACTGTGCCTAGTGTGAGTACACCCTAAAAGAGGAGAAAAAGAATTGAATTCGGTACTCGCTTGCTATCTTTGGATTGATTCCTCTTTCGCCTCTCCTTGCACTTGGATGGACACACACAAAACTATGTCAAAATATCTTTCTAGGCAAGTTCTTTCGTAAACACAGTCGTTGTCTTAAAGGTACAATATGTAGGATTTTTTGCCACCAGGAGTCGATAATCTCTTACAATAACAAAGGCGTATATCGATGACGGTAAAGCATTAAGCGGAATTATGGATATTGTCGTCAAGTTGATGGATCTTTTATGGATGAGTGAATACATTGATGTTTTTAACATGACTGTGGTATGAAGCAGGGCGCGATTGCTAATGAGATGTAACGTTATAACGTTACCAGCGTCACACGCAACGCGAGTCCCGCATATATAAAGAAATAAGGACATTTCATTCTACCGAGGTAATGCAGCGTTTCACTTGCTCTAACAGTTACACTATCACACTAAACGGCATTTGAGTGTGTTGAATGTTGTTAGTTAGGTTGTTTGTTGGCTGTATGAGACGCAGTAAGCTAGATCAACATTAGAATAACATACAGATCATATTCTAACATTCCATCATGTTGAACTAAATAACATTGATTAGTTTTATGTACATTTGCTCACCTGTCTAATTAAGTATGCAACACTCGCGTCTGTCGTCATGGTTACTATGGCAGTACGAGCGGAAACCAATGGCGGAAACCGAGGGTAACGCGGATATGACGCAATTGACTGGCGACTCCTCACCCCTGCTCACACGCACCGTTTCCTTGGTTAAAATCGCAATTTTCCTTACGATTTACAAATAGTTTGAAACATTTGGGATATTGTAAGTAATCAACTAAACAAAATATATAACATTGGCCTAGTGGTTTTTGGATCTTTTACTGCAAAAATCCTACACATTGTACCTTTAAGTGAACGTAAAGAGTTGAGAAAGAAATTGGATGTGTATCATTATATTGGATCCGTGCATTAGGTCTGAAAGTGACAGCAGCCAATAAACACCTGCTGTTGTCAATGTCATTAATGTTATTCAAACATCAAGCTTTAACAAAGATTAAGCAATATTACATTTATACAGTGAACACTATAGTGTTATTTTACATTTAATTATTACATTTCTGTACCTGAAATGAATACTACAGTAAGACCTTCCTTTATTTGTAGCTTTGTTATATTGTATTTATCTACATGCTTGTAATTAGTGTATATATATATATTTTACTGACTGTTGTATTTAATAATGTTTGAACTTTATTAGTTAGGTAAGTTGCTGTGGTATCGGAGTACTTAAAGTATGCTTTAAGTAGTAAGTGGAAAGCAGAGTTACCCCACCCCCCAATATATATATATATATAGTTTAAAAAAATTCTTGCTGATGCAAAAAATTGTCCAAAAACTTCAGATCTGACCCTTGAGTTTTGTGAACTGTTGAACCACTACTATTTATCATATTAAATTATATTAATATTCAATTATATTTAGTAAGTCTGTAGTTTTTCCAAGCCTCATAAGAAAAAAAAAAAACTCTTTCAAAAATCCAGATATCAATTTTAAGTCAAGATATCGAGTTCTGATTTAGCCTCACCTTCAGTAGAGATGACAACCGAGTCACTGGGCCCACTAACCAGTCTGTCTCTGCGAGACAGAAGACGCAGCTCATAGTTGGAGTCCTGTGGAATTAAATGAAGAGAAAATGAACATGAATGGCATAGAATAGGGACACTCAACACCAAGCTGCCATTTTCAATATTTCAAACGTTTTACCTTAACAAGTCCCTGTACAATCAATTCGGTCATGTTGACAGCAATCTCTCTGTCTATAGTGACCCACTCCCCCTTTCCCCGCTTTGCTAGAAGTACAAATGAAGTTAATGGTGGAGACTCTTCTAGAGGTGGCACCCATTGCAGCAAAATACCCAGTGATGTACGATTGGCTGACAGCAAGGTGGGAGGGAGCAACACCTCAATGGTGGTTACCACACTGGGAGCGTCTGTTGGAGGTGCTGCAATGAAAAAAACATAAAAGGGTTTACCTTAGTATGCTACATCATAAATCTTGGACCATAGGTTTGGAATAACTTTATAGTCCACCAGGGAATGCTTTGAATCAAATAAAGGAATACAGATTTGTTAAAGAAACTATAGACAGTCTATGCATAAGATACATGTCTGTATGTGTAGAGCTAATTGGTGACCTCATAAAGTGCATGATTTGTATGTATATATAAAAAAAATTGTGCTCACCCAGAGTCGTAATGGTGACAATCTCACTGAAGGGGCCAGAGCCCAACTTGTTTTGGGCAAGAACACTGAACTGGTAACTAGTGACAGCTTGCAGACCCGTCACCAGCAGGGAAGTTTTCGATGTTGGCACAGGGATTGATGCCCATTCATGTTTTCCTCTCACAGTGGGCTTTATCCTGATAAAGAGAGATATATGATATGATAGTCACAATAAAAAAATTCAGTGGTCGATTGAAATACTACTAAAATTCAATGATTCTCAAAATCATTTCAACAATACAGCAAGACAATGCTACTGAACACGATTCTTCATTTTGAAAGTTGAAAAATAACATATAAACAAATTAATATGTGTTTTTAAACTTTCAAGTATTAAGTTCTGTGTATTTAAATGAACAAAATACAAAAAAAACAAGAATTTGTCTTGGTGACAGAAGACGACAACAACAGTACGTAAAACACACAAATCTAGTGCTGCTGATGCACTCAGTTTGAGGTTACTTACCAAACAGTAAATCTCTGAGTGTATCCTCCATCAAATCCTGGCTCCCAGGACACATTGGCCTGACTAATCCCTGGATCCACAGACACAGAGGTAACAGCATGGGGACTTGTGCCTGAAGCAAACAGAACAGATAATATATTTGAGTTCTGTTGTATTTACCTATTTTCTAGGTAAATACGGGTTATTTTTATTAACAGGCATCTATTCCCGTTCCTCTCACCTAGCACTAAAATCGTGGTTGCCACACTGACAGTGGCCACACGGTTGGTGGCAAGACACTCCCACGCCCCCTGGTGGTCCTTACTGAGTGGACGCAGGACCAGAGAGCCATTGGATAGGACTATAAATGGAGAGCGAGGAGCAGGACCAACCTAAAGCAGATGAGAAAGAAACTGAAGCATGTTTATACCATTTGAGGCTTTAAATCCATGTCTGCTAGTATTTGTTTGATTTTTTTTTTTTTTTGGAGATTAGCCTTTAAATACACACATTTAAATAACACACATATAGATATTTGCAATGGCAAGTGGTAAATCATGGTCATCTGAAGGTTATTGGGATTAAAAAACAACTTACTTTAATCCATGTGATATTAGGGGCGGGGTCTCCCTCGGGTTGACAGGGTATCACCAGCTCCCTACCTACTTCTTGTAGGTACTCGGCACGGGGCGAGACACGGAATGAAGGGGGGTCCTATGGAGGATTGCAAATAGATTCTCAGCAACTCATGTGTCAGGTTAGTCATTAATAATGAATTTCACTATGTGGTGACTTGTCAAATTATTTTCCATTCTAGAGATATGGTGTTCACCTTCAGGATAACTTTGGTAGGTTCTGACTGGCCCATGGTCCCGTAACTGTTATAGGCTGTACAGGTGTACATGCCCACTGCATCATCATTTGCTGCAGTTATGAACACTGAGCCCTCTGAGTTGAACATCCATCCTGGATACTGACAAATCAAGATGAAGAGTATAAAATGATGTAATTTGGGTCGCAATTGAATAAGATGCTTGATGATATACACAGTACCTGCTCCAGGTCCAAGGACGCTCCGTCTTTGGTCCAATTAACATACAGCATGGGGGGCTCGGCTTGAACTGGGCATTTGATCTTTCCCCCCATTCCCACGGGAAGATAAGTCTCACGGGGCATCCGAACCACTCGTGCAGGGTCTTTAAGAAAATCAGCCTTTTAATTATGTCATTTATACTTAAAGGGACCTATTATGCATTGTTTTAGGCATCTACAAGAATAGGTTTTCATGCTTGAATGTTTATTTTTCACATATTTTACATTGTTGCGGCTCCTCTGTTCTCAGTCTGTGAGTAACGCTCTGTTTAGTTCCTGTCTAAATGAAGTCCCTCCTTGTGAAAAGTGCAATGTGCTCTGATTGGTCGGCTGGATCAGTGTGTTGTGATTGGTGTAGCGCTTCAAATGTGTTTGGAAAATACTACTAAATAACTCAACCAGGCCCCTCGCCTTTATTTTGTGTATGCTTTGGGCGGGAATTATTTAAATGAGGAATACTGTGACATGTTCGCTCCCGGAAGAAAACGCAAGGCTATACAACTGAGACGTTTCAGAATGAGAATATATATAGAGGAAAAATCCCTTTGGAGGGACTTTGTGCTTTGTAACTTTGAAGCCATTTTCATGGTCAAACAGCAGCATTACATGCTAAAGAAAGTTGAAAATGTAAAAGCATAATAGGACCCCTTTAATAACCCCTTTAATTTAAATTAGTACTGTCAAACGATAGAAATATTTAATCGCGATTAATCGCATTAATGTCATAGTTAACCCGCGATTAATCACATTAATGTCATAGTTAACACGCGATTAATCGCATTAATGTCATAGTTAACTCGCGATTAATCGCATTAATGTCATAGTTAACTCGCGATTAATCGCATTAATGTCATAGTTAACCCGCGATTAATCACATTAATGTCATAGTTAACACGCGATTAATCACATTAATGTCATAGTTAACACGCGATTAATCACATTAATGTCATAGTTAACACGCGATTAATCACATTAATGTCATAGTTAACTCACGATTAATCGCGTTAATGTCAGAGTTAACTCGCGATTAATCACATTAATGTCATAGTTAACTCACGATTAATCGCGTGAATGTCGTAGCTAACCCGCGATTAATCGCATCAATGTCATAGTTAAACCGCGATTAATCGCATTAATGTCATAGTTAAACCGCGATTAATCGCATTAATGTCATAGTTAAACCGCGATTAATCGCATTAATGTCATAGTTAACCCGCGATTAATCGCATTAATGTCATAGTTAACCCGCGATTAATCGCATTAATGTCATAGTTAACCCGCGATTAATCGCAATTATTCGCACATTTTTATCTATTCTAAATGTCTCTTGATTTCTTTTGTCGCATTATTTTTTCTCATTTTAATGCTCTTATCTACATGGAAAAGTGGATCGGCTTGCTTTGTGCAAATGTTTTTTATTGAAAACAACATTGGCATATACTGTGTTCAATTTCACACTAACATTCTCACTTGGAGCAAATAATCTCTCACACAATGTAACACTGTCCATCAATAAAAGGGTGAAAGAAATACTGACGAGGTCCTGATATTGACGGAGAATTCGCATCAGCTGTGTGTGTGTGTGTGTGTGTGTGTGCTTGGCCACCATCAAGTGGTGTTTCAGACTGGACGTGCTGCGATGACGATAGCTCAGTTCACAACGACAAAACACACAGATCACTTTGGTCTTGTCAATGGAACCATTTGGCAACTTTTTAAAAGTAAACTTTCAATTCAGAATCTTATTGGCATCCGTTTCTGCGTCTCGCGCTCGTCATCCACTCAGAACGTAACGTTAACCAATCAATTTGGCCGGCTCGCAAGCCCAAACAAGTGTGTGCGGTGTGCCTGTTGTTTTGTTTCCGGTCTAGCTAGATCCGCTTGTGCTTTGATCGACGAAGCAACAAAACGTCCTCGCGCGGCGCATTGAAATGAATGGGTTTCATCGCACCTCGCATGCCGCGTCCTGTTGCAAAAGCATGTGAAAAAAACTACAAAGTTTGCAAGGCCAAAAAGACCGTTAATCACGCGAAAAAAAATTAGACACCGTTAAAATGGGTTTTCGTTAACGCCGTTAATAACGCGTTTAACTGACAGCCCTAATTTAAATCTTTAATCTTCTGTTGCTCTCTTTATCTGGTATACATGAAGATGAGATTTTAACATTGCAAAGCACTCACGTTTAACTTTGAGGTAGGCAGACGCAGAGGGCGGAGTCATTAGACCATTGGTGGGTGTGCAGGTGTAATTCCCAGAATCCTCAGGTATAAGACCTGAAATGAGGAGTGTCCCGTCCACTAGGATTTTTACCCGTGATTTCAGAACTCTGTAAACACAAACATGCATCAGCAAACAGAAAACAAAAGACACACAGACAACACTAGTAAAGATTTTTAGTGGTCCATAACTGAACTATACAGTTCAATGACAACAAATGCTATTAATATTATTTCTAATAAAATGGAATTAACCCAAATAATTAGAGGCTACTAAACAATATTTCATTTTCAGCTTGGATTGTAATTATGTGAAAATAACGCATCATTATACAATAATATTTGATGGCAGAATGCTGTGATTGTCCATCAGAATTCCAGTGTAATAATGTTATCTAAGCTCTTGTAATCGTAGGTCACTTACTCGATGTGAAACACGTTTTGGTCTTGTTTCCACCACTCGTATGTGAGGTTAGAAGGATACGCTTCTGCTTGGCATTGCAGAATTGCATCCTGGGACATATTCATAGTGGTGTCCTCAGGGGGAATGATGATAATTGGAGGACCTGGTTGAAAGCAAAAGAATGCATAAAAGCATGCATGTGAGACTGAATCCATAAAACGTAATAATCAGCTTTGATGGGCATCTGGATTTGAGGAGGTTGTTTGTTCAGGGGTGAGATTTAGGCGTAAGTGCCAAATGCATTGTGTTAAAGCACTACCACCAAAAGAGGGCAGTGTTTGTTCATTTCATTACACTACAGTTTGCCAGAAAAGTCACTCTAAATTCTTATGCTGTGAAAAAAATGTATGTGAGATACTGTCAAGGTTTTAAACTACATACTATAGCATTCTGTTGTCCAATGGCATGCTAGCATTCGGTTTGCAGTTGTGCGATCAACAAAAAACAATATTTTTTATCATCATGCAATTGAGGAACTTTCATTGATGCATTTTATTTGCTTAATGTTTATCATCTTTCATGGTGCACACATCACACACACATTTAGAGCTAAAAAAATCTTTCAAATCTGATTTAAACAGGCCATTGCATAGTAGAAAGTTCATATTTTCTGAGCTAAATGGAAGCCGCAACAGTTCCTAATGTGAACCAAGCCAGTTGCAAACCATATGAAGCTGAGATTAAGGTTATTGACTTTGCACACAAATCCAACTGCAGCAAAGACTCCAATGTTCTCATACCAAATGCTGCTTAAGGTAAACACTTAATGCCCTGCAAGCCTATTTACATGCTGCTGGCTTTCTTCCCCCACGTGGACAAGACGTGGTGTGTAACTGACCTTTGACCTGCAGCTGGGTGGTGTAGGTAAGGTTCCCTTCTGAATTGGATACGTGACACTTGTATATTCCTGCCGTCTCCCTGGAAACCTTGGCTAAAGACAAGGTTTCATTGAGTACCTGTTGAGGGAAATTAATGTTTAGGTGGTAAACGAGACTAGTGTCAAAGGGGAAAATGTGACCAGCCCAAAGTGAACTCTACACTCAAGTTGACATGAAACATGATTCACAAGTCACCGTGCTTCTGTAATCACAATGTATATCTGATATTCAATCAGGGTAAAAATGTAGAGATGTAGATTTGAATTGCACAATGAAAAGTTATTTGTATATCAGAATGGAGCTAGGAAGTTGGAGGGGAGGGATTCATGAATAAGACTAAAACATGTATTATTAAGAAAAGCAAACAGGGTTGATTTGGAATTCCTGTTGAATTTAAAGTATCTTTATGAACCGTCAGTCAACTAACAATCGACTGAAAAGCTGTGTACCTGAAAAGCTTCTTGTTTCTCAGCGGCACTGCCATCCTTTCTCCAGATGATGATGGGTTTCGGGTTTCCATGAGCATCACACTGGAGGGTGAGAGATTCACCCAACATGACCTCCAGGAAGGCAGGAGGAGTCTTTATGAACACTGGAGGAGCTGCAGCAGACATAACCATTAAAACCATTTTCATAGAGAAAATAAATACATAGAATAAAATAAGAATGAATCAATAAAAAATACACAAATAAATTAAATAATAATAAATAAATATCTCGCGCGTGTACGTCACTCATTGTTTACACAGAACAGAGATTCTAGGTAAGACGGCTAATTAAAATGGTACTAATTTGCGCTTATCTGGGATGTTTAAACCGTCGTAAAAGAAAACAATTACGTATGCTTGCGCGAACTCATCCGGGAGTGGTGAGTTTTCACAAATTCCCAATTTATGAGCCTTCTCTCTTGAAGTTATGGCTGCGGCTCATATAACTTCCGGCGCTTGCACAGACCGAAGCGCCCGCGCCCTCAGATCACTTGGACGTGGCTGTGGTTACAAGAGGTAAAAACGATATAAATACTGTTCGTTTTCTCACACAAACCGCTCGTTTCGTGTCTTAGGCCATCAATGTGTACTTACATTTACGAGTCATTAAATCATGTTTAATTTGGACTACTCTGTGCATGCTCTTTGAGGTGGTGACCATAGACCTGCATTATATGACCGACAGACAAGAACGGTTTGACCTAAAAATATCAAAATTGAAACTACTGCGGAAACAAAGACACCTACATCTTGGATGCCCTTGAGGTAAGCTAAAACATACCAAAAATGTATTTCAAAGTGAACTAATCCCTTTAAATTATTTCCATATTTATTTAAATCCTCTAAATCCTCGCTTGCCTGGCTTATGCTACTCCGAGCTATGTCTGAACTTTGTATTTTGAGCACTTCTTGCGTTGCTTTTGCCTCTTCACGATGACTCGCTTGGTTTAGTCCTCAGTTGTAAGTCGCTTTGGATAAAAGCGTCTGCTAAATGACTAAATGTAAATGTAAATGTAAATGTTAAATACAAAAATAATTAAATATTAAATTAATTATTTAATTAAAGACGCACTTTTAATATTGGCTTAATCAGGCAGACGATTGTAATATCAGAACTAATTAGACTGATACGATAATAAAAAAGATTATTTTCTGATACTTATAAGGTCACCGATGTATACTGCAGCACTTAAGGGGATAGTTCACCCAAAAATAAACATTCTGTCATTATTAATTATCCTCATGTCGTTCCAAATCCATAAGACTTTTGTTCATCTTCGAAACACAAATTAAGATATTTTTAATGAAATATGAGAGCTTTCTGTTCCACCATTGACAGCAACGCAACAACCACTTTGACGCTTTAAAAAGTTCATAAAGAGATCGTAAAACTAATCCATATATGAATTGAGCGGTTTAGTCTAAATTTTCTGAAGAGACACAATTGCTTTATATGATGAACAGAGTGAATTTAGGCTTTCATTTTTGGGTGAACTATCCCTTTAAGGACCAAAAATCATTGCTTTACACTTGCTCACAGTAGAGTAGTCTTTAACTTTCTCAAAGCGTAACACATGCAATTATGTAATAATGGACATTTGCAAGTGAGGCAAAACCTCTAAACGCATCTAATTTCCCCATATCCCTGTCAACACAAAGACATGTTTTCCAGCACACTCACACAATGACAGCTTTTAAAACCGCTGTAAGCTGACACTGTGCATATAATGGGCGTGAAACAGGCCACACTGGAGAGACTCGGACTGTGAGCGCGAGTTTCTGTCCTCTGTCTTCATTCTGATCGCTCGTACATGCTACAGTAACACCATCAGATGCTAAAAGCCAGTCTGAGCCCTTCACAGGATTCACACATCAGTGCTGAAGGTGTGTGTGTGTGTGTGTGTGTGTGTGTGTGTGTGTGTGTGTGTGTGTGTGTGTGTGTGTGTGTCAGAAGAAGAGAGTTTTCAGAAGGCATGATATAGACATCCTGAAGGTGTGAGACAAAGTTCAATGTGAAAAGATTGTAAGCAACAGAAAGTGAAAAAGTCAAAGAGCTTGTGTAGGTTTTGATAAAAATG
This sequence comes from Rhinichthys osculus, assembly GCA_029959095.1. Lineage (NCBI taxonomy): Eukaryota > Metazoa > Chordata > Actinopteri > Cypriniformes > Leuciscidae > Rhinichthys > Rhinichthys osculus. The sequence continues at coordinate 4,199,444 of JARWKJ010000017.1, forward strand.
CATGAGTTCTGTTGATATAAGAGTGTCACGAAAAATGAGATCGGATTACACAATTCTCTCTTATTTACTGCAACAAAGCCTTTTATATGAGCTGCAGATGCTGCTTTAATCAGACGTTTAATCCTTTTCGTAAGAATAAAAAAATGTCAGCTGCTTTATTGGCATGAACATGAAACATAAAGAGCACCATTATAAAATATACATGCTCTTAAACAAATGCATGTTCACTTTCTATGGAACCTAATTGTCACAAGATTAATTTTTAGGATTGAGAAACACAGCTGACATGCAACACATAGTTTTGTGTCTGTTTCTCATTAGGGGTGGGCTGTATGTTCTGATCAAATTCTTTTTCGCAGGACGGCTATATATTAAATAATCATGGAATCTGGAATTACCAATTTTGCATAATACAGTGAATTAAAATTACTTGATGGTCACAAACCAAAAATTCTGATTTGGAAAGAATTAATTTTCCATCAATTCATTTGAATCTTTATAAACGAATAGTTCTGACATGCAAAGCCATTACGCACGCTTGAATAGAAGAAACAACCTCAAAGCATTTCTTATCCCACCTGAGATGGAAAGGAAGTTCCATGTGCCGTTCTGAAACTCATCTGAGGTTCTGTCCAGCAGGAGAATTCGACATTCAAACCAGCCCTCATCCTCCAGCGTCAACTTATCCACCAGAAGAGACGCGCCACGGCTCAATGACACACGACCTGCCCCGCAAATCAAAGAGACAAGCAATTATTCAGCAGTACTTCAGTGTGATTAAGAATGCGAGAACGCACACAAAACTGACGCTCAAACAGCCAGACAGCAACTCTGAGATCATGGGTTTGATTCCCAGTGAATGAAATGCAAGTTCATCTGGCAAATGCATAAATGTAAATTCTCCACAACACACAAGACAGTACAGAGGCAGACGAGTTGCATCAAAAACCACATGCATACCTGAAACAACCAGTGCAAACCATTACATCCAAATGGGATTATTTTAGCCCTGTTACTTCACAAGCCAATGGGGAATTTAATATGTTAATACTAAATTTAATACAGACGAGTGTTTAGAATTGTAAGTTATTCTGATGTTTATTTACAACTTAGAATTTTTTTTTTTTTTTACACTGCAGAGTTTTACAACATAAAAAAAGAACATTGTTATGGCCTCCTTTTACTGAATATTATCATACCTTGTGAAAATGTATGCCTAATCAAATTTTACATAAGAACAACAGTAATATTGCTATATAATTGATTAATGCAATGCACAACTTAACAAAATAATATAGGCCTGGTTTCAGACAGGATTAAGCCTTAGTTCAATTAGGACATTTAAGTCGCTTTTAACGTGCCTTAGAAAAAAAAACCCCATCACTGGCAGTGTTGTGCACTCGAGACTCGGACTCGGTCTCGAGACCATATTTTAATGGTCTCGGTCTTGTCATGGACTCGTGTGCATTTTGACTAGGAATTGACTCGTACTCGAACATATTAGGACTCGGACTTATTCCCGAGTCCACTCGAGACCCATTCAAAATATGTCATGATTATTACTGTATGTTAATATTTCTTTAAATTGTTGTTTGATTGAAACGTCAAATGATTGCTGACTTTCTTGTGCGCAACTGCGCATGACTTGAGACTAATGGTGTGTTCACACCGAACGCGAATTGAATTATTTGCGCGAGTAGATTACATACAAAGTCAATGCAAAGACGCGAATAGGCGCATCATTCGCGCCGGGCGTTGCGAAGGCAAGAATTGGGAGACGCGTTTGCCGCGAATGTCTTCCGCTCAAGTTGCAAAATTTGAACTCGACCGAACTAGACGCGATAGACGCTAGGCCTATTTGACGCTCTATTCGCGTTCGGCGTGAACACACCGTAAAGCCTTGTTTATACTCGACGCGTCCGCACGAGCGCGAGTCTCCGCTGACTCCGCGCGCACCTCTCCAAACGGACGAGGCGTTTATACTTGACGCGCTCGCCGTTGTGCTATTCTGTGAAACGACAGGGGGCGACTCGGAGTAATTCTCCTCTAAACCACCATGAATCAGCAGTGAAGAAGTAGTTTGCCGTTTAGTTTATTAATTTCTGATTCATATAAAAAGAGTAATAAATGCAGTAGGTTTATTGTACTTTCACTGCATGTAAACTAGTTAAACAACTGAAGGCTTATTGAAGAGTGTTTAAACCTTAATTTCATCAGCAGGGCTTACTTCTGCTATTGTAGGCTTATTTTGTAAATGTAAGTTACTAAGTGCAAACTGGGTGCTTAATGCAAATGTGTTCCTATTCACAAAATGAGAGGCTTTTATGGTCGCCCATCAATGCAAATGTCTCAGAAGGATCAACATGCTGGTACAGACGTACCAGTTCGGCCAGAAGTCGTTCATCTTCGGATGCGGCGCCGCGCGCGATGTTATGCCTTGTTTATACTCGACGCGTCCGCAAGAGCGCGAAGTGCGCGCGGCAAAAATGACGTCATTGCGGTGTGGGCGGTCGTGCGCGTTGGGTGCGCAAGACCCCATTTCGCCTAGCGGTGTGCACGGCACTTTTTGTAACATCGCGCGCGGCGCCGCATCCGAAGATGAACGACTTCGAGCCGAATCTGGCCCAACTGGTATGTCTGTACCACCATGTTTATGATCCTTCTATACACAGAGACATTTTCATTGATGGGCGACCATAAAAGCCTCTCATTTTGTGAATAGGAACACATTTGCATCAAGCACCCAGTTTGCACTTGTCTAAAGTAACTGCTTACATTTATAAAATAAGCCTACAATAGCAGAAGTAAGCCCTGCTGATGAAATTTAGGTTTAAACACTCTTCAATATGCAGCCTTTTTACCATTACAGTGTATGATTCCATGGTATATTTGATTTACTGTTTGAGTATGGTGCCAATTTTATTGTTACCACCAAATATTTTACATATTCTTGAAGATATCTTTAGGTCTTTAGATAACCCAACCTTAGGCTATCCAACCTCTCTGGTCTCGACTCGGACTCGAGTGAGCTGGTCTCGTCTACAACACTGATCACTGGTGTGCATCTTGAGACAAAACAATGGCACTGACATATTAAGATATATTAGTGCAAGTTGCTTTCAGTTAAAACAGCTCAAACTTGCATTATAGTCTGGAACTGGTCTGTGAAACCGGGGGATAGACAAATAAAAAATGCTTCAGCTCACGGAGTAAAAAGCACCACCTGTTTTTGTTTATTGCACAGGCACGTGGAAACAGTGGAAAGAGCAGCTCAACTCCATGGAAATCTGAACATCTCTCCGCATGATGTAACATGGTCAGCTGTTTTCCTCATATCCACAGACTCAAAACAAAACCACACTAGCACGAGTTATTGAAATGTGATATGAAAGGAGCAGACACACAATCAAATCGCTTTCAAAGCAATAGAAACAGTTTTACTCTACTACTAGAACTCTTTGAAAGGTGATATGCGTGTCGTCTGGATATTCGAATCTGGTTTTTCAACCTCAACCTCCCCTTCTATTTTGATTGTGCCTTTCTTTTCCCAAATTCCAGTGTTGTAAATGATGACACTGATAACGCAGTGGATGCCGGCTGTGAGTGTGTGTTTCCGCTTGGCTGGAAAGCAGCCGTTGGAGTTTGAAAGTAAGCCAAGTTCCTCAGTGATGGGATGCGCTCCCTGCGTAGAGTACGAAAATAATACATGACAATTTAATGCCGAAACGTTACAGCTGAGGAATCCTAATCCAAACACACCTGGAGTCTGACATACCGCTGAACCCTCCAGTGATGCGTGCAGGTGTGCCAGCGCTAGATTTGCACCTCCAGACTTCAGTCAAGCATCACAACCCCTAAATTCAAGTACTAAACTTCAGTGTGTAACTCTCCTCACACCAGCTGTGCCGATGACATGAATATCCCTGCTTAGACAAAGTAAAAATCTAGGCGATATCTGTTGCTCAGTCAACTGCAATCTACTCTTCAGCCAATAGGAAACATCTAACTCTGACCGTGTGGGGCATGCAGCAGTAATTGAAAGTAAACTGCGGACTGAAGTTATATATGAAAGTGCAGAACTGAAGGCCTGTTCTAACAAGTCAGTGTGCCATTATAACATCTCTTTATCTTTTATCAAACGTGCTGCAATATTCTCTGCTTGACATGTCTATTCATCAAATAGACCAAAAATGAGATCTATTAATACCTCAAATGTTTCCATACAATATTGGGATTAAATGGCCAAAGTCTGCAATCCAAAGCCAGAGATTTCAGAATGAACTCAACAAAGGATCTGAGCTGCTATCCACATTTATCCTCTTTATTGTTGCTGTATGACAACTTCTGACCTAAAATAAAATATAAAAATAGACAAATAAATGAAAATAGCACAAAAAAAGGAATTTTTGGAAGAAACATGTGAGACAAATGTTGATATTTCAAGGAGAAAAAGCCTACCGTTCAAAGGTTTGGGGTTTATACGACTTTTTAAATGTTTTTGAAAGAAGTTTCTTATTTGATCAAAAATACAGTACTATTGGAGGTAATATTATACTGTTTACTGTCTATTTGAATTTTAAAATGTAGTTTATTCCTGTGATCAAAGCTGAATTTTCAGCATCATACTCCAGTCTTCAGTGTCACATGATCCTTCAGAAATCTAATATGATGATTTGCTGCTCAAGAAACATTTATGATTATTATCAATGTTGAAAACAGTTGTGCTGCTTCATATTTCTTTGTGGAAACTAATGCATTTCTGTATTCTTTGATTAATAGTACAAAAGAACAGCATTTATTTGAAATAGAAAAGAATATTTTTTATTGTCACTTTTGTTCAATTTAATACATCCTTGCTGTATTCATTTCTTTAAAAAACCCTGTTGAACAGTAGTGTGACTGAGACTTCACTCCATTAAGTCCGAAAAAGAGCAACATCTGAGCAATAACAAAAGCAATGCTGACTTCTAAACACAGGGTCATTTCCTCAGCAGGTGACGGCTCCATTGAACAGGAACAGTATAACAATCAATCAAGCAAAATTCACCGCCTGAGGGGTTATTTTTTCAAACCCACCACACAGTATAAACAGCGAACTATGACTAACAATTAAGCCCAGTGTAACCTCCGAGCTGCTGCTGTGGGGAGTGTTTGAGATTTTGCATGGATAATAATTGACTGATCTCATCCTTCAGAAGCGCTCTTTTCACAGAGCAGCAGCCGGTGTGTGTGTTTACTGTCATTAAAAGGTTCCTCTGATCCAGGGTCAGAGGGGGAGGGTGGTTATTAAAGCAGGAGAAGGGGCTAAAGCAGGGTGTATCTATGACAGCAGGTGTGGTGGATGTTCCACAAATATATGTGACCATTTTTCTCTCTCTCAAAAAAAAGAAAAAAAAGAAAAACAATCTTCCAGCAATGTCCAGTGCCTTTGGCTGAATATGGAAGTATGGGAAAAAACAAACACCAAATGGACTTGCATACATTCAATTAAACATTGAACATTTATATGCGCGCACACTCACACACACACACTGATTGTGTGATTATCAACACTCACCACACATGACGTGTAAGCAAAGTGGAATGCTGCTATTGGACACTGAACTCTTTCCCGCCACGAGTGTTTGTCCATCAATGAGAACAGAATGGAATGCCCCCCCCCCCTCCCCCCTCCCTTTAATTCTCTAATGTTGCCATAGCGATGAAAACATGGGGTGGGTGTTTGGATTTGAATTCAGTTGCCGTCGAAACCCAATAGGGCAAAAACACAGGGAGGGAGGGGCAGGTCACGGGAAACGTTTGTGCTTTGATTTTGAAAAATTACATGTAGGGTTGGAGAAAAAAGAAAAAGAAAAAAAGAAACCTTTTAATTTGAGTGGATAAAAGGGTAGAGAATCGGGTGAGACTGAATTACGGAAAGAGAGAGAGAGGGGGGAAAAAAGTGTTTTTATTTGAACTGAGACAATAGCTCGGACTGAGTGACAGATGCAGGTCTGTTTGGGTTTAAATGTGTAATTCAGCATCGCTTCGTACTCACAGTCCTTTAAAAAAGCAAAACACGTGACAAAAATAATAAGTGCATAAAATCAAATGCAATTGTTAGACCCACTGTCATAATGTCATGGAGACATACATTACACATCTCTACAGGAATGGGCTCTTAATGACCCCACAGGGCAAGTTATTTATGAACAAAAATCGAATTACTGTTGCAAGTGTATAACATGAATTCCAAAGAAGGTCCTTCTGGATCAATGATGAACCCTCAACAGCCAATGAGCACTCGGTGACCTTTGACCTCCTCCAACCCCATAATTTTCCTCCAGACGCGTCCATCATTCCGCACGGGTCAATACTGACATGATGGCCGGTCACCAGGACCCCTGCGACCAATCAGAGGCTGCGGATTCCAGACATGCAGGGACAAAGCAAAATGCATTTTCTCGCACTTTCATCTTCTTGTTGCAAAATGCATTTTCTGCTGCACACAATCTACAACATTCCTTGTTTTGTCTGATTGATAGTTTATACGGTTTTAGCAAGTAAAAGGGCTTTTAGTATAATTCTAAAAACACACCTTCAGGTTGTGGTACACATCTTTTTGTCCATATAAATATTAGCATCTGTAGCAAATTACAAATATTCTTTGCTCAGTTTGGGCCTCTGAATAAAACTGAGGTGCATGAGCTCCATATTCTCACTATATCATACTATATGAGCCATAAAAGACTGATGTACCAATTATGATACATTATTATTTATTTTTTTTAAATGCAAACGTATATATAATCTTGCAAACTCCCATTTTGCAAAAAGAATATTTTTCTCACATTTATTTCATGCCAGGCTGCCCTGCCATGCATTTTACTTTTGTCAGTTTGCTTTCCTTTATACGTCAAGGTAAAGGTTCAGGTATCCTTTATTGTCCCAACTGGAAATTTGTCTTGGGCTCAAAAATACAAACACTTCATCACATAAAACATGTAGTAAAATAACACAATTACACAAACTAGAAAGAAAGGACGAAAAAAAAAAAAAAAACCTTTGAAATATGTCCCATTACAAATGCATATGCCATTATTCACAACTATAAATCCAAGTAGAAAAGCTCTATATCATTTATAATTCTGCTGTAAAATCACAATAATGCATGACCCTGAGTGGCTTATTGCTTTATTTAAATGTTTTCCCACCTCTCCCTAACCATGTGACATCTACCTCCACAGGGCCGTCGCTAGTGGGGTGAAAGGTGGTGACAATTATAGGGGCCCCCGCTGCCCAGGGGGCCCCACAAAATCCAGCAGTTATACTATTTAGGCCCCTGTAGTATGAATAATTCTAATATTTATATTAGTTGTATGCCTGAGATTTAAATGAAAACCACAAAAACGTGCAATTTGGGTAAATATTTTTACAAATATCTGATTCTCTTACCTCCATAAAAATGGTTTAGTCCGACCTAAAGTATGTATTAATTATTCAGTCAGAGTCAGTGACAAACATCAGATGGAGCCAATAAAATTGTAAGTCCCACCCCAGCTCGTGAACAGAACCAATCAGAGTTGAGGCGGCAGCCTGAAGTTAACGATGAACTTGGTGGAAGAGCAGGAGACTAACTGACTGAAAAATGTCGGGGAAAAGAAAACATAAATCAGGGAACCAGAAATGTAAGGAAAAGACGGAGAGGGAGGCAAGGAGAGTGGTTGTATCCCAGTCGATCAAGACGTTCTTAAAGACCGGTTATATATTGTTATTTCGCTGGGAATTAGAAAACTTCCGTCTACAGTCTGCCGTGTACAGTCATTTTTTATTATCGGTGCGCGCCGCAATCGACCGAATGATTACGTGGTCTAAATTCCTGTCTTTTTACACTATTGAAAATAGAGTTTTAAAAAAATTACACGAGTCACGACGCATTGCATTGTGCATCTGACCTGCCGGCTGATGATATTTAAAACATCGAGAAAACACGAATACAACACACTGCACTTGGATGAATAAATGTATTCGCTTTATTTAATAATATTACCAGTTCCATATTATCTTTATTAAAAAATAAGACAATGAATGCTTTTATTTTTTGAATTAGACTGCATTCTTGTCAATTTTTTAAATCTTTACTTTTTGATTTATGAATTATAACAGACTGATGGGGGGAAAAAATTATTACTTTTTAAAAATTGGTTTTATTATTATTTAACAATTTCTTGCTTTTTTGTTAGTTTTTATTAGTTGTAATTTTTATATAAACATTTAACTTTTAAAATAAAGGTTTTACAACAACATCACCATCTTCTGTTATGTGGGCCTCCATGTTCAGCTATTGTACATGATATTGGTGGAGGGTGGTGGGGGCCCACATCAATATTTTTTCAGGGGGCCCCGAATCCTCTAGCTACGGCCCTGTACCTCCATCACTTTAGGCCAGAGATACTGAGTTTTGAAAGGTCTAGGTGATGTCGATTGGAGGGTAATATGCAAGACTCACATGAGCAGCAGTCAGGATCTTTCCCTGTGGGGGGTTCGTGCGCCTGCCAAAAGATCTCCTCCACGTGGTGCTGGGATTCTGACATTGCCTTTTCAAAAACCCCTGGCCCTGAACTCCCTCGACATACAGGACTAAAACTCACTCCGGGGTATTTTGGGCCATGTTTCGACTCCTTTGAAAACTGTTGGATGAGTCATTTTTCAACGACAAGAGAGAATGTTCTGGTATGAACCTAAAGCGAACAGTGACGCCTCCAAGAGAAAAATCATTGGCCACCCCACTGACCTAAACCAACCAAGATTTTTTTTGTTTAAATTAGAATAATAATTCAACATCTATACACCAAACACTTTGCTCTATAATTTCAAAGAGCAACAAGCACGTCTTGGTTTCAAATTCTCTCAAACCCTATCAATTAAAAATGTCATTCATTTACTTTTTACAAAATGTCTATTTTTACTTTCAAAAATTTAAAATTAAATGGTAAACAGTTCTGTTTGTACCCGCTTGCTCCCATCTTTGCTTACAGGTGCTCAGTTCTGGGTACATAAGGTTTTGAGCCAATCGCCTGAGCTGTAAATGTCACGTGACTATAATACATCATGACAACACTGATTGGCTGATAGCAACACAAGAACACACACAGTCCCAAATCATTCGCTAGTGACTATCCTGAGCTTTGATGTGAAAGTCCATTACACACATTTAACAGCTTCAAAATAATAATATTAATAATAATAATAATAAAATGCGATAAAATACATTTAAATGAACAAATCAACATTTAAAATAAAATATAAATAATATATGAACATTTTAAATATTAAAAAATAAAATATAATAAAATAAAATATAAAGTATAATAAAATAAGATACAATATAATAATATAAAATAAGATAAAAATAAAATATAATAAAATCTAAAATAATATAAAATATAAAATAAAATATAATATAAAAATGTAAATAAATAAAAATAAAAATATTAAATATAATAACATCTAAAATAATATAAAATATAAAATAAAATATAATATAAAAAAATGTAAATAAATAAAATAAAATAAAATGTGTAGTAGTTATAACATCTACCACCAGCCAAACCCCGATTCCCTTGGTGCCACCCTAAGATTTCCACAGTGAATCCCATCTGGCCACCCCATTAAAAATCTCCCTGAGGCGACACTGCCAGCGATTCGCTCACTGCGGGTGGCCTCTTCCGCTGTCCGGCTGTGGAAAGCAAACATGGAGCGTTTAGTTTAGTTTAGCCTACTCTATCTTTTCCCATATTGTTTTGTTCGGGCTGATCTTTTCCATCCCTCGGTGCTAAACCAGAAGGATAACCCCTCTATTGTCTGTGGCCAACGGAAAGCCATGTGATTGTTGCAGCTGCACATCTCGTCACATCCGTGAATGCGGCCATGCACAGACTGCCTGAATGTGTCACAAAATAACACACGGCACCTATGGAGAAAGACGGATTGTATTGAGAAAGGCCTTGAACTTGTTTTTCTTTGTTCCACCCTGTGTGAGTTGAAGGATGACAGGGCCGTAATGCATTATGGGACGTGTTTTGATTTGAATACAATCACAGATATGGGGGGTGGGTTTGGGGGTGAATGAATCCCCGGCCCGATCAGCTTTTAACCCCTTTTCGTTGAAACACCCCCCCTCGACCACTATAATCGCTTGAACCCTCTATGAATAGCTCTTTGTCATGGGATAGATTACAGTTAACGTTGTCCTTGTTGCTCTCCGTCTGGCAGGCTTACGGCTTCGTCCCACAGATCAGACCGAGGTACAGACACACGGGCTAATGCTTGTGTCCGAAGGCACGGATCAATAGAGCAAACGTTTTACTGCCACTAATTTCAACCAGCTATTTCTAAATGACCTGTAGGGATTATTTGGAAACCCTTTAAATGGATCTAGATGTCAGTCAGTGACATATAACACTGGACCGAGTGATCCTGAGCTTTGGAATGTCTTAATGTTCATGTGGAAGTAAATGATTGGCTAGACTATAATCCATGTAAAAGTTCAAACAAAAGTGCAAACATTTCAGCTGAGCCAATATCTCAGCTGATACCAAAATTAATGATACCGATACAAATCATTTATGTTACTATTGTCTAACTCAGCTTAACTCCATCCTACAACATCCTATTAGCTCAAAACTACAAAACTTCATCACTACAGTTTTTTAATGGCTTTGAAAGAAGTCTTTTTGAAAATATTGTTAAATGTAGTTTATTCCAGTGATCAAATCTGAATGTTCAGCATCATTACTCCAGTCTTCAGTGTCACATGATCCTTCAGAAATCATTCTAATATGCTGATTTGCTACTCAAGAAACATTGATTCATCTGATTATTATCAATGTTGATCAAGAATTCATTGATAAAAAAAAGAGAACAGCACTTATTTGAAATAGACATATTTTGTAAGAATATACCGTAATAAAAAAAATCTATTTTACCTCTTGATCTATTTAAATCTACAACCACCTAAAATGGTTTAATAATAAACAAACACTACAAGCAGGCTTTAGCATAATGGTTAGAAGTTAATTATTAGAAGTTAATTCATGACTTTTGCCAATAAAATCTTCTCCAGTCAGGTGATTTTATTCTACTGGTACTTTTAATGCATGACGTCCACTTCCAGTAACCCATAAGCAGTTTCCGCAGTTAAAAACAGGTATTGTGGAGAAGGAACCAAGTTTGGCGATTCCAATACCACAGACCTGCGGTGTAAAATTGGTCTGATCTGGTTCCTTGATGCCCTAGATTAAACCCACGTCTTTGTTTGAGGCAGTCCTTCTTCTAAGACTCTGGGAACGTGATATATCTCTAGTTTCTTTGCTCTTTTTACAAGATGACTACACCTGTTGAGTCTGAGCAGGAAGACAGGTTTCAGGGTAAACTTAAAGTCTTCCTTCTACATTTTTTGCCATTGTTTCCTTCTCGACTGATTAAACACAAGTTACCTAGACTTCAGTTGAGGAATGTAAGAAATGTGAAACCAAAACCAGTGGCAAACCATAGGTCAAGCAAAGGTAACGTGGCATTGCCTTTGAATAGATCTGACGATGAAAGAGTATATCGGAGAATGGCTGATGAGTTGGGGGAGGGGACGTGGTGAATGAGGGGACTGGCCACTGCATGTCGGATACATGACGGATTTGGGAAATTAACCTGCTTCCAAATATGTCTGCTTCCAATTGAGTAGGCTATGCTTCTGGCTGTATGTAAAGCTTAGGCATGGATTGTGAACATGCCAGTATTAATGTGTGTAAGCATTAACATGATTCAGATTTTTTGTTTTAGCTGAACAATCCAAAATGATCAGTGAGGACACGCATGCACTTATATTTTGAGCACTTTTCCAGATTGCATTCAGAGCATTCAGTCAGGTCTATCATAAGTCAGTCAGTTCCAAAAAAAAAAAAAAAAAAAAAAAAAAAACACAGGAACACTGCATCCCACAGACAGAGTAGCTTTATCACACTGCTCTCCCTCGGGGGGCTCTTTCCTAATTTAAGGTAGGAAATGTGGGCACATTTGATCAGCTCTTCTTAGACTAACGGCTCTTGACAGAACAGGCCGAGCGTTCAAGACCCACACCACACATGCTGAACTCTGCTCTGCACATCTCCATCCAGCTGTTCACAAAGAGACGGCATGAAACGCCATTCGCAACACATTAAGTGTGCGTTAATGAACCATATTTACAAGAGTAACAGAATATTCAGCTGGAAATAAACATGCTAGGCAAACATTAAGGTTAGCGAACAAACCACCCAGCGATAAGCATTTGTCCACACCAGATTACAACTACAAGACGCAACAAAATCAATCCGAAGACCGTGTGGGCGGAGTCTCTCTGCAAGCGCAGTGGATAAGCAACAAAATGGATATGAAATTCATAAATATTACACAATTTTAACATTATTAAAAATACATACCGAGTGGCTGAAACAATCTTTGCCAGTTCACAGTTTGAATGTCCTTTTTTCCAATTTATTTTCAAGATTATCCATTGTTGCTTTCAGTATGGCTATAAAAGGTCACACAAAGTGATATTCAAACTCACAATAAATTCTTTTAACATTAAATAAAACACATAATCAGTACCTGAGATTATCATAAGTGTTGTCGTTTCAGCTGCAACGTTGCAGAATTAGAAACCATTTCTAAAATAGAATCTTGAATCACGTATCATTGTTGCGGCTGGTTAGGACAAAAACTCTGATTAACATGGAAAAGCTGCCGTTTATTGCATGTCGTTTCAACACAACGCATCTGGTTAGGACACAGTATTACATTTATTGACTCAAGGTGAAAATTTGTAGTATGGCTGCGCCCTCCTACGCACTTCCGCTCAATTTCATTTTCCTTCAGTACTACGTCTGGGATTCTGCTGTAGACTTTGGTTTTCTCCGATCAATTTTTTGTAGGGCCAATCAGCAAACAGAGGGAGTGGCTGAGAACGATGACGTTGTGCGTTATTTTGAGTTCTAGTTCAGTTATGGCAGCGGAGAAAGATGCGAGCGAAGCCATTCGGTCCGTTGTAGCAACGCTGCCGAAAATCAAGAAGTTAAAGCCGGAGCAAGAACAATCTTTGGTTAGTTTTGTTTTGGGCATGATGTTGTGGCCCTCCTCCCCACGGTGTTCGACATACATCACGAGCAAACGTTAGCGATTGGTGGCAGATCCAGAGTGACTCTGGGCAGATACAATAGTTTTAGACTTCAATAGAGTCCCCGCCTACAAGGAAGTTAACGATAGTCAATGGAGTGGTGCCAGACTCTTTGTACAAATGAAATGTACGAGAGTCTGGTAGAACCAGGCTAGAAAATTTGATGGCGGTTTTGACTTCATCAGAAACCAACCTTGCAACCACATAGCAGTGTACCTAAAAACTACACAGAACACCATTCATGTCTGTGTAATAATTATAAATGGGAAAACCATTCTACTTAAACACCCATTAAGCCGATCTGCATGAGTTGTTCTGGTATTTTTACAAGCAAGTTTGTTACACAACTTGTCATGGAAACATTGACAGATGCTTCTCACGAGCCTTGACTAAAGTAAACGGAGATGTGGAAAGACCTAAAATAAAACGAGGATGGTTCTCCTTCCTTCATGAGGGTTTCGTGGGCAATGTGCCACAGCTGTCAGCCTGGTGCCGTCCCAGCCTCTCTGACCCAAACCGAGACCTGATCAAAGTGGTCGAACCGCCCAAGAATGCAATTAGCTCTCTTGCTAATTTGAAATTCAGCAAATATCTTATCCACTGATTGGACACTTCAATGTGGCCCTTTCTCTGATGCATGATGAACTCAAAACGCTTGGATTTGGAGGAAGTGCACAAGAGATGCAATGAACATAAACAATGAATACAGTACAAATAAAAAGTTAAAAAGTGGTCTAAATTAACAGATAATTAACATCTAAGGGCCCTTTCACACCTACCTTGTTTGGTCCGGACTTTTGGACTTTTCAGTTTGGTCCGAATCCAAATTACAGGTGTGAAACCTCCAAACAGATGAAATTTGGTCCGACGAAAAGAGGTAGTCTCGGTCCGGATCAAACTGAACAAAGGTTTGGTTCGTTTCTAGTGTGAAAGCATTTCTGTATGGTTCGGACTTTCAGACCTTTTACAGGAAGTTCTGGTGGTTCCCGCATAGCCAAAAAATGAGCCGTGGTAGCACATGGGGAGAGGAGGAGACGAGGTTTTTAATTGAAGTATGGTCTGATGACATAAGAAGTCAACTTGCAGTCTTCTCCTCCTTTCCTGCCGGCGACGATAAAATGTTCGCACGATGAGGACGTTCATTTGACGAATTTGAACTAGCCCTGTGTATAGTTGGTGCTGCAGGTAATTATGCCATAAAAATAACAAAATAGTTGCAACAATATGCGTCTGTTCATTCATGTTGTCAAAGTTACCCGCCAAATTGACGACACGCTGACGTCAGACGCACGTCCATATACAAAACCAATCAATGTCAAGATGCAGCCCACATAGATGATGACGACAGGACGCAAGTGTGTCACGTAAAGTTCTTTAGTGCGCTCGCATAATTGCAGCGTGAAACCAAACCAAAACTTTCTGAAAGTATAAAATGTATCAAAACGTGAACTTTGGTTCGGACCTTGGTGCGGACTTTCAAGTGTGAAAACGCCCTATGATGTACCAGACTCATGCACTAAAGGGTTCAAGCCAAAAAGTGCATTAGTAATTTATGCACTTAAAGGATTAGTTCACTTTTAAAAAAACTTTTGCTGATAATTTACTCACCCCCATGTCATCCAAGATGTCCATGTCTTTCTTTCTTCAGTCGAAAAGAAATTAAGGTTTTTGATGAAAACATTCCAGGATTTTTCTCCATATAATGCACTTTGCTGGGCACCAAACGGTTCAAGGTCCAAAAGACAGTTTCAGTGCAAACTGTTCAAATGGCTTTAAACGACACCAGACGATGAATAAGGGTCTTATCAAGCGAAACGATCGCTCATTTAAAAAAGAAATAACAAAGTTTAAGTTTTATAAGCTCAAATGCTTGCCTTGCTCTGTTCTGTGTGACTCTCCTGTTCGAACTCGTTAATCAAAATGAACAAATCTTTTTCCGAGTCAATTCATTCATTTCGTTCGTTAAATGAACCAAATGACTCGAAAAAAGATTTGTTCATTTTGATGAACGAGTTCGAACAGGAGAGTCACGAACGTGCATCACAGAACAGAGCAAGGCGAGCATTTGACATTATTAAACTTAAACTTTGTTATTTCTTTTTGAAATGAACAATCGTTTCGCTTGATAAGACCATTTTTCATCGTCTGGAATCGTTTAAAGCCCTTTGAACAGTTTGCAGTTTGCACTGAAACTGTCTTTTGGACCTTGAACCGTTTGGTGCCCAGCAAAGTGCATTATATGGAGAAAAATCCTGGAATGTTTTCATCAAAAACCTTAATTTCCTTTCGACTGAAGAAAGAAAGACATGGACATCTTGGATGACATGGGGGTGAGTAAATTATCAGCAAAAGTTTTTTTTAAAGTGAACTAATCCTTTAAGAAAAGATGTGACATGGCATACCTTAAACGTAGTAATGTGATATAAGTTTACACTAAATTCAACTGATGTGCATGGCTCATACAATTCAATTTTGGAGTTAGAAAGAAACTTGGAGCAAAACTACACTTTCATGTAATGTGTGCACACCTAAACATGTTCTAAAAAATTCTGATAAAACCATGACACTTTTCAACCAGTTTGTAGCAAAATTATATTTAAAGATGTGAGCAGATCAGGTTTCAACTTGTCATCCGTGGTGAGACGCGGTTTGGGAAACTTGCATCCTTTTAATTTGAGAGTGGAAATGCATCAGATTCAAAGCCGTGATGTGCTTCATCTGTTGCCAGCGTACTCTGACATAGGGGTGAAATTAAACAGATCCAGCTTAGAGAAAGGGAAAAGAAGCGGGGATTTCTTCCTTTCTTTGATGGTCCTTACTCATTATTGACTATGTTTGGTCAATATTTGTTTTATCAAGAGGTAAACTGCTTTTTCCCCATTCTCTCTTTAACCCATGACTCACTATCTAAACACCACAGAACATTGCATTGATTTTGCATTAGTTTCCTCTAGTGTACGGACAGACACGAGAGCATCAGATCGAGACACAGAGGGGCTCATCTGAGAACCACATGCTCCTCCTGACAATCACAGCAGATCCCACTGGGAAAACATGGAAATTTACATTTGATCTTCAATCAAAACCAATTCAAGTGAAAACCAGAAATGATGTCAATGTTCTTGGAAAACGCACTATGGTGGTACTATCAGGGTCATGCCTGTGTAAATCCAATATTCCCACACCTTTTATTCTCTTCTTAAATCAGTCCTGGTGAAAAACAATTTTCTCTCTTACTGGGTCAAACCCATCGGATCCGAGAGGAGACACGCGGCCCCTAACCAGCCCGCTGCAGTTTAACCCCAATGTTCTTAATCCCGGGTCCCGCTCAATACCCACAACCCCCACGGGCCGTAACGTCTGAGCACCCCCTCCTTCCCTTTTCTCCCTCCAGCATCTGCACCAAACACAGACACACACTCTACATAATTACAGGGCACTTGTTTGGGTGGGTAATTTATATGTGGATATTCGTTTAACAACACAATGCCCCTCCCCCTTCAATAAATTCCAGAGCACGACCCCTCCTTCACGTGCACTGGGGCAAACGGCTGCGTTTACACCGCCAAGCACCTCTCCGGGAACGAGTAAAGCACCCAAACAGCCTTGAAAGTTGTTTCAAGGGAGCTCTTGGTGAATTGCCCAGGAAATCAGCCTTTTGCAGGCCTTGTGTCAGAACCTTTTGGAGAAACAACAACAGGAACTATCGTGGGCTATTGAGTGGATAAAGCCTGTGGATGTGGCCCCCAGAGTCTAAACAAGTGCTCGTAAAACAGAGAACTACGTCTAAAGAACCCAATAGTCTCTCTTAACAATAGCAATAACAGCTTTCAGTAACCCAGCGACAAGCCTCTAAAATCCAGCTGGTATCTGAGAAGTTTCCAGAAAAATTTGGCTTTTTGAGTAGGTGCCTAAACATATAAAATTCACACAAATATAAAAATTCTGTTATCAATTTTTCATTCCAAACCAGATCATGTTTCTTTTTGTAATTTCCTTAAATGCTCGATTTGTTTATTCTAAAAGAAATATTGCTATTTCTTATTTTGTTTAATACTTTTATTTAGTAATAATAATAATCAAACAAAAATAACAATCATAATACTAACACTATAACCAATAATAATAATCAGTATTATTATTATTATTACTACTATGATTAGTAGTAGTAGTATATAGTCATATATTGATCTATAAATCACCAAAAATGTTCTTATTAATATTAATAATAAAACAAAAATAAAATACTACTAATACATTTTTGGCAAAAAAACAACAACTTTGAGTTGTGCAGCCCTACAAACAAGCACAGCAAACCTGAAGCTTTTTTATTTCATTTTAATTGACCATTTTTATTAGAAAAATCGCAATTGGCTTTTTTTCCTCCAAATCGTGCAGCCCTATTTGACATTAATATAATGAAATCATAAACGCATCACAGTGAGCTTCAGAGACAAAGCACATAAAATCCAAACTCATAAAAGTGTAGCGGCAGCATCACTTCCAGTCGCTCTCCTGCAGGGTTAATGGAAAACTGATTAATGTTTAAGGTGACACTCACCTTTGTAGTTCGGATGCACTCGTGGGGTGTAGCCGCCGAATTTGATGAGGATGGGGACGTTGTATCCCAGCCGGACCCACTCCACCACATGTAAGGGAAAGAGATTTGGAGTGGTGACCCCTTCTGATGGAGGAGTCAGACTGCAGTCCAGCTCAGCAAAACCCCCGACCCTTCCCCGGACCACCGATTCAGCGCTCAGAGAAGGACCTGTGGAACACAACCATACACACGTCAACTCATTCTGCAGAACTCAAATATTCCCTGATAGTCCAACTGATTTGTACTGGTTTAGTGCCATTTCAAACCATTTAGGCTGGTTAGGACAGGTCTAGATTATTTATGCTGGTTAATTGGGATTTTGTGGGATGTTGGTTTAGAGCTGGTCCAGGTGGATGTATGCAGTTTAGCACTGGTCTAGACTGATTTATGCTGGCTAGCAGTGGTTTTGAGCTGGTCCAGGCAAATTTATTCTATTTAGAAGCTGGCCTAAACTGAGTTGTGCTGGTTAGCTGTGGTTTAGAGTTGGTCCAGATGGATTTTTGCTGGTCAGTGCTGGTCTAGACTGATTTATGCTGGTTAGCTGTGGTTTAGAGTTGGTCCAGATGGATTTTTGCTAGTCAGTGCTGGTCTAGACTGATTTATGCTGGTTAGCTGTGGTTTAGAGCTGGTACAGACTGATTTATTCTGGTTAGGAGCTGGTCCAGATGGATTTCTGCTGCTTAGCACTGGTCTAGACTGAGTTATTCCGGTTTAACTGTGGTTTAGAGCTGGTCCAGATTGATTTAAGCTGGCTAGTGCTGGTCTAGACTGATTTAGGCTGGTAAACGATGGGCTTGAGCTAGTCCACATGGATTTATTTTGGTTGAGAGTTGGTCCAGATGGATTTCCACTGGTTAACGCTGGTCTAGAATTCTTATGCTGGTTAGCGGTAGGTTTGAGCTGGTCTGTAAGACTGGAAAACTGGTTAAAGAGAAAATATCTGACCACATGGTCTATTGAGACAAAGGACCTTGCTTGCAAATTAACATGTGAACAACTCTCTCACACACACACACACACACACACACACACACACACACACACACACACACACACAGCTTCCCCCCACTCTTGCAGATCACCTGAAACTCACATAAGAATATATGTATGGTTTTAATGTGAATGAGTATCATTAAGGATTGTGTTTAGTATCATTTTAAAGGTCTCAGGGTGTCTGGTACGAGTGTCTCATTCCCAAAGTATAAAACAAAAGGTAATAAGGTTTTTTAAGAGTTTAGGGATATCTGGCACACAAATGAATGTGGTCTCCTACTCCCAAGGTGTGAACTCAATGCTAATTTCCACTGTTAGCAAATGGTACCATGTAAATTTACTTCTGCCCCCAGTAAGTCTGGGGGGATGAACACAGTACATTTCCACTGTGAATACAGGTTTACATATTAAATGAGGTCTGGCTATTTAATGGAAGGCAGCAAGGGATCGTGGCTTTTTTCTGTATTTCAGATCAGCCCGTGAGGTTTAGCTCATGTAGTTCATGTTGGGTTCGCATCTATTTCTCTAATCCTAAAACATTTGATGATTTGCATTGATTATCTTTCAATTGATTATGGAATTGTTAAAATACATTTACCTGACATAATAAATTGTTATATTTGATTATTCTAACAGACTTTGACTTTATTTTCATTGGAGTTAAAACGAATAGTCAAACATTAACGTATACTTAATGATGCACAGATATCATTAAAACACTTTCATTCTATGGAGTCAGATGAAACGAGTTAATACATAAGACAAAAAGTATTGCATTTAATTAAATATCCCTTTGCCATTGGAAGAGACGGAACGCGCGTTGAGACCTTCACCGCTAATTTGAATGCCGCCCTTGGATCGAATTAGCAGGACTTACAAATTGGCGACCCCCGAGACGTGATCGCAACAGAGGAATTCGCGAGCAACGTCTTTTCCAGCAAAGTATGGGGATTTTAAAATCAACATGAGGTTTGAACATCTTCACTTTCTTCTGCCGCTGCGGTAAGTCATTTTTTTCTTCCCTTTTGAGAATGTTGTTTGCAGTGTTATGGATAGGAAAGCCCTTTGTTTAGTCCGGAACTGAAATACGTGAGGACGTGATAAGCGGCAGCGCAGATGAAGAATGAAAACCCTTGTTAATAGATTAAAGATATCCTTGTTTGCCTAAGCAACAAAAAACGAAACCTAAAATCGGAATAACATCTTCCAAATGTTTTTCGTGTAACGCTACTTGATGAGGAGCTGTAAAACAGCCTAAAAGTTTTTCAAATCAGCCGCATGTTTGTCGCCATTGTGGTATTGGCTTTGTTGAAACGAACTAGCAACAATAAGAGAATCGGCAAACAACAGAAAGAAAAATCTAAGTTTGTAAACGGAGAAATCGGAGAACACGTGATTTTATAAATAAAAAGGCAGATCGATGCATTGTTTATAAAAAGCTAAATTTGGTAAAACAGGATGATATTATTTACAGGCTAAAATCGGATCTCAAGGCTAAGCTAAATGTTATTGTCCATGCTGCTTCCAAAACGAAGCGAAGCTAAATGCTAGTATTGCCCATGCTACTTAAAAACTAAGCTAATGCTAAATGCTAAAGCCATGCTGCATTAAAAAAACGCTTAACTCTTTGTGTGACCAGCCCACCGCTGGGCACAAAAGCCACATTGAATAATATTCTATACTAAACCTAAACGAATCTTGACAAACTCTATATTGCATTTGAAAGCTTCCACTTTAACACAGATGGGATTAAAAAGCAATAATGCAATAATTTGTATTTTCAAATTTGGAGTTGTGTTTTAAACATTGTAATGCACTCATAGAACACACTTTTTGTTTTGTGCTACTATATGTGCACATAGGCTAATTGTAAGTTTATTCTTTAAACACAGGATTGCTTTACTGTTTGTGTATTTGGAACACTTAGGTAAAGGCTGTTGATGTTGTATTCTAGGCCAGCGTATCCTGTGTGAACTGAATTAAACGCGTGTGTCTCTATGCTGAATGTGGTTATAATGTGATTCACAATGAATTTGAGAGTCAGAAACCACGAACGCGCATCTCATTAATCCTGAAACAAATAACCTTTTCATATTCAAAGCTTTAGAGAACGTAGACTTTACCTCTCCACTCTATGGGAGCTGTTTCGCATACCAAATTTGTAAATGGTTACGTTTGAATTAATTCTGAATGACTCTGAAAGACTGTTTTTTCCATAGATTATTGGATTCGTATATTTCCACATCTTTCGCGTCAGATTAGCGACGGCTAATATCCGATACCATTTTAAGTGTACTTGAATGAGGAGACGGGTAGTTTCCGTCTAGAATCAGCTAATGCTGTTTGATCTAGATTCGGGTACGTCTAAAAACCTCTGTTCTAATTTAATGTTACTTTAGATAAGTGTACGCTACTAAAGTAAATTATTGAATTGTTCCTGAGGTGGCATTCAAGGGGGCTGTGTATATGTCTTCGATTTTGTACGTGTGAATTACGGCAGATCCCAGATATTTAGCCAAAATTACCTCTGAATTGGTTATTGGAACTGACGGGAGTGTGCCGTGCGGCCTTGGGAGAAGGAACGCTGAGCGATATAGATTCCCTGATCTAATCGGATAAAACTAAAATTAAGAGTTCAAAAGAATAATCAAACGTTAAAATGGCCATTTAAAAAGAATAAATGAGAAGAAAAGGTATTTGAAACCTAGCAAACAGAAAAGATAAACAGCGAATGTACACCTTATCAGCCAGGAGCCAGAAAGCCTTTTCATATTCAAAGCTGCAGGGAACGAAATTTCCCCAAATATAAATTGGAACATGTATAATGATCCTGCCCTGTTTACATTGTGGGCCGAAAAGGTCGAGCCTATACTGTACAAACTCAGTAAAAAAGGTCTTAACGTGGACGCTATTGACAATGAAATTGTCACTTGGTGGAAAACCGTGGGTAGTAAACAGAAGAAATCAAAACATGGTGAAATAATTGAGGCTTTAAACTTCATAAGTTATAAACGGCTAGATAAGTCAACAACATTTCTATCTTCGCTTATGGATGTTAAATGTGAAGAAGTGCATTCTAAAAATGCAGAGGCAAAAATGTCTGAGGCAAAGATTCAAGATCTTCAAACACAGCTAGATAAATTACTAGCTGAGCAGTTAGCCCTGACTGAAAAGTGTAAAAATCACAAATACACCATCGCAGATCTTAAGACTAAACTAAATGCTAAAAAGTCCATGTCTCCCAAAAACCTCAACAGCGATGGGACCAAAAATGTGCACTTCTTAGATGAGGCAGCCTGCTCTAACAATCATGCATCTTTTCAGACAGGTGAAGCATGTGATAGAGTTTTGAACAGAGTGCCTGTTTCAGCCTTTAAGGTGATACGGCACCCAAATGGCACAGAATCAACCATTCGACGTCCTCTAACGGTAACTGAATGTAGCTTGTTTAAAGCAGAGATCGGACCATTGCCCTTGAAAGAGCCATTCGAACCATGGTGGAGACGCATTATTAGTCTAAAACATGCATTTCAGCTTGAACCAAAAGATATTTGGCAAATTGTTATCAGCTCAATTCCAGATGTTCTGATCTATAAGACACCACAGGTTTTGATGACAGGCACCATTGTGCAGCCAATGTATCACAATGAGTCTGAGAGTGAAATCTTTAATAGACTAAAACAATGCCTTCGTGATTTGCGTGGTTGTAGTCCCATTGGATGGGAATTGATTTTCAATCGGAAACAGAGTTCTGAAGAATCGTTTGAGACATATGCAGAAAATATGTTTGAACTTTTTGAGGAGTATTCTGGAATTAAAGATGTTAACCACAACCATGTAACTCTCCTTGAATTACTGCTTACAAATGCAGGGCCGCGTGTACAACAATCGCTCACGTATGGTGCTTCTCCAGCACAAAATACATTCGAAGGGATCGTTAGCTGGGCAACAAGACTTGAGTCACGCAAACAAATGCATTGTGAGGTAGCTGTGTTAGAATGTCATGAAAATCCTCCATTTTCAGGAGAATTCAGAAAGCCACACTGTGGAAAACAAAACACATTATGCACTTCCTGTCACAAAACAGGCCATACAGAGGAAAAGTGCTGGTCAGTAGGCAAAGGCAGACCACCACCCTACTTCATAAAACGCAGACAACACTCTAATGACACAAACCAGCGCTCCGCAAGTAACCAAAGCTCAAATGCATCTAAAACTCTTACTGAGTTAACAACTTTGGTCACTCAAGGCCTTCAGCTATTAGCGTCATTTGCTAGTCGGGTAGCAGCCCAATAGCAAAGAGCTGAATAGTTAAACATCTAGATTTAACCTCTACCTTCATATAGGCCTAGTTTTTAAAAAGACTAGATGAAACAAAAAGGCATTAAAAATCTACATAAGAAACAGCGAATGCGCATCAGCCCTGAAAAAAAAAAAAAAAAAAAAAAAAAAAAAAACGTTTCATATTCAAATGTACTGACACGAGAACGAGCAGAGTCTCTTCAGAGACCAGAAACAGTATAATTTCATTTATATTCTTAAATATAATATAATTGTATTATAACTCGAATTATAATATACATTATATTACAATCGCCAAGCAGGGCATCAATTGGAGAAGTGTGACATTAATCCTTACAATTCGATTTCATTGACCTACTACCCAGTGCCAAAAGGGCGGAGGTGTGCTTTTATTTTTTGCCTTTAAAAAACACTCCCAGAAGTGTGGCACAGGTAATAGCAAACTGATAAAGGAAGCACATTTACAAGGAGGGTGTGAACTAAACATCAGACAGAAGTACCACAGCCTTTGCAGGTCACAAGAGATCTGCACTAACCAAATGTGTGAACAACACCAGAAAACAGCAAATGCTAAGCAGCAGGCAACAGCGAAACAGGTGAAATAATTTATGCCCACAGATCTGACTGTAATGAAAGCAACTTGAGGTAAAGCCAGAGAATGTCCCCAGCAGAACTGGGATCTCTAATGCTCATGACACAGCAGACTGTGAAGGCTCGCAGCTTTAAGGTGTCACACACTGCACTGAAACAACAGCAATAATTCAGACCTGGTCAATGAAACTTGGTTTCATATGACAACCGGAATTAAAATTACAATGGCCATGTTAATGGAGAAAGCAAAATAATCCCACATGTCTGAATTTGAAACTGTTGAAAACATCAGAATTAACTGTGGTTCTCTCTGCACTTGTTTCTGTCAGGTTACTTCTGCAATTCCTCAGGGGACGGATGCCAGGACGGCCGGACCTCACGATTGTTAGAACATAACCTGAGATTCGGGAGATGGGTGAAAAGACACTTCAAAGGCCATTTACATCTCACAATAGCACATCACTAAATTAGCATGGCCTCCCAGTTTAGAACTGGAACTAAAATTTGCAACACAATTGCTATCCAGTCGATTCCACCCATCTCCTAGACATAAACACTGAACACACTCCTCCATCACTACACCCTCACAGCATCATCACCTGGAATAGATCAAGTCTATTCAGACTGAACACTACACATCATGAGAAGATAAAGATGACATAGAGTCCAAAAGTGTAACTTCACTAAAGATCTATTGTCCATCTTCACACTAACAGATCCAGATAGCTTCACACACATAGGATGGGAAAGACATATGAATGGCTGCAGTCACAAATCAATGATGCAAAAACAAATTTAAAGCAGAGGCAGACCTGCTATTAAATTTAAGAATGTTTAAACTTTCTGATTGTTATTAGGGTGGTTGGAAGGTCAGAGGGCCCCTGATTTCTCAACAACCACTAATAACAGAAACATCATAACAAATAGATCTGAAGTGTGAGCACTTCAAACAATTACAGAATTTACAATTCAACCCTGTCATTGACTGTGACTTAGCCAACAACACACACACACACTCACACTCTCTCTCTCTCTTTCTCTCACACAAACTATCACACTCACACACAGACGCACACACACACACACACACACACACACACACCCTCACACAAACACACAATCTCACACCTGTTACAAGGAATGAACAATCTCCATTCTTGAATACATTTAAGCATATTCCAAGTCACTTCTTAGATTTACATAAGTGGCTTGCATTGGAAGATTCCTGAACAAACAGTGATTCTTCATATTTTTTTCAATTTTGAATATTATTATTGTGATTACATGACTTCTTGATGCAAATAATTTATTTGATTGTTTTGATTACACTGACCTCTTGCTGCATTTCCTTTGTATAATTCAGACCAAATATATATATATATATATATTTAAGAATTGGATATTTAAAAAACATATGAGACAGATGTACCATTCACACCTGCTGACAAGAACATGGTATTTTACATTGAACATGACATGATTTTGTTTTGTTGTATTATGCGCTTCTATGGATTTCTTCGCGAGTTCAAGTTCATATTTGTTCAATCGTGAAGCGGACATTTAAGATGCTTTTCAGGTGTCTCACACAAAGCAGTGTGAAGCCAAGGAGAACACCTTCATCCACTGAGGTCTGTCCAGACAGCCGCACCGTTGGGAGGTGACAGGATTGGTCAAGAAGGGACAGATTATCGTTATGGGGAAGGTGCCAGGGAAACGGAAGTTTCTCCATGAAGGAATGACACATCAACTGAACAAGTCAAAAGGTCCAGATTGACTATATGAACTTTGCTCACATCACAGGATCACCGGAAGAAAGCCTGAACGCCTCATCCACCTGCTGGACTCATGCTACATACACCTGGTGAGAACAGGTGTTCTGCAGGTGAACACAGCCCTCTGAGCTTCTACAGATGCTGACATTGCAAAGACAATTGTTGAGTTACATCTCAATCACGACAAACGTCTTACTATGACCCCTTAAGTGTCTGAATGTGACCCACGGGATCAAGGAGGGACTGTAAGACTGGAAAACTGGTTAAAGAGAAAATATCTGACCACATGGTCTATTGAGACAAAGGACCTTGCTTGCAAATTAACATGTGAACAACTCTCTCACACACACACACACACACACACACACACACACACACACACACACACACACACAGCTTCCCCCCACTCTTGCAGATCACCTGAAACTCACATAAGAATATATGTATGGTTTTAATGTGAATGAGTATCATTAAGGATTGTGTTTAGTATCATTTTAAAGGTCTCAGGGTGTCTGGTACGAGTGTCTCATTCCCAAAGTATAAAACAAAAGGTAATAAGGTTTTTTAAGAGTTTAGGGATATCTGGCACACAAATGAATGTGGTCTCCTACTCCCAAGGTGTGAACTCAATGCTAATTTCCACTGTTAGCAAATGGTACCATGTAAATTTACTTCTGCCCCCAGTAAGTCTGGGGGGATGAACACAGTACATTTCCACTGTGAATACAGGTTTACATATTAAATGAGGTCTGGCTATTTAATGGAAGGCAGCAAGGGATCGTGGCTTTTTTCTGTATTTCAGATCAGCCCGTGAGGTTTAGCTCATGTAGTTCATGTTGGGTTCGCATCTATTTCTCTAATCCTAAAACATTTGATGATTTGCATTGATTATCTTTCAATTGATTATGGAATTGTTAAAATACATTTACCTGACATAATAAATTGTTATATTTGATTATTCTAACAGACTTTGACTTTATTTTCATTGGAGTTAAAACGAATAGTCAAACATTAACGTATACTTAATGATGCACAGATATCATTAAAACACTTTCATTCTATGGAGTCAGATGAAACGAGTTAATACATAAGACAAAAAGTATTGCATTTAATTAAATATCCCTTTGCCATTGGAAGAGACGGAACGCGCGTTGAGACCTTCACCGCTAATTTGAATGCCGCCCTTGGATCGAATTAGCAGGACTTACAAATTTGGTCCAAACTGGTTTATACTGTTTTAGACCTGGTCCAGATGGATTTCTGCTGGTTAGTGCTCATTTTGGGCTGGTCAAGATGGTGAAGAGTATAGGTGTGCTGAGATTATTAGTCAGCAAAGCTTAGCTGGTTGTGTTGACCATCATATCTGTCTATTCAGCAGGGAGATAAGTGGATACAGCTCAAACAAGGAACTTATTTTTAAGAGTAATGAAGAATTCAGAAACACAATTAAACATGTGACCCTTCCGATGCTTTTTAGGATAAATTAATTTAGTTCTTCTTAAGTGGAACCAACACACCACAAGGAACAAACAACAAACACATTACATTTGCCGCCTGCCATGTGTTTTCTGGTTGTGCTCAAAGCACATAGATCAAACCCCAAGGGTGGAAAACTCCAATATTTGTCATTGGAGGTAAGTACTGCATTTACAGTATGTACTCAATGATAAAACCAGCAGTTCTGATGTCCTGGAGAAAGCAATAGACAGGACACAGACATGAACAAGAGCCAAAAAGAGAATGTGAGATGGAAAATGAGAGCGTGACTGAGAAAAACAAGACACAAAAGAGAAGCAGGAGGGTGATGTCACAGAAACACACACCAAAGCGGGGCGAATGCAAATCCAGATTAAGGGGGGTGGGTGCAGGGGAGATGACATGCATGTAAATTAACATACAGCATGTTAATATGAAGAACGTCTGTGACACTTTCTCCCAATGGGACAGACAAAGACAGCCTCATTAGGGTGAAACTCACAGGAGAAAAAAATAAATAAATCCAGGTTGATTACGTCATTTTTTCATATATGTAGATAAAACATCTAAATAAAATCGATGATAATAATAATACTATAATATATGATTTATATTACTACATAAATAATCATTTTAAAATGTGTTTTTGATAAGAATCTACCGCCAAAATCTCATTCTCATTACCTTTATAATACTGAAAACCATCCTGTACATTAAACTGAAGTACAACAAATGCTACCATAATGTATTATTACGACTGTGCTTTACAAATACAACACATAGTATATAAATAGTTTAGCATTCTTTACATTTTTCTTTGTGATTTAAAAAAAAAAAACATAATCTTTTTGCATTATGGTAATGATAATTTGTAGGGGAAATTGTCTCAATGCAAAAAAAAAGAAAAAAAGAAAAAGGTCCTATTTCACTTTCTTAGGGGTGAAATGTGGCCTGGACATTTTTGTGAGATTCCCCCATTTACACGCTAGACTGTGAGAGGTGTCAGTATGTAGATCCTCAAATTCACAAGACGCAAATGCATTTGGGCAGTTTTGCACCCCGGTCACCCTCCCTTGTCCCAGAGTGCTCCATGCATCTCGTCTCGCCTGCGATTAGCAGTAATCTCTCAAAGATGACGCTCTCTGAAAGAACCACAACCTCCCCACCCTGCCTCTGTCCCGAGAGCCCCTGGGGCGCACACATGGCCAGCCACCCCTGAGACTCACACACCCCGTGCTTTTAGAGAAGGGAAATCTAAATCCCAGATTGATCTAAATCCGGATTTGCAGATTTCATTTTTTTACAGAGAGGATTTGATCCCTCTTCCCCCCCAAATGTTTGGGGTGTTTGCTCCTAAATACCAGCTCAAACACCACAAGCGCTCTCGCTGGCCCCGGGACAGGTTTTGTGCCATAAGGAACATAGAGGGTCGCCTGTTCGTTAACGAAGGGGAATTAACCCCTCCAACAAACGTGTTCTGAGAGTAAACAGGCTGAACTAAACCTCTGGTGTGCTGTGATATTCAGGCCATGTCTACACCAGAAGAAGAATCATGAAGAGAGAGAAAACAGACACAAATGGACGGATAACAGACGGTGTGAATGATAGAGTGAGGATGGAGAAAGCTTGAAAAAAACTCAATGATGAAAGAGGCAAAAGAACAGCATTCATTTACAGTGGAGCAGCGACTGTAAATTTAACACTCGATAGAATAATTGGCTAAAGTAAATACAACGTAACTTTTTAGGACCTTGTTTAGGATCAACAGTTGTGATATACATTAAAAAAATTGGAATGTCATTGCGTTCCATAAAATATTAAAGCAAGTGTAATTTATTATAAAGACATTCTTTAACTCTTCAAATGTCAAAGCATGTTGATTAAACATGTTGATTAGTGAAGAGATGCAGCATTTGAGACATGCACAAACAGACACTTGTTCTAATGCAATGACATTTACACATTTAAGTGAATAAAGTGTCCAAATACTGTGATTTTGGACTGAGCGGCAGATGTACTTACACAGTAAAAAGAGGGCGGCCGCGACGGTGACATTCAGAAGCCAGAGTTTCTTCTGTACCATGGTAAACTCTCACATACCATCACACATACCCCACCTGAAACACAGAGACACACACGGAAGTCAGTCCTGAGCATGTTTTGTTCTTTACACAGTTAATTCATTACAACACATATCACATTGTCATTTAAAGGGACTATATGTAGAATTCAGAGACCCTTGTTATTAGCGACACCGGTGGCCATTAATTGAACTGCAGTCAACAACTTACTGCTCGTGCTCACACTCGTACAAGAAACTGAATGTGATTTAAAGCTGCAGTAGGGAGTTGAGAAAACGTTGACTTAGCTTGAAAATTTGAACAAGCACAACTTACAGGTCCCACCCCCTTGCACTCTGCTGCGCTACAGCCCTCCCTCCACAGCTCGTCCTCCACAGCGGAGCCTGTCGTGAACGCGCAGGCTAGCAAACAGGCCCACCGATGACGGCGGATAAAAAGTTATATGGCACATTCACTAATAGGGACTAAACGTCAATAATATGCTTTACATTGACTATGGCCTGCCCATACTTTGACTACAAACTTGGTCCTCAAATCATTATGTATTTTCCAATAGCCTACATGTAACTTTATAACGTTGCACTCTTTCTATAAGTTATAAATAGCTAAGATAACGATAATATAACAGTAACTAATGTTACAGTAAGTAATTATTCTAGCGATATATAATGCTAGATAAGGTGTGCTAGTACATTATTTCAGCAACATGACAAGCCAGTGAATTAGCAGGTTTCAATTGTTGCTTAGCAGAGTGCGTGACATTTTATCTACATGTTATGCGGCTAGAGTTTTGACACCGAGTCAATGGGCTCTGTGTAATTCTTTCTTTTTCACTTGTTTATCGTCATCAGTCTTTTTCCTTTTACCTCTTTGTTTTATGAGCAGGTGTCACTCGAGAATTGGCAGTTTAGGTTGTTTCTCCGTCATAAGCACAGCTGCAGCACGCCGGCAATCTTGAGTTTGAACGACGGCTCGCGCTCGCGCTGTGCAAGAGAGGGGTGTGATCAGCGCGGACACGAGCGTGATTGACACTGCTAAGACACTCCTCTCGGCTCTGATTGGTTGTTTCTGCCCGGGAGCGTGTATTTCTTGAAAATGGCAATAGGACCACTGGGAGGAGCCAGAGGAGCTTGATTTTTACACAGATTATCTGTCTCATATTCTACTGTCAGGACATAATGACAGTTTTAGCAAATACATTTTTTCAAAAGTTACCTACAGGAGCTTTAAGGCCCCGATATACTCACGGCAAAGTTTTTTACGTTCATTGATATACTCTTAACGAACACCCAGACGCCGTCCACGCTGCTGAGAGCAACGTTTAGATTAATATGCAAATATGTGCGGCACGCTTTCCTCTCAATAACAAAAAAAACAGCAACAAAAACGTCAGCGGTGAGAAAACAGCAGCAAAGAAAGCAAATGGTAGTGATGTGGATGTTTGCACCAGCTCTGCAATTCACCGGCCTCATGTCGAGAGATGAGGTAATTAAAATACACTGTTATGATAGTTTAATTATAAAGTCTATTTATAGAATATATAGATCTGGCTATGTGAGACTGTAGTTTGAATGAATCCCTTTTCTTTGCATGACACATTGATTGACATGACAGTACAGAATAGCTCTTTCTGCATTACCTGAACATTGTATAAGGATTCATTTCTTGTGTCATAAATTTGGGTGTATTCTTCACACAAGAAGAGTTGTTGACTATAATTAAGTGCTTTTTTTGTCATTTTAGAGCTTGGTTTTTATGTTTTTTTAAAATGTATATGTGAGTGCATAAAGAGTTACATGGCATAATGCAACAATACTAAGAGCTGCATGAGCAATAATAATGTCTGTTTTCAATTTTTAGTAAAAACCCTTGCCGAGATTCGAAACGTTTCGTCTGAAAGTACAGACAAGCATCATGAAATCTCCTTGTTGTCTCGAACATCACCCGCCAGTGACCCAGAAAGCAAACACACCCCGTGGCTTAAAATAATCAACTCTCCACTCCATTCAATATTTCTCTTCAGTATTGTGGAGGAGTTTCCTCGCAAAGTGCCTTGAAATGAAAGCAGAGGTTGGTTTAATACAGCGCTGGCAAACATCCACTCGTATGATTGAGCACCTGAGAGCAGCAAAATCTCCCCAGCCCGTCTCCCACGTCGACCATTCAAAGCCACTAATACCAGCTTATTACTTTAAGTTAATTAAAGCTAAATATGGAGGGGGAGGCTATTTTAAGAAGGCATGCACAATGGCAAAAAGCATGCAAACGTGTTTTGGTTGGTTTTGTGTTTCTGCACACATTTATCTAAGAGAATGCAACAAAAAATTTTTGAGGAACACATAAGGATCTGTTTCATAAAGGTAACAGGTTTGTCGGCTACATTCTGTCTGGTTCAAGCAAACATGTCAAGCTCTTCAAATTTCATGAGGGGAATTCAAATCTCTCATCTCCATTTTTTCCAGCCCAAATCACAAGACAGATTTCCACAACGCAGTGGAAAGTTATTGGCTGAACAGTCTCAGAACAACCGCAGGTATGAAATAAACCCCACTCTTAAGCCGTTTCCACATCAATATATCCTCCGTTTGGAAATTTTAGACTGTGAAAATGCTTTTGGGGTCTAGAAAAATATGCTTTTTATAAGGGGAAGTGTATATTTTGTTACTTTTAAAATATTCTCTCCTATCCATGTTAACAAGTAGCACAAATGGTGCAGGATGAGTTACAGCCCCGTGTTCAAATCATTAACCACAAGTATGAGCAACAGCAAATGTGATGCTTTACTTGACAAACAGCACTGATCAACACATTTGGTGTAGGAAAAATTGTACAAGTAAAGTCATACTGTAAATAAACAGTTCGAAGGTGACTAACCAAGAGAAAAAAATAATAATTTATGCAGGTTACGGCTTTGCTGAAGTCATGTGAACACATCTACAGAGATCCAAAAGTCACAATCCCATAAAACAAACCTCAGTTCTGGAGTCAGCGGTTCACTTGCCTGTATAAAAGGCTCAAACAGGGTTCAGGCCACATGAACTGATCTTGAAAGCGGCCTTAAGAGGTGCCAGATGAGGGCAGGGCATTGTGTCCCTCCGCATGGAGTCTCTCACCGTCAAGCTGTTGAACAAGGCCTCCTTGTGAAAGTGTCTTTCAGAGAGAGGAGTGCAAGCAGTGAAAGACAGGCAGAGAGCAAAGAGACTTTCGGCACCACAAGACTCCAGGTGTGTCCCACTGCGGCCAAAAGATTTCAACTTGGCAACAAAAGTCAAGAACTCGTGCTCTGTGGTGAGGATGAAACCACATTTTAAGGATTGGGTGGAATAATTTAAGAATATAAATCAGTAAAATCCCATATTGGTTGACCACCAATTTGTAGAAACACTCAAAGTCCCACTCAAAGTCTACAGCCCTGTTGAGTGGCACATGCAAAGAGATACAATACTGTTCAAAAGTGTTGGGATATTTACAGTTCTTCTTTTGAAAGAAATTAATATTTAGAAAGGCAGCATTATATTTATCAAAAGTGACAGTAAAGACAAGCGATTCTATTTCAATTAAATGCTTTTCTTGTGAACTTCTCTATTCATCAAAAAACCTGAATTTTTTTTTTAGCACTGTTGTCACAATAATATGAAGCAGCACAACCGTTTTTTAACATTGAAAATAATAAGAAGAAATGTTTACTGAGCATCAAATCATCATATTAGAATGATTTCTGAAGGATCATGTGACACTGAAGACTGGAGTAATGATGCTGAAAATACAGCTTTGATCACAGGAATAAATTACACTTTACAATATGATAAAATGGAAAACAGTTATTTGAAATTGTAATAATATTAAACATTTTGTTTAAAAATCATACAGACCCACAACAGAAGGAAATTTCAGCATCATTACTCCAGTCTTCAGTGTCACATGATCCTTCAGAAATCATTCTAATACGCTGATTTGATGCTCAAGAAACATTTCTTATTATTATCAATGTAAATCAATGTTGCTTAGTGCATTTTTGGAAGGAATCACAAAAATGCAAATGAAAAACCAACTTGATACCAAAGCATGTAAGCGGAGCAGTAATATTTCCACCAAAACGGAGAGTGCGTTTCTGAAGAATTTCTCAGTCCGCTCGCTCGCTCAACCCAGAATGCTCTTTGTGTTACTTCTGCTTGTTCGAGAATATGTGAAATAAGCAATAGGTATAAGGTTATGGAGTTACATGAATGTACAGCATCAAAGTTAAGAATGAGAAGAAGCTGAAACAGAGGGAGTATGGACAGAGTTACTTAGCAAAGATTAATTTTGTGATATACTCGCAGCAAAGTGCTTTTTTGTTCTTTGCTTAGGGTTAAAATGTCGTTTGAAATGCCTTTGCAGCGATATACTGTTAACGAACATCCCAAAGTATGTAAATATAGTCTGCGCACTTTCCTCTCAATAACAACATCGCAGAAATGACAGTGGTGAGAAAACAGTTAAGAAAGCATCTGATCATAGCGATGTGTACATGTTTGCACCAGCTCTGCAGTTCACCACTATCCAGTCAAGTCACATCAGGTTTATTTACACCACTTTATACAATATTTCTTTAACCCTTGTGTTCTGTTCGATTTCTGTGTACACCCCTTATGGAGCGGGTCAAATTGACCCTAATTGGATTCAATACAATTTCTCAAAAATCACACTATAAAAAACAACAAAGATTTAGATACAAACTGTAAACTTTTAATATCAACATTTGTCAAACATTACAAAAACATTATATCTGAAAATATGATTTATGAAAATGTTTTTAAAACATTTTTTTAAACAGTTTTGTTTTGACAACAGTTTTTGTTTTTTTGCATATATATTTTTTTTTTTTACTTTTTTTTGTTGATTTTTTACATTTTATGCTTTGAACATCGTAACTGAACAAAAAAAATTTGCTGTATAATGACAATTTTTCATTTTCCTAAGATAACTTTCCCTAGTTTCCTAAGACCTATTTTCCTAGTTTCATTATTCACTCACTGGGAAGTGAGAAACCAAACATAACAAAAACATACATCAAATAAATGTTTTTTATTTATTTTTTGGCTCTGTGAAGCTGCCTTTGAAAATCCTACATAAAAGTTTTGGTTAAAAGCTAGGTATTTTAGATATTTTGAATATTGAAATGAGAGCTTATTTTACTATCTGTGTCTGACAAAGATTTTCATCTGTAATTTGCAAATAATTCTGAACACTGTAATTTTAGCTTTTTCAAGTGTGTTTGGTTAGGGTTAGAGCACTTTTAGATGCACTTGCACGTTAGAACTGGAGTTGAAGTGCCCTGACATACAGAAAATAAATGTTTTTATTTTGTGTCTGTACAGTTGCTTTTGAATGGCTGTCTATGAGGGTCAAATTGACTCACGAACGTAACAGTAATTTTGTTTGTATATGTCAAAACACATCAGCATGTTGAAACTTTGCATGCATGTTCATCATGATAAATGAGAAAAAGTCACAAAATATCAAGAAAATAAGCAAAGGTTAACCAGTATTTCCAACAACTTGAAAATCGAAACGGGTCAAATTGACCCGCAACATAACACAAGGGTTAATGCCACAAATATCACCTGTTATCTATAAGCCTGCCTACTGTCACTGAGATATCTGATAAAGAAATCCATTACAAACAGAAAGATGTCCACATGCTCTCCTCTTCCTGATTCACTCTACTCTGACTGACATTTTCATTTTCTCTCAAAACGAGCCCTTACGACATCTTCAAGACGAGGAGTGCCTGAAACAGATGCTTAAGTCATGCTAGAAGGTCCTAGGGCATGATGGGACGTGCTCTGGAAACCGTCCGATCTTTGATCTTGGCCTTGACTGGCAAGGCTGCTTAATAAAAAGTCTCCGGCACACTATCCGAAGCGAAAACAATCACACCGCCACTTGCTATCTTGTGCTAAACTAGTTAAGACCTGTTACCATCTGTTTTTGACCCAAGTGTGTCCACCTGGACCAGCTTTAGCAGATCACAGACAATCTCAATCTAGCTGGCACACCTCTGGAGTTTCAGGCTGATCTGCTTTGGTAGTTCACAGCCTCAGTCGACTAACATGCCAGTGACCATCTCCATCATATGAGTCTGACTATGAGAACAATCATTCTGCTAAAGCAAATATACCACTGATGTTTTATTTTACATGCTGGTAAATGTTCTGTTCAGCTTTCACCAGATCAAGTCTGTCATGTCTTCAATTCACTTAACAGTAACAGCTAAAGCTGTTTGCGCCACTTGCCATTTTGATCGCATTAGGTGTTTGAGTTATCCTCACCATAGGCGGTGCGTCACTCTCAGCTACGCTGGCAGAGGTGTTAGAGTCGGGTGTATATTTCAGAAGTGATGACCTGAACACGATTCAGAGTATTAAAAGGTGAACTGTGATCAGAAACGGAAGTTTGTACCAATTTGATCAGGGGTTCAAAGTCGAATGTGAGGATAACACCTGTTCAGTGTTTACCGTACATACAAATGCATTAAAAACACATGCCACAACTACTAAAGCTTTTAATAGAGCAAATGAAAAATAATAAAGAAATATGATTATATTAGCCTAGCCACTATCCTAAAGCCCCTCTCGATTGCACAACGTTTAATAAAAGTTTTCCCACTTTAGAAGTTATCTACAAGTGTTGTTAAAATAAATACATAAAGATAATATAAACAAAAAAAAGCACATAAAAGTACTAAAAAGTTATATAAAATTAAAATAAACTTAAAATATAAAAATAAGCCAATTTTAAAAAAAAATTGAAAACTGCAATAGTACAGTATATACAAAAATGATTGCAAAGATATAAAAATATATGAGAAATATTCATTTTCGACAAGACAAAGTAGTCAACTTTTCCAAACTTTTATAACTGAATATTAAAAACTTTTCCTGAAAGCTTCTGCATGGTCAGTTTCAATAGCATATAGGATGCAAACATACAAAAAAAAAAAATCTAATTTAAAAAAAATAAAAAATAAATATATATAAGCCTAATACTAAAATTACACTGATTACGTTTCACAAAAATATGAGCAATATGCATTTAAAATGCAAAAACAGGTCACTTGTCATACTTTTAACTGCATTTTTTTCTTTTTTGAAAGCATCACGCAAACACCACTGAGGAGCTCGTGTGTGTCAGTCTGGACTACAGGTAGATGAAAGGTGAAGCACAGCTCTTTAACAGAGTGAACAGCGTGGACAGCTAGTCGCAGAGACAGCCTGATTAGCAGCTGTATTACTCTGCAGCTAATCCTGGATGATCCAGGCTGCCATGGGGCCAAAGCACAGGTCAAGCAGGATGACCCTGGTCAGAGGAAGGACAGTAAGCCAACAATCTTCCTGTGGCATTACGGTGGCATTTCTAGGGGTGGGTGGATACTACCGGTGGAAATATCATGCTAACAAATAGAATGTGTGCCATTGCGTTTTACAATCACACACATTTTTATTTCATAAAATCAACAATAGATGAAAAAAAGTACAGCTCGACTGATACTGGCTTCAGATATATCTACAGAGCAATATGGCCAATATAATGGCGCTAATATAATGTAATAAGTAAATGGGACACATGGAAAAAAAGAATACATCAAAACTTACTGTATTAGTCATCACCCGGAGGACAATAAGACATACTAATACTATTATATTAGAGCATTATAGTACTATTCTAGCATTTAGACATTTTTTTAATTATTTTATTGTTATATTTTCAGTTTTCTTTTAGTAATTTTCTTTTGTGCCTTTGTCATTTTCTGTTTTTTTAAAAACATTTCTATTTAGCTTTATGTCAGCTTTTTATTAATGTAGGTACTTCAACTTCAATTTTTTTAAATTACATGTAGTTGCCAACAATTCTGCAACATATCTAGTTTTAAGTTTATCTAATATTTATATTTTATTTTAATGAAAGAAAATTATTTTTAATGGTATAAGTTTTAAAGAAGTGTGAAAGAAGTACGCACACTGAAAATTACTGTTCCAAAGGATTTATTAAAAGGCAACGTTTCGACCCTCAGGTCTTCATCAGGCACAATACCAATGTAGAGTGAAGTCAACTTTAAAGGGATACTCCACTTTTTTTGGAAATAGGCTCATTTTACAACTCCCCCAGAGTTAAACTGTTGAGTTTTACCGTTTTTGAATCCATTCAGCCGATCTCCGGTTCTGGCGGTACCACTTTTAGCATAGCTTAGCATACATCATGGAAGTGGACAAGACCATTAGCATTTCTCAAAAAAAAATGACCAAAGAGTTTCGATATTTTTCCTATTTAAAACTTGACTCTTCTGTAGTTACATCGTGCACTAAGACCGACGGAAAATGTAAAGTTGCGATTTTCTAGGCTGATATGGCTAGGAACTATACTCTCATTCCTCTATATATATACTATATACTCTAATGGTCTTGTCCACTTCAATGATGTATGCTAAGCTATGCTAAAAGTGGTACTGCCAGAACCGGAGATCGGCTGAATGGATTCAAAAACGGTAAAACTCAACAGTTTAACTCTGGGGGAGTTGTAAAATGAGCCTGTTTCCAAAAAAAGTGGAGTATCCCTTTAAATAGACACTACCTGTGTTTATATCACTAGTTGTCCTGCACCTGAGCCCAATCTGGGTGTTTGGGATGTGCACACCACTTTTGTATTAAGTTTTCATTAAGTTTTAATTAACAATAACAACACTGATGGTAAACCCCACACACATTGTCAGTAGAACATTTATTAAAAAATGTAAAAAAATCACTGTAAAATTAATTAAAAATCTTTTTGTGGTTGAGTTTCCCTTGAATACTGTTACTTCCTTCGGGCGTCAATATCAAGCTACATTGAGATTCCTGATTTAATCGAAGCTTTACACAGTGAAACATCATTTCGTACCCAATAAGCACCAACTTCCTATCTCAGTAATCAGTTAAACAGTTAATAGGGGCTCATTAGATCTTATTTTCATTTACAAGTACCACCTTTCTCACATTAGCAGCCCTCAGGGAAGGTTTATCCAGATCTGTACCTGCTGTTGAGATACTCAAATACCCCAGAAGAATCACATGCATGCTAACAAAAATGATGATGTTGACATGTGCAGACCAGCCATTGGCAGTGAAGCACAACATCTGGGATTGCAGGAAATCTTAAGTAGTATCTTGGCATGAACCAGGTGCAAAATAAGTCAGAAAATATAACTTGATGACATGATATGTCTATTTAACACCCGTGGAGCCCTGCTGCCAAAAACAGCTCAAGTGGGTTTTTGACTGTGCAAAAACGCAATAAAATCACCACCACCCAGGTAGATCTGTGAGGAAAAAGCCCAAACCTGGTCTTGTGACTTTCCCATGCATGAACAAGGCATGATCTCAGCATTAGCCTGAGCCGCCTCACAATACTTCCATTTATAGATTGTAGTAGCTGTAACGAACATAATCTTCTTCCAAGCTATTCTTTTGCTTTTAGTTCTAAAAGCCTGTAATCTGGTTTGGTACTAAAAGAAAACTAGTTGATGAGGGGTCAATTATAGCGAAGACATGTACAGCATGCATTAGAAGTTTCTAAAACATACTATTGATGAAAATAGGGGAAAAAGATATGATTTATTCAGAGTGAAATGTACTACTAATATGACAAAGTACAGAATAAATTAGACAAAGTAAGAAAACCTACAAATGAACATGGAATGATGCAACCATTTATAAGCGGAGTTTGGCCATCCAAGAGTGCCGTGATTCTTAGTTGCTAAACTGTTGCCAGGGCGTTGCTAGGGTATTCTGAGTTGCATACTGGTCCATGCTCTTAAGTATGAGGATCAGTAATAGAATGAAACAATCGGGTTCCAGAAGTAAAAGTCCCATTAAAGGATTAGTTCACCTCAAAATAAAAAATTTCCTGATCATTTACTCACCCCAATGCCATCCAAGATGTTCATGTCTTTCTTTTTTCAGTGGAAAAGAAATTCAGTTTTTTGAGGAAAACATTTCAGGATTTTTCTCCACACAATGGACTTCAATTGCAACCAACACGTTTCCAACGTGATGACGTAATCCCTCACTGTAAAAAAAATCCCTTGGTTTTTACGGAAAAAAACTGGCAGCTGTGGTTACCAGAACTTTACCGTCAAAAATACGGTATCAACGTTTTTGGTTTTACAGACTTAACTTAAAATTTACAGTAATAAACCATAATTCATTATCTGACATAATGATCATTTACCAACCTATCGAAGTATTAATATCTGTTTTGTACCATTGTAATACATTGACAACTAACAATCATCACAGCAGTGATGAGAGTCACATGATAAATCAAAGCTCTTCACAAGCAATCTTCCACAAGAAAGTTAATACTATTATATTGAAGCTGCACAGTGTTACTCGCACAAACATTAAACACCATCATGGTAACAGACATGAAGTTTTAAAAATGCAATAAACATTAATTTAACAACATTAAATGTAACATAAAACCCTAATGTACTTAACTGATTAGAAAAGAACTAAGAAAACTAATAAGAAACATAGTTATTTCAACAAAAATAAATCAAATGTGAAGTGTCATGCAGGGAATTGTAAGAATGTCAATTTACAGTTTTTCACTGTAAATTATACAATGAGTTGTTCTTTTCACTTTCAAAAACTGTAAATTTAACTGTATTTTACAGTAAAATTACAATAAATTTACCGTTAGATCTATCACAGTTATTTACCGTATATAGTAAGGAAACTTTCTGTTAACCAATTAACAGTTTTGCACTATAGCATTTTTACAGTCTTTTACCGTTAAAATCACGATCATTTTTTACAGTGCTGGCGCGTCGCTGACCAGCACAAGACGAACAATTGTGGTTAAAAAGTATATATATATATATTTTTTAATTTAAATGACCGATCGTTTCGCTAGATAAGACCCTATTCCTCAGCTGGGATCGTGCAGAGTCGTGTGAAGCTCTTCAAAGCCCTTTGAAACAGCATTGATTTGGACTTCAACATGTTGGTGAAGCTTGAAGTCCATTGTGTGGAGAAAAATCCTGAAATGTTTTCCTCAAACTTAATTTCTTTTCCACTGAAGAAAGAAAGACATGAACATCTTGGATGGCATTTGGGTGAGTAAATTCTCAGGAAATTTTCATTTTGAGGTGAACTAATCCTTTAAAGGGATAGTTCACCCAAAAATGAAAATTATGTCGTTATTACTGACCCGTAAGACCCGTGTTATAAAGCGACGAGGATACTTTTTGTGTGCGAAAACCGAAAACAAAACAAAAATAACTAGCTTTACAATTTCTTCTCTTCTGTGTCAGTCTCTGATGCTGTTCACAAAAAGTATTCTCGTCGCTTCATAACATAAGGGTTGAACCACTGTAGTCACATGGACTATTTAACAAGGTCTTTACTACCTTTTTGGTCCTTGAAAGTGGTCGTTACGTTGCGTTGCAGTGAATAATAATAATAAAATATCTTCATTTGTGTTCCGAAGATGAACAAAAGTCTTATGGGTTTTGAACATGAGGGTGAGTAATTAATGACAGAATTTACATTTTTGGGTGAACTATCCCTTTAGTTTTATCCCTCAAGATAGTATCTCGTGGCCTCAAGATAGTAACTCGTGGCCTCAAGATAGTATCTCTATCTTGAGGCCACAAGATAGTATCTTGAGGCCACGAGATACTATCTTGAGGCCACGAGTTACTATCTTGAGGCCACGAGATAGTTATAATAGTATCTTAGTATCTTGATACTATAGTATCTTGAGGCCACGGCCATGATTTGCTTCAAATCATAGGTCCTAATGTAGTGAATCACCTCATAGCTGGTTGGTTTGGTTCATGGCTTATACCTCTTTAATAGAGAATTTTTAAAAAGCCCAATGTGAAAAATGGTTCAAGAATCGGGGTCACTGAAAAATATATGATACTATTTACTATATATGATACTAAGTATAATGATACTTGCTTTAACAAACACCTCCAATTATTATCTCAAGAATATAATACCGGTACACTAACATAGAAAGAGGACAATAAAATGCTTAAAGCTATCAAGATAACCCTGATGACCCATTTGTTTCCCCTGCGACCTCTGATCTTACAGCAGCTGTGTATCAAAACACTGTCTAATGTGGGTCAATAATATCTGCATAAACACAGTATGAGAGTCAACATGAGAGTCTGAGACCATGAGCAGAAGGTAAGTCAGTAAATCTCAGCGCTGAAGCCAGACTGACATTGATGCTCTCCAGTCACTCTAGTCCAGGTTAAGCTATTCATTTTGACAATGGAAGGCATGACCCAATGGCCAAAGTATCCCACAAACTAATCCAAGCAAGACTGGTTAAACAGCTTTAGTAAGCTTCCGCAAGCATATGTTTGGCAAACAACTGTAAAGACATTTATATTTACACAGCTCAGGACGCTTTCTCTTCTCTGAAATACAGCTCTCTTATCTTTTGACATGTAAATGGCCGATCAGGTGCAGGAAACCACAGCAAACCGATAAGATTGCGTATCAAGCCATTAAAGTTCAAATATAGGCTAGAAGGCCACCCTGAAATACCAGCAGGAGGCAAATAATATAGGTTCTAATAAATCATAAATGACATAACCAAATCTCACTGAAAATCACAATGTGCTCCATAATGATTCAAGTATGGTTAAAATAAAAACAAGGCATGAAAATAACACAAAATTTTAACTTTAATTCAGAGATTTGTGTCTTTTTCAGTATTTTTCCACTTTTTCATATTTTAAAATATGTGTTATATTAAATATTACAATAATATTCTTATACCTTATGTCTCTTAATTTTACTTTTACTATATATATATATATATATATATATATATATGGTGATATTTTTAAAATACATATATTTTTATTTATTTATTTATTATTAAACTTGGTTTCACATTGGTTTCACCAGCTGAAAAAAACACAAATCTCTAAATGAAATTTAAACAAATCTCTAAATCAT